>JAOXJJ010000725.1:19973131-20009071 GCA_025769935.1 Phoenix roebelenii | reverse complement strand
CTTAAGTAAGTAACATCTTATCATCCCACTGCATTCAATTCAAAGTAAAAATTAGGGAACATAATTTTTAGAAAATCTAATTCACCCCCCCTCTTAGGTTGTCACCTTGGGCAACAGAAGCCCAGTAACAAAATCTATAGTAATATGCTTCCATTTTCATTCTGATATCTCTAGTGGCTCCAACAAATCGGCAGGCCTCTAATGTTCGGCTTTTACCTACTGACATACCAAGCACTGAGCTACAAATCTGGCTATCTCATTTTTTATGTCATTTCACCAAAAATGCTTCCTTAAATCTCTATACATCTTAGTGCTACCAGGATGAATAAAGAATCGAGACTGGTGAGCTTCCTCCAAAATCTCTTTCTTCAAATCAACATCTTTTGGTACACACAATCTACGGCCAAATCATAGAGTACAATTTGGGTTAATCCTAAGTTCAAGTTGCAAACCTCTTTCTGCATCTTTTTTGAGCTGACACATTTGTGCATCTGTCTATTAGGCAGTCTTTATTTTCTTTATCAAGGTGGGTTATACCATCAAATTAGTCAGCATACTCTCAGTATTCTTGGTAGTCACCTTAATTAGCATCATGTGGAGATCTTTCAAAATTTGCTTTCGAGTGGTGAGCAAAGCTATTGTGCCCACTGCTGACTTCCTAATAAGAGCATCTGCCACTACATTAGCCTTTCCTAAATGATATTTAATACTTAAATCATAATCTTTCGACAGTTCAAGTTATCTCTACCTCATGTTTAGCTCCTGCTGAGTAAATATATACTTCAGGCTTTTGTGATCAGTGAATACCTCATATGGCTCCCCATGCCGGTAGTGTCGCTAAATCTTTAAAACAAAGACTACCACTGCCAATTTCAAATCATGTAACAGATAGTTTTGTTCATAGGGCTTCAGCTGTCTAGAGGCATAAGCCACCACTTTATCATTTTGCATCAGTACACATCCCAACTCTTTCTTGGAGGCATCACTATAGATGGTGAAACCCCCAGTACTAAATGATAAAGTGAGAATAGGAGCAGATACTAATCTTCGGTTTAACTTCTAACATCAAACATTGGTCACAATCCTCACCCTATTCAGACTTTACTCATTTCTAGGATAAATAAGTTAAAGGAGTAGCTATTCGGAAAAATTCTTCCACAAACCTTCTATAGTACCCAGTCAAATCCAAAAAGCTTTTGATCTCAGTCATATTTGTAGAATGAGGCCAGTCCAATACTGCTTCTATTTTCTTTGGGTCCACTGATACCCCTTCCTTGGAAATCACATGCCCGAGGAATGTGATGCTGTCCAACTAGAACTCACATTTTCTCAGCTTAGCTTATAACCTCTACTTCTGTAGAGTCTCCAGCACCATCCTTAAGGGATCTTTATGTTCTTCTTTGCTATTAAAATAGATCAGTATGTCATCTATAAAAACAATGACGAAATGATCTAAGAACTATCTAAAGACCCTGTTCATTAGATCCATAAAGGCAGTTGGTGCACTTGTTAGTCCGAATGGCATAACCAAAAATTCATAATGCCCATACTTGGTCTGAAATGCTATCTTGGGTACATCCTTAGATTGAATTTTCAACTGATGATAACCAGACCACAAATCTATGTTGGAAAAAAACTTGGACACCTTGCAATTGGTCAAACAGATCATCAATCCGAGGCAAGGGATATTTATTCTTTATGGTTTACCTTGTTCAGCTCCCTATAGTCAATGCACATCCGCATGCTTCGATCCTTATTTTATACAAACAAAACAGGAGCTCCCCATGGAGAAACACTTGAGCGGATGAATTTCTTCTCTAGAAGCTCCTGTAGCTGAACTTTCAATTCTCATCTCTGTAGGGGCCATCCGGTAGGGAGCTTTGGAGATTGGTCCAACACCTGGTATGAGATCAATTTTGAAATCAATCTCTCGATCAGGTAGGTCCTCTAGAAAAACATCTGGATATTCCCTCATAACAACAATATCATTCAGCCTTATTTCTTTTTGACTATCAAACCAAATAGGCTGATAAGCCCGACACCCCTTTTCTTACGTCTTTCTTGCACTCATAGCAGAAATAATGTGCAATGAGGGCTTCATGGTGGGTGCATCACCTTGGTAGAAGAATTTCGGTTCATTAGGTATTTAGAACACTACCTTTTTGCCATTGCAGCCAATATGAGCATGATACTCGAACAACAAATTCATCATAAGAATAACATCAAAGTTATGCATATCTAATTGTATCAGGTCTACTATCAACTCTTTGTCTCCTATCTAAATTATGCAGTTCTTAAAAACAGAATCAACCACTATTGTTTTCTTGAGAGGAGTAGCAACATGCAGTGGCACATCTAACTTATCAGACATATGATTCAAAGATGCAGAGAACTTTGAGGATATAAATGAATGAGTAGAGCCAGAATCAAATAGAGCAAAAGCATCTACAACATTAATAGAGATCGTACCTACTACTACTCTATCACTGGCACTAGCATCCTATTGTGTCAGTGCAAAGACCCATACACCTCCTCTCTACCTCTGGTCAGTTGGCCAAGATGGTGCAGTGTCATTCTTCCTTCTGTTCAGATAGTCCCGTGCCAAATGCATCGGTTGTCCACAAGTGAAGCAAACTCTTATTCTCTTCAGACAAGGTCTAGTATGAAACTCACCACAGTAGTGATAAGCTTCAAATTTCTTTTTCTTATTTGGAGGGCCTCCAAAGTTCCTTGGCCGGTTAGTCTGATTCCCTGATATCTTGGGCCTCTTCTGGTCACCCATTTATTTTTCTGATCTAATTAGTTCAGCTTCAACCTTCAGAGCTCTTCCTAGTATATCCTTGTAACTGGTGAAAATTTGAGCTAACAACTAGGATCGAATCTCATATCTCAAGCCCTGCTCAAATCTGTTGGCCTTGCTCTTATTGACCTTCATAAGTTGAGGAGAGAATCGGCCTAATTCATTAAACTTGTTGGCATACTCCAGCACTGTCATGTTCTCCAATTGCCTCAAAGACAAGAACTCATTCTTCCTTAATAACCTCACTGACTCAAGAAAGTATTAATTATAGAATATGTCCTTGAATTCATCCCAGGTCAGCAGCTATTCATCATCATCTTTAGTTGCAGCTTTCATGGTCGTCCACCAAAACTTAGCATTTCCTCTAAGAATGGGAATCATCGGTCTGACCTTGACATCTTCAAAAAAATGTAGTGCATCGAACATTTCTTCTATTTCCTGAATCCAGATCTCGGCAGTTAAATGATCAGCTCCACCATCAAACATAGGAGGATTCAACCTCCAGAATCTCTCATAGTAGGAGTATGTAGATGGTGCAAGTCGGAAGGCTTCCTACATTTGTTGCTGCTGCTGGAGAAACTGAGCTACCACTTGGCAAACATCAGTAATGTCTGCTTCAGTGGTTGTAGAGCTAGGAGCTTGCTCAACCGGCTAGCTAGTAGCACCTTTCATGGTAGCTCTTGCTGTAAGGACCCGTGCGGGTGTGTGCTTAGTCCCACATCGGTTATTTGCTGGGTAGATCTTGGATATTTGCACAGGATCAAGAAACCCAAATAATACATTCCGTTTAGCCATTTTGGGTAAGGCATTGAGTTGTTACAAATAGTATCAGAGCAGACCTGGCCCATATCCTATATGGACTAGGAGACACTGCAGCACGGATCCATTGAAACTGACCATGGGCCGATCGTGGTGTTTATGATTAGATTTGAATGAATTTGAACCCTTAGCCTGACGAGGATGTCAGGGCTTGAACGGGGGGAAGTATGTGAGGACCCATGCAGGCGTATGTTTAGTCTCACATCAGTTATTTGCTGGGTAGATCTTAGATACTTATACAAGATCAAGAAACCCAAATAATATCTTCCGGCTGGCCATTTTGGGTAAGGTCCTGAGTTATTACACTTGCCCTTCTCTTTTTAGCCGCTATCTTGGCTGAAGTCTCCTGCTATTTGGAGTTCATTTTTTTGCCTAAAAATGTCAATTTTAGTCTAAAAATGTCAATTTTAGTCAAAGACAATAACTAAGATATATATATTTAATTAATTTAATTATTAATTAATGATGTATATTCTTATCAAACAACTAGTTAAACTAAATCTAACTACCCTCTTACTAAAATCATAACTTCTACCCATGATCAAACCTATTGCTCTGATACCACTGAATGTCACGCCCTGGGTCAGACCCGTGACATGGTCGTGCTACTGCTCATAGTAACACTAAGCCTCATTAATAATTCATATAAAAGTAACATTTCATTCATATAGTGTTTTTCCAAAATGGAATAGTACAAAATGAATTTTCTAACCCATAAATCTTCAGGCTCTCTGCTTCTAGCAACCCTATATATCTGAAAAAAATAACAGGAGACATGTGAGCTATGTGGCCCAGTAAGTAACCTTGGACTATCTTATTGGAGTAAGTATAATATATCTCATGTCAATGCTTCATTTGAAGAATATAACAGTTATAGCAAAATAAAGCATTTTACAGATGATATACTCAAAAATATTCATAAAGCAATGCATGCTCAATCATGCAAGTTCATAAACATAATAATGCAATTCATATAAAAATGATGTCATCTATCCATGCTTTATAAATCTTACTCTTACACGGATGTGCTGCTATGGTTACTATAATTCCGTAACGGGCTGTATTCGTAGTCGACGAGTGTTTTCTAACTTATTCATATTCATTGCCAACTTTAACCTATTGGTAGAGAGTCGTA
Organism: Phoenix roebelenii; assembly: GCA_025769935.1. Taxonomy (NCBI): domain Eukaryota; kingdom Viridiplantae; phylum Streptophyta; class Magnoliopsida; order Arecales; family Arecaceae; genus Phoenix; species Phoenix roebelenii. Next base: position 20,004,317 of record JAOXJJ010000725.1, on the reverse strand, counting down.
TTCGTTGGATGCTAGCTTCAAGGTGTCGACTGGCCTCTATTTTTAGAGACGGGCATAGCTATCTAAGAGTTTATAAATTATTATTCTTTTTCATAAATCATACCTTTATAAATAGGTCGGAAAATGATAAATGGCATTGTATAGTTTTAAAAAAATGCATAATCATGCCACAAATATCATTTCCATGCAATCTATCATAATTATAATTCACAACCAATCACATATTCATGAAAGAATGCTATTTAATCAAATTCATGAATTACATGCAATCATATGCTTGATCATAATTTTGAGAAAATACATCATATCAAATATAATTTCATAATTTCAAACTTACAATTAAATAGTGATTAGGAATCAATAAGATTTGTGCCAGGGTTACTTACCTCGGTTCGCTCTCGAAATCCTAATCTCAGCCAACGAATGCTTTATACGTAACAATTGATTAAAAATGAATTATCCACTGTTCTCTAACTAATTCTAACTTAAAACTCCAAAATGGGCTTGAATGAACCTCAAGTCCAGATCAGCCAATTTGGCTAGAAACTACTTATCATGCAGAGAGAGAAGAGGTACACCTTGAAAGTGATTTCTCTCTCTTAATTATTTTATTCATTTATTTTAATATCTATATTATTTTTTTATTTTTATTTATTTTTATTTTATTTTATTTTATTATTTTATTATTTTTTCTTTTCTTTTCTTTTTCTTTTCTTTTTTTTTCTTTTCCTTTTTCTTTTTTTCTTCCTTCTCTCTATAACCTTCTCCCAACTCCTCTTTTCTTTTTCCTTTTCTTCTGCTGCAAAGAGAGGAGGGTGAGCTCAGGAGGGCCCGGGTTGCGGTCGGTGGCGCCCGCGGCCGAGCCCGTGCGCCCTCAGTCGTGCTTGTGGCCGACTCCCGCGGTCGGTCTTGCGGCCTGTGCCTGCAGCTGAGCCGAAGCCGGTGGCTCTCACAACATCCATGGCCACTCCCCGCAACACCGGCGACACTCGCGGCTGCACACGAGTGTGTCCCCTCTTCCCTTTCTTCTTCTTTCTTTCTTTCTTTTCTTTTTTTATTCATCGCCCTCCCCTCTTTTCTTTCCCGTGAAACAAGAGAGGGGAAAATGGGCGAGAGTCCCCCCCGGAAAGGGGGCCTCCGTACCGCGGCCGAAGACGGTGGCACGACGAATCAACCAAGGTGAATGGTCTCCCACCCCCCCCCCCCTCCTCTTTTTTCTTCTTCCTCTTCCTCTTCCTTTTCTTTTCTTTTATTTCGTTATCATGAGGTAGAAGGAAACAAGGGTTTAGGTTTACCTTGCTCCGGGAAGCAGCTGTGACGACCCCTGCTCCAACGTCTTTGTTGTTGGTTTAGGGCGGTGGTAACCGCTTTAGGGGCCGGGCAGCTGTGCCTTCCTTCTACCCGACAGCTGTCCCCCCTTCCTCCTCTCCAAAGTAGGAGGTGGTGGCCTCCAAATGGGCTGCCGACCTTGGTCCAGGTTGGCCCAACTGGTAGCCCTGGTCCAGTAGTCACATAAATTAGATAATTGAACTTTATAACCATGTAATCAAAAATATTATTAAGTGGATGATAAATCAAGTTAATAACTATTTATTTTTTAAAAAATTCATAAGTATAGTGTAAAATTAAATAAAATGAAAATGAAATCCAATATTGATCAAATAATTTGTATATCTATATTTATATCTATTTTTTTAATAAATATAAACATAGATATATAATTAAATTTTAATTTATATCTAAATAAATTGAAATATAAAAATAATTCCGAATGGATATTATTTGGATATTACCCGACCCATTTCATTCCTATTTTTTACCCATCTACAATGTCCGACTCCATATCACGAAAGCCCCCCTCTTTCCCCACCTTTTTTCTTATTTATTTATTTATTTTATTTTCTTTTTCCAACTGCGCGGTGGATTCCTCGAACCGGGCGCTTTAAAAACCTGCGCGCTTCCTCGTGAATCCAAGCGCTAAAAACAAGCTTGGAGGGATTTAACGCCCCCCTCTCTTTCGCATCGATCGCTCGCTCTCTCGCCATGGACTCCGCAGCTGCTTCTGCGATCCCACGAGGCCAGGTGACTCCCGATCAAACCCTAGCCGCTTCTCCCCCTGCCACGCTTGCGGTTCCACGGATTCTTCTAAATTTCGCTTATGTTTTTTCCGCCTCTAGGTGGATCTAGTCGATTTCGTTGACTGGAGCGGAGTCGAATGCCTCAATCAGAGCACGAGTCACTCGCTCACCAATGCCTTGAAACAGGTGATTGGTCGGAGGCGGCAGCTCTCTTTCATCCGTCGCTTTAAACTTGATTCCCTTCTGATTATTTTTTTGGTCTCTTTGTTGAATCTTTTCTTATTTCTTTCGAATATTTGTCCTGTTTTGGGTTTAGGGTTATAGGGATGATGATGGTTTGCATCTGGAGAGCGATGCAGATGAGCAGCTTTTAATTTTTATTCCTTTCACGCAAGTCATCAAGCTGCATTCAGTTGTTATTAAAGGGCCGGAAGAGGAAGGTACTGCTAGATTCTTGTGAATTTAGGGTTTAAAATGGAATATATTATTTAAGTTTGAGACATTCCAAATATATGTTCGGGCAAGAGAAGAGAAGACCCTTGTGATGAGATTTCAGTCGTTGTTGTTTTTGTTGCATGGTTTCTTTGTCTGTTTAATTTAGATTTGTGCTACTTAGTTCTTGCGTTTCACTATGTTGAATTGGCGGTAGCACTACCTGGACTTTCTGTTATTCATATCTGCTACAAGTCCACAATGTCTGTGCCTTTTTCTGTTACAACTGCACAATTTGCATGTTCTTTATATTGGCACCTTGTTTTCTAAGCATAGTTGAGTTATGCTTATTGCATTAAAATGAAATTCTTGTATCTTATATTGGATATTTCTCTTTCTTTGCTTATGCAAGGAAAAATAACGGGGTTAAGGGTGTTTCCTGGATTCCACCATGAGAAAATTAAGTTTATTCATAAATCAAAGAAAGTACGTCACTAATTCATAACCATGGCTTGTCGTGTATAAACAAATTTTTACTAAAGGGGCTCTAAATTGACTATAGTTACATGTGAAAGCATCTAATAATAAAGATGCCTTACCTATAACCTTTAGGGGCAGTTTGGGTTACAAGTTCTAATAAAACAAGTTTATAAAAATCTTAAATAAATGGGTTTTACAAAATGGCTGTTTGGTTGTTTTCCATAAAATTTGTTTTGCCAAATTTGACAAGGCATAAAACCTGAAAAGTGAGTTTTATGAAAAACAAATCTCCCCCTATTTTTCATAAAATCTGTTTTGCAAAACAGAATTGTGTTTTATCATTATATGTTTTAGGAAAATACAGAGGCATGCAAACAGACCCTTAATTTTACCCAGAAATCACTGAAGCCTTTTGTAATTTTAGTTAAAGTGCATTATAATCTTGTATTGAACCTTTGAAACTCTTTTGACCATTATAAAAGCCAACCTGACTAAAAGTCGCAGCATAAAACTCATAGGGTTTGAAGTCATCTTCAAAGCTAGTATTGACATGCCTTAAAACAGATGTACAACTCAAGTTGTGCCTTTGTAAAGGAAGCTGACTCAATTGACTTGGAAATTGATCGAATCCTAATTTTAATGCAAATGTTGATGTGCACTCCAAGGCCTTGAGTAAACTGTATGGACTAAAGATTCTGCATACCATTGCTTAGGCCCAATCTTTATTTTCATCAAAAAATTTCTCCCTAGCTTAGTGCTTTACAAGCCAAGTTGAGAACTTGAGTGATCTCAAACACAAGGAACTCTACCAAAAAAGCATGATGATGCCAGGGCTCTAGTAGGATTTAAGAAAAAAATAATAGGTCAACCTACCTCATGAAAATGGCCAAATTGTGGGTACAGGCAGGATGCTTGGAATCATCTAAGGGGGGCAATTGCCATTTACAAACTATAGAAATCAAAATTTGGTTGGACAAGCGAGGCATTTAATCAAGGTTAAAGGGGATCTGTAGATCCTTGGTTAGATTCAAAGATGAATGGTCAAAAGTTTAGTTTGATTGTTGCTAAGAAGGCAATAGGTAATGGTTGGTGGTTGTCTATTTGAGGAAGTGCAGAGGGGGATGTGAAGGTTGGTTAGTTGGGAGAGGACTTCATTTTGTAATTATTTGGGAGGGTAAGGTTCATTAATGGAAAATGTAATGGGAATGGGGTAGTAATTTCTAGTTTTTTTTTATCTTCCTAGTGTTCAACGTCAAACATGTACAGGCATGGTGGTGAAAAATCATGGAATTATTTTGAGTTCTGGTTCCTTTTGGTGATAATGGATAATGTTTTATGTTGGAATTAGATATAGTGTGAAGAATCACAAAGCTCATTTGGCCATTGGAGTTATGCATGGCTTAAGTTGATTGTGTGGATATTAGTGAAGGGAGTGCTGGTGGATCACAAGGGCATCTTCTTTTGCTGGCTGTCATGCTATGCCATGAAATATGACATGGATGTCTTGTAAATAATCAAGCATGTGTTTAAACTAGATGCAACTCAATATTGTGCTGACATACGTACATGCACTTAAATATGTTTTTTTTACTCTATCTTTGGGGTCATCTTTCCTTCATATCTAAGTCCTATTGGATGAAAATTAACCCAGGATATGGTTTGATATTTATCTAAAAACGTTTGCTGAGTTGACAAGGCTTTTAACAAATAGTTGAATTTGTATTCAATCATTAACAAATTTCAAAAAGCTTGTAAGCTCAAGAAGAATGGAATTTTTTTTTAGCATTTTTGATATGCATATTATTTAGACATTTACTGACGAGGCCCATCTTCTGGTTAGGTTTTCCAAATGTCAGCTTTTGATAGGTCATCAAACCTAGACAATTTTGTAGTAGGTTTACTAATGCAGAAACCAACATTTTTGAAAAAAAAAATCTCTACAGTTTGAGATGTCCATCCGAATGAACTTTGTTTCGGTATCATGGCTTCTTTATGTAGTTGTGCTGCCATTCCCTAGGTTCCTATGACTTAGCACATAAAACCTAGGATTGAGATGAGTAGCATAAATTGTTCTCCTTTTTTGTTTTTAGACTTCCTCATTAGTATGTAACTGGATTGTTGCCTTTTTTCTCTAGAAAAGGAGAAATAAAGAAATTCCTGCATCATGCCATTAGATCATAAAGATATCATAGAAGAACTATCAGACAATCCCTCATCTACCAATTCCCTTATATATATGAGCAATGCATTACAAGCCAAAGTAGGCTTCATGTACGATTTTTCTTCTTTTTTTTTCGTTGATACATATAATCAAGCAAACCAAAGAGCAAAGGTGGTACTTCACCACAAAGAAGGAGCAAAGATGGTACTAAATAAACATAAGGAAGAAAGCTAAAATGGAACCTTATCTTTGGACCTTATTTAGTTCATATTTTTGTCTAGTTGTTTTCAATTTAATTGCTCATGTCCATTTTATGTCCATTTTGTGGGGCTAGAGCTTCTACCACCTTATCTTTGGACCTTGGAAGCAATTTAGACCCATTGCTGTAGGACTGGGGTTGAGCTACTCTCTAGTCTCAGTGGATGATTGCCACTTATTATACTAAACTTCCATGCATGGTCCTACAGCTACTCGGGAGCTTTGAGACTGCCACTTGATGCTTTTAGTTGCTATGACATCGTTACTTATGGTACAAGGTGATGAAGCTTCTACAAGTTCAACCTCTCTAGGTTAGGGATATGCCCCAATGTAACAACCTAGAACCTTACCCACAAAAGCTAGCCAATTAGGCATATTTTAGGTTCCTAGGTGCTGTACAAGTACCCAAGATCTTTCTAATGCATAACCGATGTGGGGCTAAACACACAATGACATCAGTCTTTGCACCCTGCCTAGATGTCTATTGCTAGGTAATTGCAAGATGGAGTATGGAGGAGATTAGATCTAAGGAGCATATTATGGTATTTTAAAGCTAACACTAGAATTAAAAGTAATTGTTAAGAAACTTGGTGGGGAAGGGTGAAGATCAACTTCCTTCTCTTATAAAAAACCCTGAGAGGAAACTTAGTAGAGCTATGCTATGAACCTAATGTAAAGGGCTGACATAAGTGCATAAAGAAGGAACTATCTAGCTAGTGGAATTAAAAGAAAGAGAGAGAGAGAAAAGACTTCCCTAAATATGGTAATGCCCATGGCTGAACCTCCGCATGCATCAGCAAGCCCTTTGTGCTCTCAGAAACCATGTCAAAAGTTTTATTTTTTTTTTAAATACCTTAGGCAAGCCATAACCTCCAGCAAGTATGCTTGTTGCAGGATAGCTATGAGCTCTTACCGAGATTGCTTGATGGTTTTTGCCCTCGGGGATAGAGGGTATTTGTAGTGGTCCATGGGAGAGGTACAATTATTGCATTTTCAATTGGGACTAAAGAAAAACATCAAAAATGAGTAATTTTGTGTAAAAGAAATTGAAGGGAGATGAAATTTTAGGGTTTCATGTTCAACAAGACTCAAATCCCTTCTGATAGCAATTGACATCGAAACCCAATTGATAGTAGTTACCTAGCTGTATGAAACGAATTGGATGACACCTGTTATTCTATCAAAATGACCTGAGACCCATTGCTTCAGATGGCTATGACTCTGGAGAATAAGGGCCTCGACTGGCATGTCCTCTTGAAATGTTAGTCAACGAGGGGCAACTGTAGACACCCATCTTTCTATACTGCATGAAGAAGCCAATTATCTCTAAACAATGATACTACATCCACTGAGACCATAGAAGGTGTCTTAACCATGGCAACGATTCACAGCCATGCATGACCATCCTCATGATTTAAGCAAGCTATATGCAGTTCTTCTTCAAGGTTAACCATCCTTCCATCAAAAGTCCAACTATCGCTATTATGATGTTGTCAATCTAGTGGAAGCTCCAAATCTTGGATCCTTTTGATGGTACATTCGATACCATTAGTTCCATCTTTGATGGTGATGTATCTGTTTCAGTTGGATTCCATTAGAACTTGGGTCCTAAAGTTTAATCTCCATACAATTTTCCTTTGTGTTTACTTGATTTTCAAGGTTTCTCTTTAGCCTCTCCATTGGATGCTATAAACTAAGCTACCCTTGGAGCATTATAAATATCCTTTGAAGATATAAAACTAAGGGCTAGAACACTGTTAAGACACCTTTCTTTGCGATCAGTGCGGGTCACATAGAAAAGATTGTCCAACTTCCGACCATCAGGGAGTTGAATAGTGAAGGAGCCAAGCATCACCATCAGCTCTGAAGACCAATTCTTATCCCTTTCTGGAAGCAGAAGGCGAGCTCTGAGAACAGGGGAGGGAGGCCATGGCTTGATTCTAAGACGATGCTTTTTTAACTTAATAAGCTTAGCATTTAGTTTTTTCTAGTTGTCAGTGAACTATTGAGACAGAGATGGAATCCATTAAAAATGAACAGAGAAGAGAGAGAGAGAGAGAGAGAGAGAGAGAGGAGTTGATAATGACAGCCTTTTATGGGAGAACGGGTGCCAACTGTGCATGTGGTAGACCGCAAAATCTTCATGGTGTAATAAGAAAGTGTCAAGCTTTCATTTGTCACAATGGCTGCTTGCTTAGAATGCCTGGACCCAAAAACTTCTTGTAGCCCTCAACTCTCACCCAGTAACGACGGGCACTCATAATTCACGGCTTCCTGGAGTGTCAGGACAACTCATACCACAGCTCATAAACAGAGTGTTCTAGCCCTGAGTTTTATATATTCCTCATTGGAGTTCAATAGTGATTTTGGCATTGTCTTCACTGTTACATTCATGTAATTTTATATCTTTCTCCTCATTGAGCATCTTTCCTTTGAACTTCAGTAACCAAAACCAATATCTCTGTTGCAGACAAAAGAATTACTGACTGTGTAGCATAATGATTTGGCTTTTGCCAAGCGCAGCCCTACTAGATTTGATTCCTCTTAAATATTAACTAAAAGACTATAATATTCCTTTGTTTTAATTACTACGATTAAGAGAGAATTAAGGTTCAATATTTTTTTGATATTATTACTTATATTCAAGATAAGGGAGAAATGCGATAGTCCGAGATTCTGATGATATTATTTAGAACAGCAAACAATAGAAAAGGTTAGTTCAGATTTTGTTTGGCTAACTCTATATATGGTAACTTGGGTTTTGCTTGGTCTGGTTGTCCAAGCCTTAAGCTGACCCGTACTCTAACATGGGTATTTCCCAGCCCAAACCTAGGGCAATTCTGGTACATACGTGCTCGAGCTGAAGAGAGCTTCATGCTGACTTGATGGGTTTTGAACTTTCTGATCATTAAACCAACCTGAATTATATGTTAGTTCAGTATGGTATCTTGTGACCTAGTTAAATGACACCTTTCTAAATCTCTCCCCCCATTATTTCATGAAATAACAATTAAAAGAACATAGTAGTTAGATAAAGATTGCAATCATGAGAAATATGTTGACCTCACCATGCTTTACCCTGCCTAGAAGTGATCCTAGAAGCTGTTGACCACATCATGCTTTACCCTGCCTAGAAGTGAGCCTAGAAGCTTTGGCACCTACTAACTCCATTAAACATTTCTAGGACCCGCTTCTCCAGAAGTGAAATAATTAAATTTTTCATGGAAAAGTTGTTAAAAGAACTTGAAGCCTGAAAAAGACTAGTCAACCATCCTATTGTTTGTTAACCTTCTTTCTGAGCCTAGCTTGACAGCTATTTGTCCTCATAGTTGGTATCTCATAAACTAAGGAAGGCAGGTTTTTTCTTTTTTCAATTTGTGCTACTTGCTCCTTCCAGTTTGATTATTTCTACTAGATTCAATAGAAATGCTAGATTGAAAATCTCCAATGGTCATCTGGCAGGCCCAAAGACAGTTAAACTTTTCACAAACAAAGAGCATATGGGCTTTAGGTATGCTATACTTTGGCTCCCAATATATCCATCTTGTTTATAAAAATCGCATGGCAACTATGGCTATTTCTGGCTTAAATCATTTATTTGGTGTTCTAATAACTCTTGACTATGGCTATTTATGGCTTAAATCATTTATTTGGTGTTCTAATAACTCTTTCAGTAATGTTAGTGACTTCCCATCCAGTGACTCAATTGCTTTATCCCCAGAAAATTTGAAGGTAAAGTTTTGTGAGATATCGTCCTTGTTCATTTTGTTGTGGTTGAGATTACATTTACTTTATATCAGGTAAATTGCAATCTGTATGATCATGCAAATTACATGTTTCCCCAAATGTGTCGGTATTATGACTGTTTATTTGATGGATTTCACAGCTTTGTTCCATTTGCAGGGAAAGCCTGTTAACTTAAAGTATGTCAAGTTTCAAAATGTTCGCAGGTATGAGCATATTGTGTTCTGCTTTTATGTTTTTGTTATTGTTATTTATCTAGTTGCATTAATCAATACAATCATGAGATTATCTTATTGTAAGTTAAATTTTATCAGCTTGACAATTTTTATTGAGGACAACCAAGGTGGTAATGATGTCTCTAAGGTTCAGAAGATTGTCCTTTATGGAACTACGTGAGTACATGACCCCTTTCTTGCTATCCTTTGTTTTCCCCTTTAAGATATCTTTTATTCTTACTGACTTTTATCTCATCATAATTTTTCCTCATTAGATATTTTCACTGTAATTATATTCAGATATTTTCTGTATGCAATATATTACATATTCTGCTTCTTTTTTGTGTACAATTACCTACAACTCAGTGATTGGCCAACCAAGTTGTAATGGTTTGTGGGTCATTGGCCAGAGCTCTGTGCAACCAAGTAAGATCAAGTTTCCAGATAGTGAAGTTATTCTTAATTATCTGCCTTGAGATTTCTCTATTTAAAATCAAGTTAGTAAGGCAAGGTTTTGCTGTAGCCTTCTTGTGGGGTGTCATCTCCTGATCATCTTATTCTGGCAAATGGCAGCTTAGAAATAAGATATTTCTTGTTACACTGCATGACCATAACACCACTTCCTTTGGACCGAAAACCATCATCTATTTCTGGGGTTGTCATGATTTGCAAAGTATATCGCTATTAAATATCTTGTGGGTAGTCCAAAAAATATCTTGCTGGTAGGTCAATCTCAATTCTAGTTGGCTTGTTGATATAATGTTATGTGCTGAGAAAAGATACAAAATATTTTATTCAAAAAGACGAACATTTAGAATAACATTATCTTATCTCTCATTAATCAAATGCTAAATACTCAGGAACTAATACGTTTGGCAACCTATCTTGCTTGGTCAAATTCTGTGTTTTAGCCCTGCCGCAGCCTGTTGAATTCCTGAAACTCAATATAGATTTTACAATTCATCTATACTCATTTGGATATGATGTTTGCATGTATATAAATTATTTATATGCTTTATGTTGCATAATACTAGTGATACTAATAAGAAATTTCCATAATGAATGAGTGAAACATTTATCATCGATTATGCCAGACACAGTAGACTCGTTAAGAAGGATGTTCTTAGCACACAATTGACTTATCGATATATTAATTGATACAAAAACTGTGTCAAATCCATATATGTGTAGTAATTAATACTTAAAGGTACAAGAATCTAGGTAACACACGTGTCAACAAACATGCCTACATGTTAAAAGCTAGTGAAACTCATAATTTTTCCTATTGGGTGGCTTGATATACGGTACATCCTTCCTGTGCTAGTTAATACCAAGCATCATTCTAGCATGGTTTGATGAAACATCAAACATGAAGTTTCATCTTGAATGTTTTCAGGGGCTTCTTTTCCCTTCTCCTATTGAAGTGAAATGGTACACTGTAAGGGGTTATAAGTTCGTGTTAGCCCAGTAAAAGCTGATTTAGGATGAAACTGGATTGGATCAATTAGACATCTTCCAGAACTTATAAAACTGGACCAACTGTATAGTTGTCACCTTATTTCAAAATCCATTAATTATTTGCTATCCAGGATTTTTTATCCTTTGAAAATACATACGCACTTTAATTTATCTAGAATACATTTTGTGTTCATGACATAGACATACAGTATGATCTATAGAAAGAATATGCCATGCAACTCCAAATACTAATTTATTAATTCATTGATATTTAACATGTGAAAATTATGACGTATCTACATTCAGTCTATTTTGTTATCAATTGTCTGAAATTAAACAACATTACCGAAATATATGGCTCAAAGTTGGGATAGTTCTGCTGACAATATCAAAGTTTAAACCTTAAACCATGATGCGAGATAGGTTTTAATGTTCATCACTACTCTTTGTATTATCTTTTAGGGAAACTTAAGATGGTCTTTAATAGAGTGATTTAAAGAAAAGTCATGATCTTAAGACAATGATAATTGCTTTGAGATAATACGACTATTTAGACTGTTAGAATGTTATTTGTGATATGAAGGTAGAGATATAGGGTCAGTCATTCCCTTTCTATGAGCATGCTATACTACAGTAAATAAAGAAGCGGGGTACCTTTAGGAGACCTTGAAGGAGAAACAACATATTTGATTGACCAGGTATTTAGTGTGTCATGGCTGGGTTGAATAATATGTGACCCTTGTGGCTTTAAAACTAACATCAGATTGCATTCCTCAATGGAAAACAGGCCTCTTAGAAATTTTATGGGAGTGACTGGGGAATGCTATGTACATAGAAGAGGTAAACTATCAGCAGGTAGCCTATCAAGATTGGCATGGCAGCTTCTTTTCTTAGTCTGGTGATCCTTTTGCAATCTGAGAAAGGAAAATGAAGCAAGAAGTTTAAAGATCTTTGTTGATTGAATTTCATGAGTGCAGGTGGACCGAGATCTGACAAACGTAAACTTTCACGCTTGTCTCTACTATTTATTCTACAACTACTTTGAGTCTCATCTGCAGATCCTGTGACCCTGTCCATGCTTGAAGTGCTGCCACATGTACAAATATGTGAGGTGCTTGAGACATACCCCCTTCAGTAATAAAGATACACTAGTTAGTTTAGCTCTTATATGAGGAAGAGATGCAGGATGAGAGCACCAGCTAGAAGTGGGGTCTCAAATTAGAAGCACCAGCATAAGGAAGCTTTTTAAAGTTTCTTCTCAGTCATTTTAGATCTTTCACAGACTCATACTTTTTCTTGAGTGCTGAACCATGCAACCATATAGTCAATTAGCATAATCAAAGAAAGCAATATTCTTTGGAGGAGTCAGATTGTCTATCCCTTCTCTGAATATTTTAGGCCCTTCTCTGTTTGCAGAAAAAACTGGAATAAGTGGAAGAGTAACCTACTTTTCCGGTTTATTCGATCCTATACTGAGAAACACAACCAGTTTTTTTATGCTGGAATAGAAGAGGTTGGTATTCGGGAGATTACCAAAGAACTGTTTGTTCAGTTATCCCTTCAAATCAGAATAAAAAAATTATGAGAAAACAGCACAATGGACTTAAGCCTCATTGTTCCTCCATTTGCTACCTATTTTGTCCTTGCTTTAGCATTATTCCGGGATTTACTCTAGTCTGCAACAAAGCAGGTTCTTAAAGTATATTTTATTGGTCGAATACAAGCTTTTCAACATCTTCGTACTCTTCATTGTCATATTCTTTGGTCTTCTCTTCTTTATTAGCTTATCAAACTCAAGTTCTAGCCTCTTTTCTTATGGTGTTACCTTTACTCTCTGAATGAAAATACAACTTGATTTTGTTGAGGGCACAGACGGCCAGACCAGAGCACTTTGCACTCATGTTCCCTTTTACAAGTACCTTAGCCACCTTATAAAGTTGTAATGAGGGTTGGTACTAATGGTTTATTTATTTGTTAAGAAAGTGCCCCTTTTTACCTGTTTTTAATGATAAGCTGTAGATTAGTTTGTAGCCTCTTTTTCCTAGTGATCTGGAATATGTATTAAATTAATGTTGTGCAGTGAGAACATAAACATCTCCAAAAGTCCATGAAACATACAAACATAAGATGAGTCTGTGGATTGTTTTAACATAATGCTAGGCAGGTCGATGTGTAATATTTTCTTATGAAGTAAAAGACGCTCAATATATGGAAGATTGTGCAATAAGACCTTCGACAATAGACTTCAAAGAAAAGTGGGGGCAAACATCTACCGTTAATGTCACATATCATGTTCATATAGTATCAAAAAACATGTTTTTTTAAGAAAAGATAAGTTGGTGGGCTCTGAGGGGGTGGCTTGGAGTGAGCGCAGATGCTCCTTCGTGTAGTGAGAGATCGCGAGGTATCTTCCAACTATTTCGGCAAATATTAGATGGCTCATAGGTGATGGGCGGAGCATCAATGTGGCCGGCGACCCGTGGGTGGATGCCCTCCCATTGAGGCTCTGGCCGACTACGGTTAATGTCGAGTTAGTGGAGGGATTGCGGGTATGTGACCTTGACCCTGGGGGGGGCGCAGCATGGGACGATACCAGGTTGGGTCAATTTTTCAGGGTGCATCTTGCTGAGAGGGTCCGGTTTCTTCCAGTACCGGGGTGTGCGAGACCAGATATTCAGGTTTGGAGCACCTCATGCAGGACCGACGTCAGGATGGGAGATCTCTCCCGTGTCCTCGGGTGGGAGCATGAGCCAGGGTCGGAGTGTGCTTGGATCTGGCGCGTAGGCCTTCACCCGAGGGTAGCACTGTTCTTATGGAAGGTGGTCTGCGATCGGCTTCTGACAAGAGCAGTACTCAACGGACGAGGTTTGAGGATTCCCTCAGAGTGCGGAGTGTGCGGTGTCGACGAGACGGTGGACCATGCGTTGTTTCAATGCGCATGGGCGAGGGTGACTTGGCAATTGGCAGAGATTTTACGGGAGGCTTGGAGTCAAAGGGACCAATTCTTACGGACTATCCGTCGATGGTCGGGCAACCCGCTGATATGCCAGAAGACTGTTAGAGCGACTTGCACAACATACCAGATATGACTGGCAAGAAATGCTCGAACCTTTGGTGAGCACAGCATGTCGCCGAGGCTTGTAGCGGAGAACACCCGGGCGTAGACAACGGAGATTAGTCATGTTTCTTTCTCAAAAGGGCTTTTGACAGCTTGGAATATCTGGAGTTTCCATTCTGCCCAAACAGTACTTAGGAGTTCCCACCCCCAAGCTTCCTCAAGGTCAACTTTGATGGGTCTGTTTTGGTGGAGGCATGAGGAAAGGTATGGGTTTCGTCATCAAGGACCCAAATTGCAGGATGATGGTAGCGGGCGGCTGTCAGTTATTCGACGTCACGGTCTTCGGTGCGGAGTTGAGGGCTGTCTTGGCGGGCCTTCGACATGCTGGACGAGTGCTACTAGCCAGTTTAGTCATCCTGGAGGATGACTCGGCCACGGTCATCAGTTGGATCCAGGGGGATGCCGACTGTGATCATCCCTTGCTTCGAGACATCTGAATGATGATGAAGGATGTTAGGGCCGTCCAGGCCAAGTATGTATTTAAAGAAGCTAACGAGGTTGCGGACTGGGTAGTTGTCTATGTAGCTAGCCATGCCGGTAGCACCTTGTGGGCTGGAGATGGAGAGCTGCCTCGGGAGCTCCACGATATTTTATTTTCTGATTTTATTGGGTGCATTCGTACACGTATTGTATGAATTACTTGCTTTAGCACAAAAAAAGGTTCTAACACCGCATGACCTTTTATGCTATAGTGTAGTATCAAATCCTAAAATTCTGCAGCTGTTTAATTTTATAACATGCTGGCATTTTTATAATGGGAAGGCAAATCCATGAGAAACATGAGTGGCCATCAAGAAAAAAGGTGTTACCGTTGACAGAACTAGGAACTGTATTGGCAGTGCATCTTAATTACGTAACTTAGATCTTCTACGAGGTTGAGTATTAATATTAAGAACTAAAGGTATCCATTCACACTTGCTTTGGTACCTGTAAGACTTTTATTTCTCTTTCAAATAAAGGAATTGTTACTATAGCTACAATTCTGACAAAAGCCAGATCTGAAGGAGGCGTCAGATCATCTTCTTTAACCCATATGCTATTAATCTTGTTCGCAAGGTTTTATAAAGCATAAACATGTCAGAGGAGCATAATGCGGCATAGAAGCATAGATGGTCTTGACTTTCAATCATTGTATAAACTTATGACAGAGATGTGCGGGCTCCTTTTCACTCCCACAAAGTTACAAACCAGAGAATCCGGCCCCAAAATGACCAAGCGCGCCTATGTGAACCAGATCTCCCTGTTTTGTAATTCTAGAGTAATTAAGGTCTGTTTGGATATCGTATAGGATTGGGTTGAAAATCCTATAGGAATCGAGCCTGTTGGCCTATCCAGGTTGCATTTTCTAATAGTCTGTTCCATATCCAGCTCAGGTCTTAGTTTTTGGGCTGCAAGAAGAAAAAGCTTATGGAGTTTTTTTTTTCCTTCTCACAGGATTTGGATTGTGTAGTGTTTGGTTGATATAAGATCATGCTTAGGGTTGGATAATGCTTGGTTAATACAAGGTCATGCTTAGGATCTGTTTGGGTATTTCTATATGATTGGGCTGAAAATTCTATAGGAGTCAGATCGATTGGTCCATCTAGCTTGCATTTTCTAAGTGCCTATCCACACTCAGCCCAGATACTAGCTTTGAGCTGCAGGAAGGAAAAATATCTATGGAGGGTTTTTTTTTTCATACGATTTTGGTTGGGTGGAGTTTGGTTGATACAGGACTATGCTTAAATGGACAATTCAATTCATGAATTCTACAGAATTTTTAGTTAATTCTGCAAGAACATTCAAAGAGGCTCTTAATGTGTTTGGCATGCTGTCTCTTTGTATTAGAATTTTGATAAATTCATTTTGCCTACAAAATGTTCCTCTCTTTCCCAGCTTGACTATGCCACGACATGCCTCAATACAACATAATGTTTGTATATCATGCTTTATTTTCTTATGATCTCTTCTTTCTAACTTCTGTCATAGTCCTATCAACAGTGGATTCTTGACGAATGTTACACAGTTGCACGTATAATGCGTTATGCCTATTTATGCATCGCATTCTCATGGTGTTTTGAGGAATCATAATTTAATACTGTGTGCAGCACAGCAACCATACCAATAACTGATCAGGTTATCTTGTAGACCTGAGCAAACTTTCTTAAAGTCAAAAGGTTTTCATGGAAACTTGAATAAGAATACAACATGATGTCTGACCCATCCACTGGTAACTTTCACCCTCTACAAATATCTAGGCGCCATGGATATTCAACTTCTCAACATTTAGCCACACCCACCCTTTGGCTGAGAGTTATTTTCTTAAAAAAAGAACTCTGCTAATCACTTTTAACTTGTCTCCATGAGGTTCGCGGGCATGAATATGTTCTGTACGTTTTTGCAAATATTCATAATTGTTTGTGACCACCAGTGAAATTGAATAAAATATAAAAACAGAAGATTAAATTCTATAAACTTGTTCGTGCATGGTGCTAGCCATTCGTGGAAACCCGCTCGTTCGGTCTCTCTCTCTCTTACACACACGCATACGCACGCACGTGCTGCACAACACATACGTGTGTGCGTATCACTTATGTGATTCATCACTCAAGCATCGAGTGAGCGAGTGAAGGTTTTGAGGCTATAAAATGTCCAACTAATTCTCAACAAAGTACAAACAAGTATTTGAGATGCTTAAAACCATAATAATGTCATAATATTATAGTTGTAATGGCTGTTATATGTAATGTTGTCTGCATTTAACGGTGTTTAACATCATTTATATATTAATTCTTCTAATCTGTATGTGTCATTACAATTTGGGATAATATTTAAGATAGAAATAGCAATTATTTTGTAAGCTACCATAGGAAGTCCTTTTGGCCATGGCTGTTGCTTCAACTAAATATTGTAAAGTTGCTCGAACTTTTCGAACAAATTACTCTGTCGTAACGCATGATGATTTTCACGTTGCAAAATTTGCTGCGCCTTATATTGTTCTTGCTTGCAAGAGTTGGTCATGTTCAAGTTAATATCAGCTTTTACGGCCTAGCATAAAAAGCTCAAGTTTTGCATCTTCACTGTTATGTCAACATGACCATCGAATTTACTGTAGCATTAAAATGCCTTGGTTGACGTGTTTCTCTGTTCTTACAGTAGCATTAAAATCAAATCTAGAGATGGAGATCATGCCCCCTTGGTTACTTTTCTACAGTCCAAATATCTCTCAATTCTCAATCGATTCGTAGTGGTCCCTTGGGATTTCATAATTCGTATAGGCATACTCATATATGGTAGCAATAAAAGTACATGACCGTGATTCTAATATCCTCCAAAACTTTCACATCTAATCAGTGATCAATGGCCCAGAAAAGATGTGACCGTCTTTTCCTTAAATACAGTCGCAGGTTACTTGTCTCGGTTAGATGCAGGAATCTTGAGTAGATGTCAAAAAAAATGTAACCTCAAAAGATAGTGGCAGATCGATGACACGTTAAATGTCGGCGGTGCCGAACTTCTAGCCGGCATATCTTCCAATTTGCAGGCATCAATTATTCTGTCAGGGCAGTCATTCGTAGGCTGTCATTCTTCCTTTTTTTTATGGGAAAAAAAAACTCTCATGTAAAACTATAAGCTTAAGGTTAACTTTCATTGCCCCTCTTATTCTGGATGCAGGGTGGACACGACAAACATGAAGGATTTGAAGAAGATTGAAGAGCACTGAGTGCGGGATATCTGATGAGAAGTAAGCAAGGAAAACCGATATCAGTTTTTATTTTTATTTTCTTCCAATGGATTCTCTTTTAACGGAATGAAATCATAATTTATTAGGTGCTCACATTCGCCCCGCGAAACTCCTTGTCATTGTCCTTGCGTTTCCGGTTTATACATTGTGGATCCAAGGATCCGGAATTTCTGTCTTATTTCCGTTAAGATATTATATATTCTTGTCTGGGGACATGGTGTTAATGAGGGGTGGGGGCATGATCTCCATCACTAGATTTGATTTGCCTCTCATTATTTATTGTGATGGGATCTCTACCACGACTGCTACAGTACCACAACCCTGCCATCTTCCTGCCCTTTTCCATGCTCTCCTTCTCTTTTCACTTTCCTGCCCTTTTCCATGCTCTCCTTCTCTTTTCACTTTGTTTTAATCCCTTCCTCGGCTGGCCTTTTTACTTTCTCGAATTTTGCGACGGCGCATTTTTCGACTTGGGAAGCTGTTAAAAAGGCACGGCTCCAGTACCATTAAACTATCGGGTCTCACTTTTTTTTTTCTCTCTTTTTTCTGTTTTTTTTGGGTAAATTCACTTTTTGCTCTTTTTAAACCTACCCCGTTGCTCCTCTCTGCTCTCCTGCTTCCCCACTCGCCCTTTTTGTCTCTCTCGACTTCTCTTTTTACTCGAACTTGTAGCTGCATTGGAATAATAATGATTAGTGATGAACCTACTCTCTGTCTCAGTAACTCTGGTGGCGTTTCTTAACTGCTGTCATCAACGCAGTAGGATTATTAGGCGATGGCTGAGTTATATTTTGGGTGCATAGGATCTTAGTAGCTGTCATCTGGAGTTATTGGCGCACCTGGGATGTCTTGTTGGGCCATTACTGAATGGTTGCCACCAGCTGTTTGATGGCAACCAGCCGCTTATATTGAATTGCTGTGGTTTTGGTTGTTAGAGGTATAGCCGGGCAGGTTCACGTGTGGCTGAATGCGATCTTTGTGGGTGGGCCTTGTGATTGGATGCTCCTGATTTACTAGCTTGCAGCTCTTGTTGTAGAATAGGGAAGGAGATTTTGTAACTATGTTACAACTTACAACCAACTGCTCTTTTGTTTCAACTAGTTGTGGTCGGTTTTCTGGAGACTGGAATCCATTTCCCCTCAGTCTGTCAACAATCAACATGATATGCCTCTGCCTAGATCCAACACGTATCCAAACTTAGATCTTTACCATACTTTTAAAATTCAGGCCCATTGGTCCAACATGGATCGAAATCCAACACCAAGCGTTGCGGATGGATGAATTGGGCCCAGCCCGATTGAGCTCAAGTGGATCCAATTTGATCTGAGAAATAGGCTTGGAGGGAATGGGCATCAGAGGTGACCAAGAAAACCGACCAAGTAATGAAGGCAACGTGTGCAAAATTTTGGTGAAGCAGGACCCCAGGCCTCACCTGCAGCCTTGCACCACTCTTTGTTTAAATTCCGGACATCAAAGCAGGCACTCTTTGTTTAAATTCCGGACATCAAAGCAGGCCCGCTGGGAAAAGTCCTGATTTTGCGGGCAGCAAAAATGGCCATGCACCACCCTGTTGGGGTTTGTCATTTCTGAGGCCGGGCATTAAGTTTTTTTTGCATACCGGACAAAGTTAAGTGCAGACTGGCAGACACCGTGTCCAATACTTGCTAAGGTGCATGCATTCTCCCATGCTTGACTCGAACTTGGACCAACTTGGTAGGGAAGTTGCCACAGTAATTTCTGATTAAAATTTATGTACTCGTCACTTTACTGATATTTCACAGATCATGGGTGCAGAAACACAGTCTGTCGGTGAAACCTTTATACTTTTGCTGTAACATGCCTTCTTTCAACTTTTCTGTCTTAATTTTTACCACATATGCAGTTCTATAGCAGTATACGAAGCTGAACCCTTACTCATCCGCCTGTTCTCCAGTGATAGGTATTCCAAAATAGTTTGTAAACGACTACGAGCCGGTCCTGAATCTGTCCATTATTGTCAAACGCCTTGTAAACCTCTCTCCCATCATCTACAGTGGTAAAAGGATTCCAAATCTGGCAGCCTTATTCATGCCATGCTCGTGACCCTTACCGGTATCCTTTGAGACGACACGAACAGTGTGGGAATCATGGACAAGGAAAATCTTTATTTTGTGTCCCTCCCTCCTCTCTTTCAATCTAGGGGCATGGCTTTTTGTTCCTCCTAGGGTCCCACATAATTTCAAACTCTAGGCTGGTCTCAAAACAAGCAGCTTGGGGTTAGGGTGTGGGTGGGGCGACAGCTGATTCGTTTGGTCCTTTTCCTTTCCGTGCGTCGATCAGATTTGGCGAACTCCGAGGCTTGCTCCAAGCTCTCAGCTTTCTGTGGGAGGATTACAACTGTCGGCTGCCCTGTACTGGATGCACTGGTTTGGTCGCTGGCATTCACTGTGGGAGGATTACTCGTTGGGATGCAAATGGGAAGGACCATGGAAACAATTAGCTTCTCGCTGCAAACGCTGAACACCAATGCACTCCTTTGTACATGCGATAATAAGTTAAATTCAGATCCTCCAAATTGTCGTGTTGCGTGAGGCATCAGCAGGGACACAAGGAGGTTTTGTTGGCTCCATCTGTAGCTTCAGGTCTAGCTAGACCTGAGCAGATGAATCAAGTCGGATCGAGTTTGTTTTCGATGTGTGTGTGTGTGTGTTTTTTTTTAAAGTTAGATGTGTGTGTGTGTGTGTGTTTTTTTTTAAGTTAGGCCAGATCTGATTGGGTTCGGATGCCTCGTTTTATCGCCATGGACAAATTAGATTAGGTTGGACTTTTCTTGAGTCTTGGTTCGAGACTGTCTCGCATTCATGAGATCGGTCCAAATTATGTCAGGTATGATTTGGATTTTGCCCTGCGTGTCTCGTTTTGACCAACCATTGTCATTATAATCAAAAGCCAAATATTTATTGATCGTTCACAAGATTGGATATAAAGCAGCTCAAAGTTGAGAAGGGCTCTATGATGGAATAGAAATTTTATGAGTTGCTATTGACCTGACACTGACTCTTAAGAAATCGTTGCTGAAATTTAGCAAATATGCATAGGAGAAGAGCCTGTCGTCAAACATAGGTCACTTGGTAGATTGGGTGATCTACCTTGTGCTCCTAATCTTCCATTAAAAACTAGTCAAATATCCATTAAACAACAACTCCCAACTCCCATGTTTTGGTTTCAGCAAACGCCATCAGCCTAGCAGGTTGCCTAAATTTTGGAATCCGCCTGTGTTAGTGGTACTAAGATTGATAAATATATGGTTGCTGCACCAAGAGGCTGGGAGAATTTGGACTAAACCGAATAACGTAACAACCATCAATCTTATTCAGCATAAATATTGAGCAGGGACATGACTTGCGAATCCCGGAAGATGCCGGGTACTTGTTTGGAATTATTATCCGTTGGAGGACCGAGACTTCCAACATTCATAAGGGGGTGATCAACTTACTAGTTGAATGCATTTAGGGACCGGATTAACAAGTAGGACAACATCAACAACCACCACCACACCCACCCACCCAATAACCCAAAGACACAAGCAAAGGCTCTGTAAAACCATGAAAATGAGAGCTCTCCCCTTTCTGACGGGACTGACTCAGAAGGGTCAATTTAACCTCCTCCTAAAAGCATGCTTCACAGCCACACATTTGTCCTGATCAAACAGTAGAATCTATCTCTTACCAATTTTTTTCTCCACTAATCACCTCTTTCTGGCCAGCTTGCCCAATCGATGATATATTGATCGGCAAATGGATAGGAGTTGAAAAGATTCGAAGTTGTCGAAACGAACTGTTTATTTGTTTTATCGAACAAAATTGATTAAAGGGGTCTTCAATTAGCCCCTTATTTTCGACCATTATAGCTGATGTCGATCGGCTTAGTGATACGAATGGATACAAAAAAAAAAAAATACAGGCAGCAGAAATGCAAAAAGGTTTAACAAAGATTTTCAATCCAGAGTTTATGACTCAACCACAAGTTTGTTGAACAAACGGGGGAGCTTTTCATACGCACAACTTTGGATCGTGCTATATGTTGACTTGCACTAGCAAATGCTATGGTTATCCCTTATACACTTGGCTATGAAGTATGGCCGGTGATGCCATTTTCTGATGAGCTTTTCACGGACACAGCTATGGATGGTGTTGTTGACCTGCCAATACAAGCACTAAAGGACGCTGTGGAGAACCCCTTGTACACTTGGGTTAGTGGCTGATGCACAGGTTTTGGATGGAGACACCACTTTCTACCTCTCTTGTGCACCTGACACAGCCCACCATCTCGTCCTCACCTAAATTCCTATCTCGTCATAGGAAGGACCATGGGAGGCAACCCCCACTTAGCTCCAATCACATCCTTTGACAGTGAGGAACAACTCTAGGAGGCCCTCGTGGCTTTGAGCTCCAATGGAACATGATTTGAAATCTATGCTGTTGGGAATTGCAATCCTAGCCTGCAGTCTTCTCAATCCAATCCTTCATGAGCCCGGTGGGTCTCATCCAAATTGGCAGCAAGTGGTGGGCATCCAAGAGAATCATCAAGTAGCAGTGTTGTGTGGGTGTTGCTGCCATTATTGCTCCAAACAACCCTTTGTATCAAGAAAGTTACATGTCTGCACCATTAATCCTTGGAAAGGAATCCAGAGCTCTTTGCTAACCCTATGATGCTTAAACTTGCAGCACACTTGCCCTAGGCTATGGTTCTCGTTTACTTGCTTATCCTTTTCTTATCTTTCTTTTAGGACATCATTTGACTAAGCACAAAAAACATGCAATGAAATTCTGACATCTTCATCTCAATTTAGATTTCAATTGCTCATGTAGGTAAAAAAGAAATGTTTCTCACAAAAAAAAGAAGAAAGGTTAAGGAAGATGACAATCATATTAATTTCTCGAAAGGTGAAACAAGCTATGTGCCTCACTTGAGTAAGACATTCACTGCATGCTTGTAGATTTCCATGGCATAGCTCAGGTTATTTTGTCGACTACTGATGTTATTAGATGATGTAGTCTAAGGGTACCGGTTAAAGATTTAAAAATAGAGTTAAAGCATGGTAAAATACAAAGTTGAACAGTGGTAATAGACTGTCAGTAAGGTGATGCCAGTGGAAAAAAAAGAGCACGAATCCCAATTCCCAATCCTTGAAGAGCTTTACGCTTGATATCAAACGGGGGAGGCAAAAGAAAAGGGATGGTGTGGTTTGGGGAAGGATTGTATTAATTTGTTGAAACTCCATTGCTGAACCTATGAAAAGAATCCTCACAGACAACTCCATTGCCACGCTGCTCTTCAAACATAACTGTTATTAAGTGGTAAACTCCTTTGGTAAGGGTTGTACAAGGGAGTTAGCCTTTGTTCTACCCTTCACTCCAACTTCCCAAGAAGCCCAGTCTCCACTCGTCAGGCTTGAGGGTTGTTCATGTGAGCTCTGTACTTACCACCTGACCGGAAGACATTCATTTATATACTTGCCAAGTTCCAGTGGCGTTCCATCTATATATCTGGCACATTGGGAGGGTCCCATGCAGAGTCACAACATTTAATTCCTGCCACCATTTCTGATTCAATGACAATGAGGTTTTAATCTCTTCTCTGCCAACTTCTAACTTTGAGAACAAGATGATTCCATTCATAGAAACAGAAAGGATCAATATTGTTCCATGTTAATGTCATAAAAGTCTCATGTGTTCAAGGTTGAATTAAGGAGAAAATGAGACCTAAAAATCTCGTGAGGTTTTTATTATTTTGTTGGAGAATTTTGTGATGCTTGTGCACTGTCTCAATTGAAGAGCCTGCCCTCCTCCATCACAAGCAGACATGTGAATCCCCCGGAGCTCGTCCGGCTCTCTCCCAAATGAGCCAGCCGTCAAAAGAGAGTCAAGGGGTAGCCCTCGTAATTCTCCTGCACACATTCTTCCGTACTTTGTGTGGGACCTACTACGTACTCCACAAGGCTTTCCTTATGTTTTTTACTTATTCGTTTATTTTTCAGGAACAGGGCCAAACCCCTAGCGGTGGCAGGCTCATGATGATCCCCAGATGCTCTTGTCCCCCACAAGGCTCTTCTTACCTTTCCCTTTCCAATCTCTCCTTTCTCTCACTGTTTCGCACTCATGACAAAGGATTCACCAATGCCACATCACTCTCCCACCTCATTCGCACCTTGACCAATCCAGGATGGATGAGAGATGGAGAGAGGATGATGACTGATATAATTCATTTGTGAGGATTATGACATTTAATAGTAGTGGTGATGAGCTTGTGAGCAATTGAGGCCATGACTTTGCATCTTCATATCATGTAGCTGAGGAAGTTTTGGCCGCAATGTTCTCTTGGTCTGTCTCGAATGGACATGATATTTGCTTAGAGCTCCTGGAAATGAAGACAAACCCCGACCTGAAGCAATGCAGCAGGGCCGGAGACAGACACAAGGAAGGCAGCAACATGATGGCGGAGCAGGCAAATAAGCCAAGGGAAGCAATCCCTCCGAGCCTTTCTACATGGGTTATGAAGCGGATCTCCTTGCCGTTGTCATGTATTGTACCATGTTTGTGAGAGGTTTTCTGGCCTTGGAACTTTGTGCTGGTCGCTTGTGAGCCCCGGCAGATCGAGTGGCACATCCCAAAGGTGGCCCGAACTCGTGATCATTTCATGGCCCCGTACTCTGGTCCTATGGTGGAGATGAACCGTTCGCACAAACGCCCATATTTTTTTTAAAAAAAAAACAATTCTAAAACACTTCTCCCTAGATTTTGTATGGAATTATAAATATTTTTTTATATTTCGACTTGATGTAATATCAACCTTGCATTTTATACATTACTGTAATATGGTCTATCCTCCATCTGATTTCGATTATGGCTTGTTGGAGATACTATGTGCCAACTACTTGGAGATAGTTGTTTGATATGAATTTTTTGTTTTCACGAAGAGAAAATTTGACATGGACTTCATTGAATCCAGAAACCAAAATATCTGGCAGGATCGCTAAGTGAATAAGGTCATGGAGCATCTCCTCTTCTTTTTTTTTCACTAAAGCAGGTATTTTATACATTACGTGTACGAATACATCCAATAAACTTTAAATATATCTTTGACCTTGATAGCCCCTCCATTCTTCACCGTCATCCAGATATCTCGAAGTAAAGGGTGATCTATAGAGTGCCCTCAGAGTAACAGGCCACATAAGAAGCCACTTAGTCTGCAGTCTCGTTGGTCTCCCTAAATATATGCATAGCCTGAAAGGCCACTCCGTCACTCACCATAGCCCAAATGTCTCGAAGCACGAGGTGTTCCCCTCCACCACCACTCAGGTTGTCCTAGATCCAGCTGATCATAGTAGCTGAGCCCCCTACAGAATAACTGAGCTAGCTTGTAGCACGCACCAAGCATGGCTCAGACCGGCCCAAGCCGCCCGCAGCCTTGCTCCAGGAACTGAGGTGCCGAAGATCTGGCAGCCACCAGCAGCCACAATCCGAGAGTTCGGGCTCCTGATGACGAATTCCGCACCACCTCTCCTGCCGCCGTCCAACACTGAACCATCGAAGTTGACCTTGAGGAAGCTTGGAGGTAGGGGCTCCCAAATAAAAAACACCAAGCGAGGCGCTACTTGAGTAGAATGGGGGCCCTAGGTGTTCTGAGCTGTCAAAAGCCCGTGTGCTAAATTTGAGTAAGTGATCTCTATTGCCTGTGCCTGAGCGCGCTCCACAACGACCCTCAAGGATGAAGTATTCTCACCGAAAGTCTGAGCGTTCCTCACCAGCCAGATCTGGTAAGCTGTACAAGTTGCTCCAATGGCCACTCGGTGCAACTGGGAGCGTCGGACTATCGACGAATCGCGTGTAGGAAGGACCCCATCCGACTCCAGGCATCATTTGGGACCTCAACGAGCCTCTAAACCCCCTAGCCCACACATAATGGAATAGGACCTAGTCCATTGTCTCATCCTCTCGGCAATCTAGACATTAGGGTTGAATACCGAGTCCTCATCTGCTCAGCACCAATCTCGTCGGCAGCCATTTCTAGGCCACCTTCCACAGAAATAATGCTACCTTAGGATGGAGTCCAAAACTCCAAATCTAAGCACAATCCATCTCGGGCCTATGCACCCGCTGGGTGGCGCGGGAGACCTCTCTCACTCTGGCACTGGCTCAAAACCCTCACATCTAAGGTTTGTTGTACTGGTGCCACACTAACATAGTGTCGGTACAATACGATAAGAGATTTTTTTTGGCGTACCGAGGATTGGTACACTATCATTATTGGTACCGAACTGGTACGGTATGGTACGTCCGGTACAGTCCAATTTGGTACAGTACGACATAACATGCTCACTTCCAGGTCAGACACCCCAGGACCAAGAGCGATCGAACACGCTCAACAAGGTGCTCTCCAAACAATTGGCTGATCCTGTCGACGTCCCACTCTGTCCCCTCTGAGCGAAGGAGGTCGTAGACTTGGAGTCCCTCCACAACCTCAATGCTGACCATGGTTGGCCAAAGTCTCAATGGAAGGGAGTCCGCCCACAGATCCTCCACTATGTCCATGCTTTGTTCATCGTTGATCAACCATCTAATATTTGCCAAAGCAGCAGACCTGCAAATCTTCCGCCACATGTAGGAGTATCTTCATCTGCTAGGTTCCGCCTTTACAGACTGCGCTTGGCCATATCTCGCCGCCCTGACTCCAGAGACCTTGCAGCTCTTGGATAAACCTCATTGCATGACGAGATATAAGCACCTCATGCCTTTCCTGAAAGAAATGCACCCCCAATCCTCCCTCATGGATTAGCATGCAGTCTTTTCCAGGCGAAAAGATGCACTCCGTGGCCACCTCCATGCGAGCCCCAAAGAAAGTCCTGAAGAAGTCGCTCGACCCCTAACAATATTGCCTTAGGGACCATAGTGTTGGACATGAGAAAGACTGGCATAAAGCATAAAACAAATATTACTAGCGTCAACCTGCCCATCATAGATAGGGATGACGCCCTCCATCCCTCTAGCTTGTCCTGAACCTACTGCACCGGCCCAGAGCACTTCGACACCCACAACCTCCTCTCCGTGATGGGTACCCCCAGGTAGCTCCACGATCCCTCTTGCTCCCACATCTCTAGGATCTCCTTGATCTTCCGCCTCATCCTTCACTCTGTACTTGGATTGAAGCAGATGGCTAAGTTTTGGAGGTTCACTCTCTGCCCTGAAGCCTCGCAATAATTCGCCAGCACTTTCTTGAGGGCCCACGCATCCCTCGCTCTCGCCTTGGTCAGTAAGAGGTAATCATCTGCAGATAAGAGGTGAGAGATCGATCGGGCACCGGGGGCTAGGACATAGGCCTCCAACTTCCAATTCCGACAAGCTACCTGCAAGGCTCGAAAATGCACATCAGAATAGATGATGAATAAATACAGAGATAAGGAACATCCATGTCGAAGGCCATGGTGGATCGGAAGAACGGTGGCAGCGACCCATTGATCAAGATGGAGAAGATTGACCCTTGCACATAGCCTAGGACCCAATCTATCCAAACCTCTTGGAAACCAAAGCTCTCCAATGCTTGCCTTAGGAAGCTCCATTGGATTCTGTCATAAGCCCTTTCCATGTTCAACTTAATTGCCATCAGACTCCTCTTCAGTGCCCGCTGTAGATCCCATATCGTCTCCTGTGCCAGCAAGACATTATCAGAAATATTCATGTCGTCTGCTCCTGGCAGATGATACCCAACAACAAAGGCTTTATCCTGCCCACCATAATCATCGCTACAACTTTATACAAAGTGGTACACAAGCTGATGGGCCTAAAATGGCTAGGCTCAACAGCATGTTGGCGCTTCGATATTAGGATGATGTAAGTGGCCTTCCAGTTATTTTGCCATCACTGTCCTACTGAAGAACAGCTGGACTGCCTCCACCACTGCCCTCCAGATAATGCACCAAGACCTTCGAAAGAAAAAAAGGAGGAAACCCATCTAGTCAGGGGCCTTGTCCTCCGCCAAGGCTCAGACTGCCTCCCGTACCTCTATATCCAATACTAGCCGAATCAAGGCTGCATTTTCCGCCGCTCCTACTCTGACCTCCGGTCTTGGGATCCGACCGGGTCCCTATGATTCATTATTCTTCATTCATCTGGACCTAAAGAAGTCGACCAGGGCCTGTCTGACTGCACTGTCCTCCTCCACCTGCTGCCCCATCCCAACTCTCAGAGAGCGAATCGTGTTCCTCTACCTTCTGATAATGGCCGTTCGGTAAAAAAAAAAAAAAGTGTTCTTCTAATTTTATACCCTTTGAACATGCCAACACTATTTTCTTTTGGTATAGCACATGCTAGCACTATTATTACAATAGTTTTTACTCCACCACTACGATAAGTTGAACATTTTGTCGAACACCGAAGGATTGACACTCCCAAAAAGGGTATCATTCTAAACTTTCATCACCCTCAAGTTAAAGGCAGAATATTTTCAAGTTTGCTAATGGTAATGCTTGCGAACAACTTTCCTTTACATGCAGTTAGAAGAAATAGAAATGATTATCAATAGAAAATTAAAATGAAAGGCCTAATTCTTAGATTGTTACAAAAATCCAAAAGGGACGAACTTTTTTTAGAAGAGAGCGGGAAGGGAGGGGGGGGAGGGCAAGAAAAGGTTAAAGGGAAAGCACTGTCTTTTAGCTTTTCCTCATTGGAGGGTGTGTAACAGTGCAAGTGGGACGGAAGAGTTCAGACGATGACGTCGCCGAGGCACGCCCTTGGTCTCACTCTTACTCGCTGCATAGTTTCATCTCGTTTCATTCACATATGGAATCATAGAAATAGGAAACGAAACCCCTACTCCATCTCAAATAGAATTAGAGCCAGGTGTGGGCTTTGGATGTAGCCAAAGGCATGGAGAGTGACACCATGAATACGCCATCCTCCCCCCAACCCCTTTGACCGTAAATTTGGCCCCACCTTCCAAAAAATATAATGATATGATGCTATCATTATAGTACTCTATTTAATTTAATACTCCAGTTGTGTTCCATTAGCACGTTATTGGGATGGAGGAGCAAGGACACCCAAAGATGAGGTCCTTTAGTTTTTTTCCCCACCTCAATATCATTTTGGTGGCTCGACTCGAGGCAAATGACGTTTAATTGGCCGCTTTTTCACGTGCATAGGCGAAATCTTGGAAATATGTTTTAGATGGAGGGGTAGATTGGCTCTCCTTCACTGAAGAACAAAATTGAAGCCTTATGGAGGTATGAGAGCAACCCAACTTTTGCAAGCAAACAAGACTTGTGCCATCTGATATGTTTCTTCAAAATGGTTTTTTTTTTTTTTTTTTTTTGTGTGTCCCCTTCTTTAGGGTATTTAAAAATATTTTTTTCATAAATAATATCATAAGTGTGAAGATTATGCGGATATATGTTTAATTTCATATGAACTATACACTAATAAATCTTAAATACTTATGCAGAACTAAGAATTCTAATAATATATTTCGACCAATCTTTTTAAATGAGATTCTGAATTGTTAATGATAATATCAGAGTAGATCTAACTTATAGTTCATGTGGATTAGGAGATACTATAATATAAATTTATTTGAATTGGCTATGCACTGATTATAATATTTGTGATTAAGAAATCGGATAATACCTTCTGACTTGTTTGGTCTTTTTGAGTAACATTTTTTTAATATTAAATTGCCTTCGAATGTTCTTGGTGAATGATATGATGTACGAAATTAGATTTCTTTACGAAGAAGTTTAAATTTTTAAAGAAAAAAAATAATAGCATAATGAGATTGTCCAGGTGAGCTAGATGGTTGGATGGGGGTTGGATTAGATGCAACGCCCCTTCCTTATCTTGCCAAAAGCCAAGCTGCTTTTGGGAGCGATGGGGGTGTGGACTGTGTGGAGGTGGATGGTCACCATTTTAATCTTTTCATTTTCACCCGTTTTGGTGGATGTTCATCGTTCTGGGCTTTGGTCATTTAGTCGTACCCCTAGAGTTTAAGACCTTGCTACGATTTACCCCTAGAGTTTCAAATTTCAATCCAATTTGAAATTTTATGACTATTTGGGTCTAGTGATCCGACACCTACTGATGGATGAGGTTTGACTAGCTGTCTTCGTTTAGTCATGGGTCTACGTCTATTCAAGGATTGATACAACAAGCTGGTCATGGTCGGAAATGGAGAACATGAGTAATGTAAAAATGAATATGAGTGAAAAAAAAATCTAATACTATAAATATCAATTTCTACATTACAATGGAGTAATTTTATCTTTATATCAAGATCCAGTCTCTACAAGTCTTATGCTCTGAACTTAGTGGATACCCTTTAAAATATCTCTCATTGAAAAGGTGTCTCCTCTTGACAAGTTTGACCACCAAAATAGAATCCTTCATTCACAGACATGGTTAGATTACTTATCTAAATACATTGTCATAAGCTCATCAAGATTGGTCCGTCTTGCGGTGGTTACTAAACACTCCACGATTACACGAAGGTTCATGTTTGCCACCCTTCATGGCCAGGGCTTCAGTCAAGAAAGTTTCATCGCTTTCACCCATTAGAGAAAAAGAAAAAGAAGGGAACCAAACACATCGGACAATCAACTTGATGTAATGAAACTTATTCTATTTTTCAAAATTTTTCGGTATATTTGATTAGCAGAATTTTGAATATATTCCTACCCTCTTGCTTTGACAGTTGAAGCTATAGTTAGCTATGTGCGGACAACTTTAGCTGAGCCTGAGCCTGACATGCTTCCATCTAACATAAGAGAAGTCGGATTAGAAGGAGGCCTAGGGTAGAGTTGGAGGCTATCAACTTTAGAGGTTTGCTTTTCTGTATCCAACCATTGACTTCCTACAGTCACGAAAGACGTCAATAGTTGCTTGAAGATTCGATTCATTGCGTAGGCCATTGCGTGCATACTCTTCTTTATCGAGCAAGAGAGACTCTATCCAAATGATCCCTCATTTGAATCACTCCAGAAGGTTTCTTTAAAACAGGTGTTGTGTGGGTCCGTTCTTTGTCAACTCATGGTATCTTGAGCATGTTCGATCTCATCTTGGTACCTTACAGTAACGTTAGCCACTGCGATCATAGCCAAATGATTGAAGAATGGAAGTCCATTGATCTCTAATCGGTGCTCCTTGTTTTGGGTCGTATGTGGAACAGCCACCGAGCAAGTATATATGCTTGAAGAGGTCAGGCGTGTGCATTAGGGTTTGGGAAGAATAATTTCTGTGCTACTCGAGTTTTAGTTTGGTAGGGATTGGAAATAAAAACGATAGGGTTGGTAAAGTTGCTGAGAGTTGGAACAAGCGACTTGGGCTTCCATCAGGTGGAAAAGATAGAAAGATTATTTACTATTTAACATATTTATTAACACCACCAGCTAAAAATCTAAACAGATTTGTATTACTGAAAAAAATCAAATAATTTGAGGATACATATAAATAGTATTTTTTGAAAAGCAAATATGCTTCATGTCATATTTTG
>JAOXJJ010000725.1:19924809-19938402 GCA_025769935.1 Phoenix roebelenii | reverse complement strand
TGCCGGGGGACACTTTCCTTCTGCTGCTCGGCCGTGTGTGTGGGCTCTGCTGGTGACGGGGTGCAAATCCCGCATCATGTACTAGCATGGAAAATCACATATAAGCACCCACTCACATTAATCTCCATTTTGTGTCGAAGGTGACAAAATACAAATAATTAAATATATATATTTCTTAGAAAATATAAAAATATAAGCTTGGGATTCTAAACGAATTTATGATCTGCATCCAACATTACTATCTTGTTGATTACTTTAATCTATGATTTAATTTTTATAATTTTGTGACTATTCACCTTGAGTGAAATCTGTTTTATATGAATTAAATAAAACTATATCCGCAAATAATAGTCATCTATCATCATGAACTTATTGTGGAACCTAATGATTGTTCTAGCAATCCAAGACGGCTAGCACAATAATCAAAGACATATATTTTGTATTTTTATTTTTGTTCTGTTGTTACATTTAATCAAGGAACATGAAATTGTTGAAATTTTATGTTATATAATGGCCTTCCCAGCATCCGAATGCCACAGGCTGAGTACGTGGCAACCATTCCGTCCATAAAGCTATCATCGGAAAACTTTGAGATTTTATAAACTTTGCAATTCATAATATATTTAATCTTTTTTTTGGTAGAAAAAACCCTGGATTTTTATTTGGTAAATTTCTTTAGTATTTTGTCCAAACCGCACATTATCAAGCCAATACTTTGGATCGCACTTATAAATATCCATCTGTTTTCGCATCTCGATGCTATTGTGACCGCTCGCACTTTAAATTACTCGACCGCACGCATCCACTTTTCTAAGTTGAATTTTTGGTTCTTACGTTGAGAGAGAGAAAACGGAGAAAAGTGCGCTATTCTGAACCTCAGGACTAGTCGTTTATTGGGACGGGGGCTTGAAGTGAATGTTCTCGTAGTCATGTTTGAACCCAAGATCTTTTATTTAGACAGGTAGGTGCCGGCGATGCTTTGACTTCAAACTCGTTTAATTCATAAAAACAAATTCTTAAATAAATATTTTTTGAGAAGCTGATGTTAAAAAAATAGAAAAAGCTGTTTTTATATATTTGATTTATCATAAAAAATGTAGCATATTTTAGAATGACTTGTTATGCTCCTACAAAAAAAAAGTATCTCATTCTATTCAAAAACTTAAGAGGACTCTTTATCCTAATTTCCGGTCGGTAAAAATTAAACTTTTTGTTATTCTACACATTTTTTTTTCCACA
Source organism: Phoenix roebelenii (assembly GCA_025769935.1). Classification (NCBI taxonomy): domain Eukaryota; kingdom Viridiplantae; phylum Streptophyta; class Magnoliopsida; order Arecales; family Arecaceae; genus Phoenix; species Phoenix roebelenii. The sequence continues at coordinate 19,937,163 of JAOXJJ010000725.1, read as the reverse complement.
CGAGCTAGGCTTTATCCCGTTCTATCTGAAAAGTTAAGAATACATTTTAAAAAAATATTTATAATTTTCAATCGATAGAAATTAGACTTTCTATATCCTACGTCATTTTTTATAAAATATAAAAAATTTATTTCTATAAAAAATTATTTTCTCATCTTTCTTTTTCAAATCCGTTGATCCTAGTTTTCTCTATCTTTTTTATTTTTTATTTTTTGATGATCTAGAAACTGCATTTGAAAATATCTGGTATTTTTGCCGGCCCAAATGGCCGAACCTTAGTCAAGAAGTCAATCCCGCCGGCCCGGTCCGTTGACATCTTGGCTGGGATCTCGTGGTCGTTCCCCAATTCGGAGGATGGCCGGAACGGAAGCCGCTCGTGTTGACCTGGCCCGTGAATTCTGGGCGCCGCGTTGGCCCCGACAAAAATAGCGACAGAAACGGAAAAATAAGGCGGAAGACATCCGGCCACTTCGATCCTTCATTCGCTCCATTCTCTCTCCGTTCCCTTCCGCTGAGCGCCGAGAGAAGAAAGAAAGAGAGAGAAGGGAAAAGAAAGGGGAAGAGAAAGGGATGGAGCATCTTCTGGGTCTGATCCGCGTGCGCGTGGTGAGAGGGGTGAACCTCGCCTACCGTGACACCAGGGGCAGCGATCCCTACATCGTCCTTCGTATGGGCCGCCAGGTCCTTTATTTCTAATCTCTTTCCTTTACTCTTTCCCTTTCTCTTTTCCAGTCTGCTTTCCTTTTACTTTTCTTAGGTTTCGATGATTTGGTTTTGATTTAGATGGTTTAAGGGCGTTGGTTTTTTGGCTCTACTTGCTTTGATACATGATGCTACTGATAAAAGATGGATATGAGATTGAAGGGTTCGTAGAGAACATATTTTTGGACATGTTTCGCTGGATTTTTTTTCAGGTTGGACTGGCATTGGGGATTGTCGTCATCCGTTGTTGAATTTAGGTGAGGGAGTAAAGCGAATAGATTCTTCGACCAAGAATTCTGTTTTCCTGATGTCTGCTGGGCGCATGGAACAGCTTTCCTTAATGTTAGTGCAACATTCTTCGAAGTTTACACAGAGAGAGAGAGAGAAGGTCTTGTGCTTGTTCAATTGGCTGTCATGAAATAATATGATGTTGTAATTAACAGCGTCATATTTTTTAATCCAGGGATTTAGCGGCATGGCTATGTTTCTGGGATATGATATGCGTGTAATTATGCAGTTTCTCTGAGTAATATTAGTGTGTTTCATACTCAAAAAGTTTCAGACGAAAGCAGACTATAATCTATGAAGGACGTCATCTGTATGATGGCATAGTTAAAGAATTTTAACTTTAAGGTAGTAATTCTTGGGTTGAGGAATTTAAGCTAGTGTAAGTTGTTGTGCGGTGACGGTTGAGCAAGGTTTTAAATACCGGTGGGACAGCACGGTGCCCCACCATCCTAATTGTCTGGACGGAGCACCATCCCAAGTGTTGGGATGGGATGAGACACTGAATAGATCAGGATGGGACGCGATGTCTATGGTTTAGTGTCCGTACATAGAGCATCCTGTTCTATGGAAAAATTAGGACAACCCCATCACCATATGTAAAACCTCGGAGCCAGGTGTTCTCTTTCTTGTGGAGTATTTCTTTGAAATAAAATTCAAACAGGGGTTCACCTCCTGTAGATGTTAAACAAGTAGTTAAAAACGTTATCCTGGGTAAACCTTGACTTCGTTTGGGAGTTTAGCAAATCATTGATGCGAAAGTATCATGCCTTCATGGTAGTATACTGTACTAAATACTGGTACGCGGTGACTATCTTCTCGTGTAGTAATAAATCCCTACATTTCCTATTGCGAATTTGGTTTTGATGAAAGAGCATTATACAATCTACTTACTTTTTAATATTTCTGTATTGTCACTGCAAAGCTAATAGTGGCTTTCATAATTATGTCTACACTTCTCATTTGTCCTTTTTATGGTGCAGAAATTGAAGACCAGTGTAAAAAAGAAGAATGTCAATCCAGAATGGAACGAAGACTTAACTCTTTCTGTTTCAGATCCTACTCAAACAATTAGGCTTGTATGTATATCTTCTCCCTCGTGATATTTATGTCTTATGATTTTAATAATATTAAGTACTTGAAGATTTTCATACGTGAGATCATTTACCATGCTAGAAACAAAAATGATGAAATATCCAGACTGGAAATCCCAGAAGTTGCAGACATTTGCTTATTTGCATCAAGTGGTCAAAGAATAGTAGTTTTGATGGCACATTTGGCACTATAGAGGGTTTTGATTTAATGTGCGATTTTGAAACATCCAAATCTTTTGGTGTTATTTCCATACTGATTTTAGGTTAAGTATTCAAAAGAAAAAGGAAAAAAGAAAATCAATGGCAGTATCTCCAATGGATTTTCTGGACAGAAACAAGGATATCTGGAAAGACCTATATTGCTATATCTTGTCTTGTATTCTATGTACAGAAATATGCATAGCCGCAAGTTGATACATCATAAGATATGTGATGCCAGGATGATGCACTGATATCCTTTCTTGTACCATGCTGATGACCTACTGGCATGGTACATATCGTAATTATGGTATCTTGCAGGATCGTTGTTTTATCCATGCTATAATGATAATAGGCATTATCAAGGATTATATACATCTTGATGGCCCAAAAGCTAGATAGGAGGATCAAGTTTCATTATGCTAAGCATAAACTTCTTGAATAAAATAAAGTATTAAGGAATTCCTAGTCATATTTATAAATAGATAAGCATATGCAGATTAATGATAGGTGCCTATGAACATGACATGATCACAATCACCGAGCATGAAGCAAGGTGCAAAACTTCTTGAATCCGCAATATAGGGACTTGCTTGAAACCAAAGAAGCGTAGCAAAAATAGTAGATCAACATGTTGGAGTACATGGTAGATCAATGGAGTACATAAGAGTGTCTAGATAATATTGGTGTTGTCATTAGGATCCTTATGTGGCCAATTATTGATTTAGTTGCAAGGACGTTAACAAACCATGACACCAAAATTAACTGCTGCACCATTGGCATCAAGCTAGTGGAGTGAAAGCCCTATGTAATTTCCATTATGCTTTACTGTAGAGCCTCAAGTTACCAATTGAGCTTTGTAATGTTCAATGAAATCATTTAAGTGAGTTTAACACCAAAGCTGCGTGAAATAACTCTATTCTAACTTGGAGAGGAAAAGGGAACCCAAGTCTGCGTGCCTTCGGGAACCGTCACTGTCTCAGTTACATCCTAGCATTCAGGACTACAAGCAAGTAGCGACCTCTCGCAGTGTGATTATTTCAGTATTGGATTTTCATTGGGTAGCTGCTGAAAAAACATATTGAAACAAGGAAGAGTAGGTTCTTCATATACATAGAAGTGTAACTTAGCTTGGAGAATTTGGTCATAGGAGGGTAATGACATCCAAAGGGATCTAGGTAATATTGTGGGGATCTTAGTAAAAGGAATGATTGACAATACTGTGAACCATACAGGATAACCTCCTCAAATGCATCAACTATTTCCTAGCATTGCTGACATCAGAAAACTATGGAAGAGTAGAGGCATCTGCAGGAACGATAGGAGGAGATTGCCCTGCAGTGAAAGGGGAAGAACAGTGGTGATATAGGGGGATTAATCTATGGACATGATTTTGGTAATATCATGCATATCTAGTGGGATCATAACATATAAAAGGTAAACAAGTGTTTGCATAATGCATTGTCAAGTATCAGCCAACCTCAAGATAAGTAAGACAAAGCAGAAAGGAATGCATATGCCATATGCACATAGCCTTTATACGCATACATGTAGACTCATACACTGAATGAAAACTTCATCACTGCACCAGGCATGTCTTACTCCAAATTTTTTCCCAATCTAATATAATAAAATATTTTCTTTAACATCCCATCAAAAATTCAAGGATAACCTTTACCAAGGTCTGCCACAATAATGGTGGACTAACCATGCAAAGAACATAAATCCATTCATCAGATTAATGGGATTCCAAGAGTGAAGTGGCTGATGTGAGCTTTAGAATGTGGCCTAGTTTCCAAGTCTAAATAGTGAGTTGTCGAGATGCTAGCTGATGCATGACCACGAGAAGAGGTCACCAGTGCAAATGCATTGTTGTATCTGACAAGTTGAGGTTTCAAACTTGTGCTTGGGCCAATGTCATTCCCCGTGTTAAGTATCCATAAAATATCATGATCCTTATGAGAGACATTCCCTTGTCTTGGATGCACATGGCAAAATCTCATAACATTCTATTATCTAGTTCTGTTATATTATAGTCATTCTCCCCTATCTTCTATATATCTAGGATGGTGAAGATGACCATGCTAGGAAACATTTGGGCCAATGTGGGCTTCATTGTGATTTCTATTTCAACAGTTTCTGCTTTCTATATTCTGTATTAGTTCTTCTAATTATGTAATAAGTAGCCTCCATGTTTTCATTTCTAATTTCAATATTTAAGCATATTCCCGTATGTAGTTGATATTCTATCATCCATTCTGCACCATGCAACTACTCTTGAATTTTCTTTCTTTTTTTCTCTTGAGGGAACAGAAGGAGGCTTCAAGCCTTCACCTAATTTATTGAGGTAATAGATTTTAAATTGGTGTAGGCAGGACTGGTACCCACATTACTGGTAACTACTTCCAGCAACTTTACCAAGTAAACTAGTTGACACCCGCCTCCTCTCAAATATTAACTGCAAGTGCTTCATGGTAAAGACCACTAAGATGATTATTTCTATAAATTAAATATTAAAAAGGCTGTATTGGGCGATGCTCCAACTTCAATTCGTACAGGAAACTGCCATGAAGTATCTATAAATTAAAATGCATGGCCTTTTCCAGGATGACTTCGAAATCATCAGTCCTTGTTATTATTAAAACTTAACAAAATCTGGTTTCGCTGAACGAAAGTCCATTACCATTCTACACTTCAAAATGGAGTAGGGATTTCATCATTTTCCAACAGTTTTATTGTTTATTGTTTGTTTCTATTGGTTTGTTGTTTGGAATTGTTTGTTTTACAGTTGACAGCAGCTAACCTAGATTTTTGATTCTGGACATAACAGTTAGTGGAAATTTTCTTGTACATGTGCCTTGCAATTTTGGTCCTAAATTACCGAAACAGTTCATATTGTCTATTTTTAATCAAAGTTAATGTCCTTACAATTGTGATCGCTGTGAAACTGCTGATGGAAGATGAGATGATCTGGAGGATTGCATAAGATCATCTTACTTAGGTGGCTGTAGTAAGGTTCTCATCTTTTGTTTATGTGTTTTGTAGGAAGTCTTTGACAAGGACATATTCAGCCGAGATGATAGAATGGGTGATGCAGAGTTTGAAATGCAGTCATTTTTAGAGGCTGTAAGGATGGATTTGTCCGGTCTTCCAAATGGTACAATAATCACGACAGTGAAACCTGAGAGGACTAACTGCCTAGCCAGTGAGAGCCCCATTGTGTGGAAAGACGGCAGAATTACCCAAGATATTGTTCTTAGGCTGAGAAATGTGGAGAGTGGTGAAGTGGAACTGCAACTGCAATGGGTTAGCATTCCTGGTGCTGCAGGCTTATAGGGCATGCTATGATACTGTTCGCATATATGTGGCACGAAGCACGACCAGATACAAACCTCCTACTTCCATTGTTTCAGGTTTTATACAAATTATGGTACAGTGTGCTTGCTGATGCGTATATGATCTCTGACTTCAAGCAGCACCTTATTCAGGCCAGCTATCCAAACTTCTTATTATTAAGATTGCAAGGCCAGCTCACCATTGAATCTACAAAATAAATACACCTCAGCTCTTTTTTTCTATGGTTATGATTCTCATAATAGTTCCATTTTAGTTCTTTGTGTTGTAGAGATATAGCCTTTCAGTTTCTTGCCCTATATAATTTTCATTTGACTTTACATACCAAAAATTGAATGGAAAACAGAGAGGCAGGCTGTAGGAGGTGAATAATTTGGAACTATGGATCGGTAGCTATCGGACACCCACAGGATTAGAAACATCTGGATATGATATGTCTCTTTTTGATAAAGCTGATCCTTTGAAGCATATTCTTTGGCATCTACAGCCTAATTGTGCTATGAGATTCATGATGCCTTTGATTATTTCGTAATGATCCGGCAGATATTCTCGGCTGGATAGTTTCGGTTCTTGTGGGACTTGTGCTTCCTTCGGGTTGTCGGCTTGACTTAATTCTAGCAATACCTGTTACCTGGATGATTTCTTTGCCATAGCCTTGTGCCAGAGTTTTCTTCATCATGCATGTCCTACCCTGCACACACAACTGAAGGATGAAAAACTCCAGAATGATTGAGAGAAAGTAGAAATATTCTTTTCATTCTGTTAAATTCCTAGGGACCCATACTGGAATTAAGCATTCAACAGAGGATATCACACTCTACAAACTATGGTCTAATTTCCTTATCAGCCCTCTTTCTTGGTGATTTGTTTCTTTTATGTTCTCTCACCAAGTTAAGTCATCTCATTACAGTGGAAAAACAGAAATTTGGTATGCTTCGGTACCGTCTAGAAGATCATCTAGATTTTCTCTAGGTTACTACGATAAATCGTCGGTTGGCCATGAGACTTGATGGATCCTAACTTTCGATTAAAAGCAACTGAAAATCACAAGCCTATGTGGAAATATTTTTTCAGCAACTCATCATCTACGCACGAGATCCTTTGATAAACTGCATGATGCCACCCAATACATGAGCGTGCAAGATATGAACTCTATGTTGATTGTTAGAATTATATTGGCAAGGCAAGAAAACTTACCCATAAATCACTCTCATCCTGGCTTAAAGAAGAAAAAAAGGAAGATGACAGCTTCCCTCTTTTACAGCGACAGCGGAGAAGAAAATTGAAGAGATTTGTCCTTACACAGGAAATCAATATCCTCAGGTCTCCATCAAATCCACAGCCTGTCCGGATATCCTGTGTGTCGCAATTGTGGACTAACCGGCCTAAAGCACTGTGACGTGCCCCTGGGTTAATCCCATGTAGAATGAGGCTGGCAGGAGCCATAGGAGCGTTTGACACGATCATCCATCCGGTCCAAAATTTCTAAATTTTGTTTGAACAAATGAAGTCAGATTAAATGGGTTACAAGAATTAATTATATTTTTAACAAATTATATAAATTTAAAAAGATTAAACGGGCTAAGTGAATTGGGTTAAACAAATCAAAAATAGCTTGAATAATTCAATGTATAATTCCATCTCTCTAGAACCTGCTTCAACATCTGGGCTTTTGCCGGAAAGCAATTTCTCAAAAAAAAAAAAGTCTGTTGTAACGGAGTATCATAGGTATATTTAGCTTGAATCCGATGCTCTAACCTACCTCCGAGTTCTAAAAAAAAAAAGGCAAACCTGTCAGGCTATCGAAAGTTTGATTTCACATAAGGGCTAACAACTCAAACAATCTGCTTGTCGAAGAAGCACAAAAGGCAAAGAATATTTTTTTCTTTACCAACTTGATCTTGTTGCGTCCGGTAACAAACAAATTTCAAATATATTAAACATATCAAATGAGTCGGATAATGATTTGACTTAATTATTAAATATATCATAACAAGTTAAACCGTTGAACAGGTCAAAGATTTTAATACGAACCCAACTTATTTAATAAATAGATCTAGACAGATTAATTTATTTATATTAAAAAATTATTTATATCAAACTTAAATTTATTTAAAATAAATTATTCACGAATCCGGATCTATTCTTATTCCACCTGGATAGAAGCACCATCTACTGGACCTCTCGGACCGGCGTTATTTATTATCCTCGTTGCTTGGGTCGGATATCGTACATATCTTATCGGAGCCGGGACAGCGAATATCTTGCACGGAACGGCTTTCTTCGTGGGTTATCGCTCTTTCCTTTGTCCGGTGGGGGAATTGTGGGGTTGGAACTTGGAACAGAGTGGGCAGGAGAAGCGATGGGGAGGATATTCACGGTGGAATTGGACGGCAGGATCTACCGCTGCCGGTTTTGCCACACCCATCTGGCCCTCGCCCAAGACCTCATCTCCCGGGTACGTAGACGTCGAGTCCTATTAGCTTTTGGACTCTCACCTCCATCGTACACTGTTACTTTTTTCTCCCCCTCACTTCTTCCTTCTTGTTCATGTGGCAAATTTCTCAGCCCTTCTCTTTGTGTCTATTTTGCTGTCGCTAATTCCATGCTTCTGTAAGAATGCTTACATGCCACAAGGGTTAGGTTTTCTGACGATGTTTCGGGAACTATAGTGAAGATTTTTTTTTCCTTGAATTAACCTAGCTCTTGGCTGATAAATTTAGCTTGTAAGGAGTATTTTTAGCAAACCGAACTCGGATGTTGAGATTATTAGGGCACATTGCGTGCGTGAAATGCTGTGTTTTAAGAAGTTTGAGGAAATTAGTAATATATTATTTCTTAAATTTTACCAACTAAAGAAGATTACGTATATCTTGCTTAGCAAATTATCAGAAAATAACTGAAATTGATGAAACATATTATTGTAAAAAAAAGGGGAGAAGAAAAAGGTTAAAATATTTGCAAAAGAAGAGAAAAGAGAGAGAGAGAGGAGTGATTTTATTTTTTGGTTCCATCGGTACATTTCAGGAGTTATATATACTCCTGTATAGACTCCATATAAAAAAAATAATATGGGCTGATATAGAATTATGCTAACAAAAGAAAATATTATGGGTGATACAGATTGTTACGTGATCCCTAAAATTACTCTAATAAGATTAGGCTAACAAAAAAAAAAAAAATATGGGTTGATACGAGGTCACACTAATTAATGGGCGATGCAGTTGTTACGTGATTTCTAAAATTATGCTGATATCTCCCACAAACTCAAGATAGTATTGTTGGTGTTAACTAAGTTTGGAAACTAGATCACGAATGTACCCAAAAACTAATGTACAAGATCAAGAGATGAAGTAGCAGCTCAGAAGCTAATATGATAGACTAGGAGCTGACATGACAGTTGAAGTGGTGGTAGATCAAGAGCTGATGTGGCAGCACAAAGTCCGATGTGGTAGAACACAAGCAGCTCAGAAGCTGATGTAGCATATTAGAAGTTAACATAACAACTCAAAAACCGATATAGCAGACTGATGTGTCAAACTGATGTGACAATACAGAATTTGATATGTTAGAATAGAAACTGATATAGTAGCTTAGAAACTAATGCAGCAAATCAGAAAGCTAACGTAGCAAACTGATGTGTTTGGCAATTCCAACATAGCTAACTGATGCGACAAACTAATGTGTCCACTAACATGGCTGATTAGCATAACAAATTGGTGTGTCTGTCGAGGTGTCTGGCTGACGTGTCTGCCGACGTGTCTATCGACGTGGTTGATTGACTTATCTAATAATGTAGCAACAAGAAAACACATAGAAGATTATAGTTACAATGAGAACAGCTCATAGAGAGGGCAACCGAAGGTCGACGATCCTTGTAGATGGAGGCACTATAGAAGATGAGCAAGAGACCTTGAACTGGATAGTGAAGGAGCCGGAGGCAGCAAATAAAATCGAAGATGGAGAGAAAGGGGCTGAACGACGGTGAAGAGAGACGACTGAAGATCTGGAGCTGTGAATCCATTAGAAAATAAAGGATCTTCGAATGTTAATCTACCAAAAATAGAAGATATATAAATTTACTAAAAAATATAGGATTTTCGAATGTCGATTCACTAGTAAATAGAGGATCTGTGAATCCACTAGAAAATAGAAGATTTTCGAATATTGATTCACCAGAAAATAGAAATCGATAAATCGGCAATAGAGGCCTTCAAAGTTTCTAGATATGGCAATGACGATTATAGCAAGGACAAAAGAGATGGTAGCAGCAGATTACATAATCAGTAGCTCTGATACTATGTTAAAATATTTGCTGAAGAAGAGAAAAACAAGAGAAAAAGAGAGAGATAAAGGTGATTTTATTTATCTATTCCATCATATTCGGTACATCTCAGAGGTTATATATATTCGTGTACAGACTCTATATAAGAAAAATAATATAGGTTGATATAGAATCATGCTAACAAAGAAAAATATCATGGGTGATACATATTTTTATGCGATCCCTAAATTTATTCTAACAAGATCATGCTAACAAAGAAAAATAATATAGATTGATACAGGATCACGATAATAAATAAAAATATTATGGGTGATGTTGGTTATTACGTGATCCCTAAAATTATGTTAACGGAAACTTCTGTTATTTTGACATGAGTGATGAATGCATGTGCTTGGTAAAGAATTTATAGGGATAAAAAAGGATCTTGGGTATGGATCATACCTTGATTCATTCCCAAAGTCCCATACAGTGATCGCAATTCACAGTTGGCCAGTTAGATCAGGGATAAAACTCACTAGTGGTCTCTAAAAAGAAAAACTGAAAGGGGTGAAAACTCCTTATGTTTCCTTTTAGTTGAAGAACATATATATATGTGTGTGTAACATTTATAAAATTAAATGTATATTACATAATCGACTTCATCGTGCAAAACTATTAGTGGATCTTAAATTTTTGTGTTTTCCATGAATCATTGTAAGTTGGATGGATGGGTTTCTGAATATATGGTGAAAACTGTGGTGCAGGTAGAATGCCTTAATGGTTGGAATTGTTTCCTTCAACAATTAAATTGTTAAAGTTCACGAGCAGAATTACTCATTCCCTTCTTTTTGGCCGTTAAGTGTTGTAATTGTTCGTATTACTTCCCCCATCCCTTATTCATGGAAAAGAAATAAACCTTTAAATATCTTTTTTTTTTGTTGCTTTTTGTTGTCGCATTTTTAATTACTGCATAGGTATCTTCTGTCTAAAAGTTAATCTTATTTGGATTTGTTGCTAATTTGTTTCTTTTCCTATTTGTGCCAGTCTTTTAACTGCCGTCATGGAAAAGCATATCTTTTCAATAGTGTGTAAGTTTCTTGCACATTTTATTTATTAAACTTTTATCATCCTTTCTCTCTCAAATTCCTGCTAGTGTCAATCTCGGTTCGGAAAGTTCTTATAAACATTTTTTTTATCCATAGGCAAGAGATAACGCTAGACATAATCTGACTGGCCCTTTCCCCTGATGGCTATTTAATCTATTCACCATTCTCGTAGATAAACACCTCATTCTTGTAACTACCACCTTCCAACCCTTTTGCTATATATGGTAGCTCAAAAGCTTCTAAACAGAACCTGCTCAGGCATATAGTAACCCATGAAGGGTTCATTTTCCATCTCCACCATTTTGCATAGTTACTTGCCTTATCCCTGTAATGTTCTTCCAAAACTTCAAGTCATGTAACTTAAGCTGAATACCTAGTCATTATGCTTTAGATAATTATCATGCAGTTATACTCCATATCAAGATACGGCGTCTCGGTACTATGCCCTCTACCGGACCACCTTGTTACTGTATTGGAATGTCCGATATGAGGGCCAGTTTGGCATTCTAAACGTAAGTACACCCCCCGGTACTGTAGACCAATATCGATCTGGACAGTTTGCTATGCACCTTACCATTCGGTTCGGTGCGATATAGCATATGTTGCTCCATATATTACTATTGTTGCAAGCCATGCTCCAGAATGCCTCAGAAATCAAACACTGTCTTGCATTATTTGCTCACATCCACCTCACAAAATTGCTGTTGTATCCATATTGACAAATTTGATTTGTTAGAATTTTATATACTTAACAAGTTCTTTAGTTGTAGGTTTTATAGATCAATGGAGAGTTGGTCTTTCTAACATGGAGCTTGAGCCACCATAATGGCATTGAAAGTAGGTTTTTTTTATTCTGAAATCTTGCTCATGGGTATAGGCACTATCTGAAATGTCTTGTTTCTTGTATCCTTGAGCTAATATCAGAGTTTGGATGAAGAGCATGCCTGTTGAAACACTTGAACAAATAAATATATTTTAATTTTTCTACTATAAAATATAAAAAAATTGAATATGTATTATACAATTTGTTAAAATTATCATTTTTGTCTGCATCCTTCTATCACCTTTTTCTTTTCCCCTTTCCAATCAGACGCATGCTAAGCTGGATTCTCCTGTCCTTCTTTGCATCCATGCAAGACTAACATTGTGCTATTTCTTTCTCAAACCATCTTAATTGGAAGAGCATGTGGTCTTCACCCTGAAGGTGTCCCTTCTGACCAGGGGCGGCTCAATACATTCTGGGGCCTAAGGCGAATCCAATGAACGAGGCCTCTTTTTTTTAATAATATTTTTTTAATAAATATAAAATACTTAAAAAATATATGAAAATAGATAGCTATCAAGTACACTA
>JAOXJJ010000725.1:19910847-19924709 GCA_025769935.1 Phoenix roebelenii | reverse complement strand
CCCAAAACAAAACTACTGTCCCCAACTTCCCAAATTGCCCCTCTGCAGGCCAGGAAACTCTCCACCGATGGAGGGGGAAGACTTGTAGCCAGCTCCTGATCCCGTTTATATGGGACCTTTGCTTCCTTTTGGTCAGCCTCCTGGGGTCTTCCATTGGCCCGGGACCTTAGGCGACCGCCTCGGTCGCCTAGGGCTCGGGCCGGCCCTGCGTCTGACTTGTTGCTATCCTCAGAAAGTTTGCAAAACAGCCTTAAATTTCCAGAGGGAGTCTGCAAGAATGAATTTTTCTGTTGATAGGGAATCAGTTGTATCCTTTTAAACTTATTCAACCGTTTTACGTTTTCCAGTGCAAATATCTCAGTAGGAGATAAAGAGGAGAGAATGATGCTTTCTGGGTTGTATACTGTTGCTGACTTATTCTGTTGCTTATGTGGGCAAAATGTGGGCTGGAAATATGTAAGTCTCCTTTTCCTGAATCTTAAACAACCATCAAAAGAGCATATTTTCATTATTTGATCTTGTTTACTGCATCTACGATTGATGTCAACTCTCTTGGATTGATTGTGATACAAAACTCACACCTCCCAACTGATTGTGTGTGTGGTCTCTCTCTGGTTTATGAAGAACCAAGGAACTGACTGCAAACCTACTAAAGAAACAAATCACTGAGGCATCTAATGAAAAGAATAGGATGCTTCTTTATACTGCATACTGACTGTTAAGCTGTCAAGGAGCAATGATATCGGCACCTATGGGTTTGGAACCTGTGGTTGCATGCACAACTCATTGGTAGTCTTGCCTTGTTCCTTTCAGGAGCTGGCGCATGACAGAAGTCAAAAGTACAAGGAGGGCAAATTTATTTTGGAAAGGTAGTTGTTTAAAATTTGCTTGATCCATCGTATGCATAGACCTGAATTGCCAAGACCTTATTTTGCAGGGGCAAACTAGATGGAATTAACGCGGAGTTCTATATTGATACCCGCCCTAGTGGAAGTGATGCTGATGAAAATTAGCACCCTCTCTCTCTCTCTCTCTCTCTCTCTCTCTCTCTGTGTCAACTTGATGAATTCTGCCAAAACCGTCAATGAATTTGCTCAGGCTATCAGATATTGATATTTTCAGCAGCTGGCTGGATATAAATCAGAAATGCGCTTTATTTATCCCCCTTTCCTATGCTATTTAGAGTTTGATAGAGGTGGTAATTTATTTTGTTCCATTAGGTACACGATCCTGATGAGGCTCGTTTTACATGACCTACAGAGGATTCAGAGCGGCTGTGGGTAATAATAAATCTAACTTTGAATCCGATTTAGATATACGTACAACTCTTCACAAATTTTTTTCAAAAATTAAAAAAATAATTTGCATAAAAAAATATAATTTTTATGCAAATTGCCTAACTGGTTCCATCCAACCTATTTCGTCCCACTGCAAGACTACCTATTCCATCCTGACTCCTGAGGTAACCATGGGGTTAGAGATTTGAGTTTAAACACCGCAGGTTGATACTCTAAGAATGCATTGCTTTACTTTCCACGGATACAAATGCTTATGGTTCTGCGTTGTAAATGAAAAAAAAAAGTCTCAACTTCCCATGCTGGTATTATTATCCTTGATCCTTCTAAAAGAGACCAGAAGTTTTCCCCTATTAATCTATAAATTCTTGTTTGTTTTACGAAAAGCATTTTTTTTTTAAAAAAAATAATTTTAAAAAAAATACTTTTGGCATATTTAGTTTGACATAAAAAAGTGACAGATTTTTAAAATATTTATGTTTGATTGTCCATCCACTTTTTTAAAAAAATTATATATAATATCTATAACATCTTTAATAAAAATTAGATTTTTAATATTTTTTTAATGCTAAAGAATGTTTTTAGAAAAAATAAAAATTGAGTGTTTTCTAATTCAGAAAAAAATATTTTTCATGAAATATGAAAATCATATTTTTATGATAATACAATTTTTCCAACTTTCTTCTTTGAAAACTCCAACCAAACAAAAAACAATTCACTACTTTTTCGTTAACCACAATTTTCTCCATTCTTTTCCCACAAACCAAACGAGCCCAAACCAAACGAGCCCACGGTGAACGTAAGACTCCCTAGGTATATCCTTATTTCAAGCTCGCTCGCTGGCCTATTACGGACCAATATATAGTCGGTTTAATGATGATTTCTCGTTCTCAACTCTTAGGGCTTTATCCTTCAAGACAAAAAGGCAGGTCTTTGCTTTAACTAAATCAAAAACACAGATGCACAATACCAGCTAGGGAAATTTGAAGTGATATTTTAGCTCATCATTAATGGTCCCGCCCAGTTTCGAAAACCAATGGTTCTGCTAATATCTTACAGCAGCTAACACAGGTCTATATAGGCAACCAATTTGCTACCCACCTTGCTCTCCCATGGCTTCAGAGCATCACAAAATGTAGGCTCGAAAACGTCACGGATTATCCCCTGCAAAACAATATTTCCATGGTGAAACAGGGCAAAAGCTTTTAACTAGGGGCCAAAAGACCTGAAATCTGTTAAAATAATAATTACCATATCTCGCCATGGAAAGTAACTCTTTTCCCCTGGACGGTCAACATAAATAATAGGCATCATGATCCCAAAATAACTAAGAAAAAAAAAAAAAAAACCATCCACCCAAAAAACAGGTCTCTTTTTTTTTTGTGGCAAAACACAAGTAACATGAAGACCTGAATATGGAAAAACTTGTAACCGGCGACCAATAAGATCACCAGAACGAAGGTACCAGCGCTCCAGCATGAAAAGGGCCTCTAACGGTGGAAAGCTAAACAGAGATTACTTGAAGCACTTGGCATCCAACAAGGCTTCACCCTCAAAGGGCTCCTGATCCTCAATCATGGCATTTACCCGCTCCTTTTGTGCTTCATCAGTGATGTCCGCCTTGGTCCACTCGTAAAGCTCCATGTCATAGCACTCATCAAGCACAAACTGCGGGATCTCCTGTCCTCGGAAGAGCCAAAGTCCCTTGACCTTGTACGGTGGCTCTGAGCCTATTACAAGCATCTTGCCAAACGCATATTTGCGTGCCAAGTCCATACGCTGCAGGAATCCACTAACCTTGTTTAGAGTCACGAACGAGACTGTGTTCTCATCATTATATTTGTAGTCGCAGAACCATAAAGAGTAGCCCTCTGGATCATACATATCCCAGAAACCTGAAACAGCACAAAAGATTAGCATGATATCTCAAGCACAAACAATGCTTCCCATCCATGTAAATGCACATACATACATACATGTAAATGCGCATATATATATATATATATAAAGAATGGTAAATTTGGCTAAGCTCGAGTGGATCTCCACTCAAATTCCATCAAGTCTAGCTCGGACAATAGGAATCTCACATCAACGATCCGAGCCATTAGGTGTGACCTACTACTAAATTGCCTATGCACCAAACATCATGTGACTTGAAGACTAGTATATACATCGCACGATCCACTTATTCGACCGCATAATGTATAAGCTAGATGTCTCCAAAAGTCCAAATCATATGATTTTTTATGTAAAGACAATAGATCACATCCAATGACTTGGATCATCAAGATAAGAGCCACATTGTCCGATTGACCTGATATATAAACACACATACACACCTATATATACATACATACGTACATACTAATAGATATATAAATACATATATATATACACACACACACATATACATAAATACCTATATTAACACACTTAGTGACCTTCCCAAAATATTCCTAACCCTACAAACCTTGGTAAGATGGGATTCAATCCAGGATCATATTAGAAGTATTATTAGTAAATGTCTCCTAGTTGCCATATTAGCAAATGTTTCTTAGCAATGTAAAGCTCATTTACTTTTACCCTGTATCTCACATCATCACAAATCTTGTCTCAGATCCCACTCCTTCAATAAGAACCCACCTACTTTGCAAATTAAACCCACCACTGACCATGTATCAGGCGTATCAGGCACAGCAATGATTATTTTCATTGCCAAATTATTATACAAGCTATTCTTTAAAAAAAACGAATCATAAATTATTTACTAAAAAATGTTAAGGTTTTCATCACCTATTAAAGGTGAAACTGAATGAATTAAAAGTATAATGAAGTATGTTTAGTTGAAACTAGGAAGTAGCAATGTTGCTATGATGATTATTCTTGCCTTTTGTGCTTGCATCCCTTTTTCATTAAAAAGAAGTTATAGCAACTTTAGATTATTCAAAATATTCTGGATTTTACGATAAAGCAGTCTGATCATTTTCAAATTCCAAATAACTGCCAATTGCCCTAACTGAATTGTTCCCAAATGCAAAAATAAAGACTCGGATTGAATAAATTAGCCAGTCTAGGACAATCGACAGTGTTAGCTGATAGCAATACGTAACCTAATAATCCAATGAAAATAAGTTGGATGGCCACCCAGTATACCCAGCTCCTTTCATCCAAATACTGATCTCCATATGATGAAGGGGGAAAAAGGACTTCACAAAAACTAGATCTCTTGCCATCACCCATATTTGATAAACACAACAATTTACTTTACCAAGACTTCAAAACAAGCTAAATGTGCTTAAAACATGCTTCAAATATATTAATAATACATAAAGTAATCTATTATCAATGGTATATGCATCATGCAAGACCCTACAAGGAAAAGCAGAAACAAACATCCGTCTATCAGAGAGCACACACTTGTACACAGGCTCCATATGATGATACAAATGTATTGGCACTCCATTGCCAAGGAGAGCTAACATGCTTAAGAAAATAAATAAGTTGTCCTCTAGATTTTTTCAAAAAATAAACTGTCCACCACCCATGCCCAAGACACAACAGGTGATGCCATCAGAATGTATCTATATGAACAATGTATCAGCATTGTATTGCTCAAAAATGTGCCGCACAGAAGGGGGGAAGGGTGTTAATTGCTTCTGACGGCAAAAGGACATGCTATCATGAAAAATTACATAGTCCTGATATAAACATCAGAATGTCGTGTTATTGAATTAGTTAATCATTTTCAACAGCTGCAAGTTAAACCTACAAATATTTTTTTACCATAGGTCAAGCTGTGGCATTGTAGCTGCCTTCTGAAGTTACATGTGACTTCAATTCTAGCTACTGATTGAGAGTGAGAATGAGCAGGTTAGTGAGAGAAAAAGAGTAGACAGTTCCAGTAACTGGACTTGCAGGCACTTCAGATTGCTTGCAAGTTCCAACCAAACCACAACCAAAGATATAGAGCAAAAGAAATACCTTTAATCGCAACCTCACGGAAGTTGGTCTTTGTATTCGAATATAGCCTCTTCCACTCATCTAATATCATCTTACTAGGAGGCAGCAGGTCAAGAGGATTTTTCGGTTTAGGCTTGGGTGCCTCTTCTTCCTCTACGTCCTCCTGTACCTTAGGCTTTGCAGGCTCTTTCTTGGATTCTTTCTTAGCTTCCTTCTGCTTAGAGTCTTTAGGTTGAGCAGGCTTCTTCTGTGACGGAACAGGTGGAACCGAATCTGCCTGTTTTACCATACCCAATATCTTTGAAAAATTTGGTTGATTAACCATAGTCCAGAAGTATCTTTCAACATGAGGAAATTCCGAAGTAAAATTCTTGGTCATGATTCGGATGAATCCAATATACAGGTTGCATGTCGTTATAATATCAGCCAAAGTCACAGAATGGCCAACAAGGTAAGTATTTGTGGCTAGATGAGTGTTCAGAGCACCTAAAGATCTCTTCAAAGCAGTAATTGCAAATTCCTCAGCCTGTACAAGGGCAATCCTTTAGTGGGCAAAGATATATGTTAGAACACAATAACAAAATATGAGGATTTAAAACAAACCACAGCAGCAAATGGAACGAATCCCAGTCTTGGAAGTAACCATCGTGCAATATTTGCATCGATCTCCATGGATGCAAAGTCAATCCATTGCTCAATTCGGGCCTGAAAGCACATTCTGAAACATAATATCTAACTGAGCATAATGATAAGTTTAAAATGGTGGCAGATAGAAAACTTACATATTCAATAAGTGAAGAACCATAAAGAGGATTTTCAGCCTTCAAGCGGGTAACTGGGGAGAGAAGAAAGACAAATAATTACCATCATTTCAGTTTTCATAAAAAAACCCAACATGACGGTATAGGATCCTTCCATACCATAGCGTGCTATTGCATTACTCTCAAAAATGGGACCATCAGGTGTCTCCAGTACAGGAACCTGCATGAACGTAAACCATTTTACTCCATCAGAAAACAACTTGACAAGCATTATCCTAAGGATCTTTATATGCACAGTTACCATACCTTCCCTATAGGGTTCATCTTAAGAAACTCAGGAGTTTTATTTGAAACACCCATTTCAAAATTCTTGACCAGTTCAACCTGTACCCCACTGTATGCTGCTGCAATTAGTGCCTTGAAACCATTCTTGTTTGTGTTGCCAGCATGCAAAATCTGTGAGACAGTTATCAATGCATCATTTTGAATATACAAAACAACTCAGTCAAAAGTTTAACATATCAAACAAGCTTGCATTACCAACCAACAAAAGTAAAACAATTTCTAAGCAAAAGTAGCAACATGCATTATATGTTGGAAATGGATGATGCGTTTCAAATGAAAAGAAAGATAATTTAAGGACTTATTTAACTGTACTATAATGCATGTGATAGTATAATGCTCGAACATATGATAACTAGAATCGAATTGAAAGTGAAATTAGAAAGGGCATGGTGAATAGGGAAATAACGGAATTGACAAATTTCCAAGTAAATCACCTTTCACCACATATATTTGCCAAAGTTGATATCTTATGATGACCCGTATCAATAAATTAGAAATTGACCATCCTTCACATTCCCAGATATCCCAACACTAACATCCATTTCACCACTCTCCACACCCAAGCATACAAGCCCCCAACTCCTATCCAACCACCACTTCTCATTCCACTCAATGCCTGCAATTTTCGATTTCCTTCTGACATTTCAGCACATCCACCAGCCCCCTGTGTATTAGAACCTATCTCTCTCCTTAAAAATAATCCTGGAAGGATCAAAGGCTTCGGCAAAGGGAAGCAACACAGCATCCGCCAAAATTTGCTGCAAGAAGCAGCCGAACTATTTGATCTTCAAGCTTTAGGCATCTTGGATATTAGTGGATATGGCCAATGATGTAGCATCTTCATTTACACAATCCACAGTAATCATGCTATAATACAACAGAGAGGAGTATTAAAGTCTCATGTCATGGCCTAAAACTCTGACATCATGCAGACCACTTGTATCTCATAATAGTTGTCAGCAATATGACAGAAAATTCATGTTGTCCATCATAATCTACAAGCCAACAGATATGGTCTAGGAATATCATAGAAAAGTGTCATGGCTTAAAGCTCAAAACTCAAAATGTAGCATGGTCAAACCCCATGAATCTCATAGCAGTGTCGAACATACAATCAAAAACCCACATTGTTCATCATAAACTTCAAATTTTTAAGAAAGAATCCTAAATCCAACAAGTCATCTTAGACAAGTATCATTATATAAAACTTAATACTTGATGCATAAATAGAAGCCCATGAATATAATGATCGAACAACATATATCCTAAATTTAGGAACTCCTGCACAAGTATATCAGTTTGAATTAGGAATATCAAAGTCATGCCCGGCCATGATTGGTAGTTATTTACCATGGAAAGGGCTAGAAACCATCCAGGCCAGGTGGCGCCAACCCCTTGCATTTTTTTCAATCTTCAAGTCATGCCTCAGCTCAACAGTATATACAAGGCTGGATAGGAGCACAACTCAAGTTTGCTGCCTCCTTCCTCTGTCAAGGTCACAATCAAGGTTCGTCGTACAGGATCCAGTAGGCGTACCGGTCGTCTACTAGACCGATACGGTTCCAGTTCATTTCGGAACCGGCCGGTACGAATCGGCTAGCTCTTCCCCCGCTAGAGTCAGGAAAGAAGAAGAGGAGAGAGAGCACGGGGAAGAGAGGGAGGGAGCAGACCCATGGCCGCCATCGGAGAGTTGCGGAGGCCGGGGGGCGGCGGAGCCCGCGGGGGCGAGGCGGAGGCCGCGGCTTTTTAATTTAGAGATTTTTAAATGAAGTCGGCAACCGATTTGCCGACTTCACTTAAAATTTTCAATTTAAAAAGTCGTGCCCGCATCGAAAAAGGGAATGCGGACGCGGCCTCCACCGCACCCCCGCGGGTTCCCCCGCACACTCTGCCGCCCTTTCGTGACAATGCGGCCTCGGCCTCCGCCGCGCCCACGCGGGTTCCCCCGCCCACTCCGCCGCCCCTTCGCAGCTCTCCGATGGCGACCACGGGTCTCTTCCTTCCCTCTCTTTCCCGCGCTTTCTCTCCTCTTCGTCTTTTTCGTCTCCGGTACAGAACCAGCCCATATCGATTTCCACTACTCCGGCGTAGCGATTACAGGCCAGACCGGTTTGAACCGGACGGTACGGGCCGGTTCGTCGGACCTTGGTTGCAATCACCATTGCCATCTCCACCTCCTCATAGTCACTTCCTACTCTGCCTCAACCTCCACTCGCAATTAGATAGATAAAGAAAGAGAGGAGATCATCAACCTCCACTCTCTCTCCTCATCTTCCACCTACACTGGCAGAGAGATTGGGGAGGAGAGAGAGGAAATAGATAAAAGGGCTTTTCACAGCCCGTTGGGCATTCCATTGTCCACTATGCTCGAGAAATAAGATAAGGGGATGAGGTCGGAAGAGATTGAAACTAAGGAATGGAATGTATAGGGCAAATTGTTAACTGCCCAACCTGTAGGATTATATTATGGCTTTCAGGCTGGATTATGACTTTTGAGTTTAGGGGGTCCAAGTTAGGCTGCAAGCCGAGCCAACGCTTGCTCAACCACAGCCCGAAGCTCATTCAAGCTCTAGCTTCCAAACCAAAAATGTACTTCTTGGGGCCAAACCCAAAGCCCAATCGAGACCTCTTCAAGTTCAGGCCAAAACCCCAGCTCAAGTCCAACTTGGGCCTATTTCCAACCCTATCATTAGCTGTTCAATGTACATTCAATTTACATAGTATACATAGTGGCATAGCAGCAATTCAACATTACTTTGAAAAAGGAGCATCAAGTTCATGCTTGTATCACTTAATTGTTCTTCCCTCTACCTCTCCCAAAGTGAGAGCATAACAACATTAAATTTGTTAAAATGGTTAAAAGTACCGGAAGACTTGACATCTAACCACATACAATAAAAAAGCTCAAAACCACCCTTATAACAAAGGATTAGAGGTCAAATTGTGAATAGGAAAACTGGAAACTGTAAAATGTTCGTATCCACAAAAACAAAGACAATTCTAGAATAACAGCGTAAATCTGCCAACTTTTTACCAAGCAGAAATGTGATGTATTCTTTTACCACATTTTCCACAATGCAGTATTAAGAATTTAAGAGAGAACCCTAGCATGCAAACAATTAGAGCTCACATGTCAACACACACAAAAAAAATATGCCATGAAGATAAAAAAGAGAAATCAAAGAAATGATTACATTTATGTAACATGACGTATTAAGCAGTACAATTTCCCATTTAACTTATACAATAATGTAAATTTATCATGGGGGTGAAAAGGTGCAATGATTTTAGAAAAATAATTGCACCAAAAAATCTCAACATAAATGATGAATGATCAGCAGAGAAAAAACTAATCAACTCATAAAGCATAAATTAGTATTTGAGAACCCAAAAAGGGAAGTGAAGTAGCTTTCACACTCGACAAACCGTTTAATGATCTAATCCCAAGGCAGTACTTCATTAACCTATCCATGTGAGATGCACGTGGCCATACTCCTCACAAATCAGTTTGTAGCAATTCACTAATTCGACAAGCTTAATGCCAACTAGCTTCAAAAGATGGTCCACCTGACCTGCATCTGATCCCTAAGCCTATACAGGCCACATGACCAGTTGCTAGGTGTCATCCCACATAAAGAAGCAGCGAAGGCAAACCTAATGGGGATGACAAGGCCTTGTTGAATCTAGATAAGGTTCATATGGCAAAGAAACCATCTATTAAACAGTAAATAATTTCTTTGAAGCTTCAAGACATCAACCAAAAGTCTTGTCATGGTTGGCATCAACCAAAAGAGGGAGCAACCACACAGCCATTTGAAAAATAATTGCTAAACTCTAGCATAATACAAATAATATCAAATATCATGATCTAAAAGATAGCAGAATGATTTTTTCAAACAATAAAGAAGCTTAAAGAAACTGGCATACAAAATCATAAGGATTGTACTTATCATAGCAATAAAGTGACCATATGTTAAATGGTGCCCCAGACAAAGTTTCTGGGGATGAGGATTCCCATCCAACTAGTCATTGCTACAAATTGAGATCCTACATTGCTTTTAAGGCGAATCTAATAATGACACAGGAAACCAAGAATCTAGTACCCCACACAGAATCCATTAAACCAACAAATCCTTTCCGTTGAAACCCTAAACAAAACGCCAAATCATCAGTTTCCCATTACAAAATAGAATGCCAAATTCCTAGCGGAAAATATGAAGATATGGGAGCCAAGAAAAAGGCACAACCAATTGCAGATCACAGTCCAGCAAAAGAACAACTTTGGACCATTTGAAACATATACGAACGTGCCAAGAACAAACAAAGAGAGCACAGGATTATAATTATAATAACACAAATGCAATAAAAAATATTACAATTTGAATCACAAAAAAAAGAACTAAGCATCTTATTCTCTTTGTTTCCACCTTTTGTGAGAAGAAAATATACATTAAAAAGAAAAAAGAAAAAAACTTTTAAACCCTAAAACCCTAACACCGCCAAAAAGAAAAAAAAAAAAGAGATCATTAAGGAAGATACTACAGCAACAACCCTAATCATACGACGAACTCACCAGCGCCATGGAGCCGATGGTATGCCTCCGCCTTGATTTCGTATCTAAACAAACCATAAAACCCAAAAACAAACCAAGAAGTTCAGAAGAAAAAAAATCCACAGATCTACTTGTGAATCGAGAAAAGGAGAAGAACAAAGAATCTTGATCGGAGTACTGAAGAGTAACAGTTAGAAAGTACATTACCCAAAGAAGAGGCCGGGAGGCGCTGGAGAGTAAAGGACAACCGCGAGGAATAATAACGGGAATGCTTCTTTTATTCCTCCGGCTACGCACCCCGCTAAGTATATAAGCCCTTTTCTCCCTAGGGCGGGCACTGTGGCGTCATTCTTTTTTGAAGATCTCGCATAAATATTTTATGCGAAAATAGACCTGCCGTTGAGAATTCTATTAAACTCATCCGGTCCCTTCATTAGTAGCGTCAAGCAAAAGCGCCATTTCTTTCTGTGGTTTGACGATTTCATCGGTGGACTGTACAGCTTCGAAGGGGGATGTGGACGGCAGATCTAGAGGATTTTCTGTGCGGAAACATATAAACCGGTGTGTGGACTCCGGAGTTCGATCCAACCCATAAAAGATGTTGGGTTGGGTTGGGTTGGGCCCATCTAACATTTTAGACCGGACTTTGCACTCCGACGCTCACATGCAACGCGTTGAATTTTCCCCCAAAAAAAAATCCACTGGGTTACATAAATAGTGAACCGAGTAAATTTTTCATGTATGCATGACCGGAGCCCCAAAGTTTTTTTTTTTTTTTTTTTTTTTTTTGCGCTAAAAAGGTTTGTTCATACCAGGCAAGTATGGATGCACCCAATAAAATCAAAAAAATAAAATACCTCGGAGTGCCAGGGGTAATTCCCATCTCCAGCCCACAGGGTATTACCCGAGTGACTGGCTACATAAGTAGCCATCCAATCCGTGGCCCTGTTAGCTTCACGGAAGATATGCTTGGCCTGGAAAGCCCTCCATCCCTCACCATTATCCAAATATCTCGAAGCAAAGGGTGGATGCAACCGTTGCCCCTTGGATTCCCTCGAATCCAGTTGATGATTGTGGCCGAGTCCCTCTCCAGAACAATGGAACTAGCTCATAAAACACATCAGGCGTGATGAAGGCCCGCCCGACCCTCAGCTCTACACCCGGAACCGATATGTCGAAAAGTTGACTACCCCCTGCAGCCACGGCTCTAGTAGACAGGTCCCGAATAATAAAACCTGCATCACCCCTCATACCTCCGTCCAAGACTGACCCATCAAAATTAACCTTGAGGAAACTCGGAGTTGGGAGATCCCAGGTGAAAAACACCATACGAGATGCTGTCGAACCAGAATGGAAACCCCAGAGTCCCGAGCTATCAAGGGTCATTCGACAAGTATGATGTGATTGATCTCCGCCTTCTGCACATGGACACTCTCCACCACAAGTTTCAGCGACATATTGTGTTCGCCAAAGTTCCTAGCCAGCTAAATCTGGTAGGATGTGCAGATCACTCGAGCCGCCTCCCGACGGAGCAATGGGGACTCCGAACATCGGCACATAGCCTTTAAAAATTGGTCCCTCTGGCCTCGAACCTTCCGCGGGATCCCTGCCAGTTACCAGGTCGCCCTGGCCCATGTGTACTAGAACAAGGCATGGTCCACCATCTCGTCCACACCACAATCCCTACATATCGAGGGAATCTTCAATTCTCGTCCACTAAGTACTGCTCTCGTCAGAAGATGGTCTCAAACCACCTTCCAAATAAATAGTGCAACCCTCGGGTGGAGTCCCAAGGCATTTTCTTTGCCACATGATCATATATACTAAAAAGAATAAAAGGTTAAAATAAACAATCACACGCATTTGTGCACAAAGACCAAGCAAACTGGACGGTTGTTCTGGCCTGAAAGGCTCCAATTTGACCTTCCACCGGGTGCGCGTATTCTGCATTCATCTGGCAAGTCTCATCCTACGCTAGCAACAATTCAATTCGATACAGGAGGAGCTTGCAATATCATTGTTAAAACATTGGAGGGGCTTGCGACATAATTGTTAAAACATGTGTGGTGTTTTTTTTGCTGTTTTTTATTATTGTTATTCCTATTTTTATTGCCATTCTTATCATCATTGTCATTCTTATTCTTATTGTTATTCTCATTGTTATTCTTATCGTCGTCGTCGATATTCTCATTGTTATTCTTATCGTCATCATCGCCGTAAGCCTTGGATGAAGAGGGATCCGATCCTCCCATATTTACCTTGGCACATGATGACATACCACCAAAAGTGATGCTCACACTCAGATGTCAATGGTCCATCATCAGCTGAGCGATGAAATTGTCAAACAACCAGCTTGGACAACCTCCACGAATCTCCTAGACAAACAAAATCCAGGGAAACACTCGCTCAGGTCAATGAGTAAAAGCAGTTTTCTTAAAAACCGCTCTTAGATATCCAGCCAAACAACCAATAACTATTGAAATATCTTCTTCATGCTCACGGAGCGTTTGGTATGGAGTGATCATCCTAGAATCAAAAGTGATATACATGGAGGCAATGGAATCACCGTATTTGATTGCACCATGATGATCCCACGTGGTGGTGATCCTAAATCACCTCCACTCCTCAAATCAACGCCCAATTCGATAATGGAATACCCGGTCTTGAAGTCAAAAATCGAAGATCACTCCAGAACAGTGATCTTGGGTTGAAAATTAAAGACAAAAATACCCCTCAATTTAGCAGAAAAATTGATATATCGATATACCATCAAAATATTATGTATTATATCAATGTTATATATATATATATTATATTGATATTATATATTATATTAATGATATATATTATATTATAATATATTACTAATCACATTATTATCCTATTATTATTGAAGGATAATTTTAAATTATAGTAGAAATATATTATTATATTTTATATTTATATAAT
>JAOXJJ010000725.1:19890388-19902302 GCA_025769935.1 Phoenix roebelenii | reverse complement strand
TTTATGGTAATTTTGTCATGCAAAAGTACTTTCTCAGTTTGTTTACCAAACACAAAACAAAGTACCACAGCACTTTATGAATGTAGTTACCAAACAGCAAACAACTTTTTATAACAGCTCTACTTCAAACAGCTCTACTTCCAACAGCTCTACTTCCAACAGCTCTACTGCCAACAGCTCCCCCAAATAGGACCTTAGTCTGCTATGGTTTGATGCAGCTTCTATAGATCACTTGATGGATATTGAGCCATGCCAAGACTTGCACACTATTATCATAATTAACACCATCTTGGATTCTTGCACACTATTCTCTGCGATAGAATCCAAGATGGTGATAATTAACAGACATCCAAATTAAAATTTTCTGTTATGATCTTTGTAAGCATTCTTATATATATATACATATGTATATATATATATACATATGTATATATATATATATGTATATACATATGTATCTATATATATATATATGTATATATATATATGTATGTATGTATATATGTGTGTATATATATATATATGTATATATGTATATATGTATATTGAGGACTTTATATGACTTACATCATATTGA
This sequence comes from Phoenix roebelenii, assembly GCA_025769935.1. Classification (NCBI taxonomy): domain Eukaryota; kingdom Viridiplantae; phylum Streptophyta; class Magnoliopsida; order Arecales; family Arecaceae; genus Phoenix; species Phoenix roebelenii. The sequence continues at coordinate 19,901,725 of JAOXJJ010000725.1, read as the reverse complement.
AGAATAATCCTATACAAGTGCGCCCCCTGCTTTTCCCTAGCATAATCCTTTTTTTTTCAACCTCTACCAAAACAAACTGAAAAATTAATAGATATCAATAAAAAAGGAGTATATACATAAATTTGGCAGGCTGCTAAAGCCTGCCCACATAACATAATTGAGAAGAAGAAATTGATAAATAATAATTTTTCCTCTTGAAGATATGATTCAACCAATATCAAGAGAAGCAAGACTTGACCAACATCAAAAAGGTCCAAACCTCTTAAGAACTAGGTAAATTAGATATCAGGCTCTTAATTGTTGGAGCATTTTGAATGAATAGACATAATTGTAGCGTGTTAGAGCAGCTGATCTGCTACATGTAGGATTCGGTTGTTTAGATTGAACAATGAATTTATTACTTAGAATACCGCCATACTTATATCATTTTTCTTGTTTATTTTAAAATGTCAAATAAAAGTAAATATCAATGGATTATTTCATGGCATGCATAAGAGCTCAGTACACATTTTGGCGGATACATGTGGCTTGAGAGTAGAGAGAATCTTCACTATGTTTGTTAGCCAGTTCCCTGAAGTGAACTCCTTTTAATTCCTCTGTAGTCAGTTGCATAATTTCAATAATGAATTATGCTTCGCTGCTTTATTCATAATTTATCTAAATGTGCTTATACCTTGTGGATAGAAAAAATTGATATACCGGTAGCAACTTGGATTTTCAATAATAGTGATGCAGAAGGATTATTGGACTTAACGTAAACCACTTTAGCCACTACATATAGGGTTGAATATGGTCCAGAAGCAAGATATGCCACATCAGAAATTGGGTCATGACATAAACTTTCGAAGACTATAATTTGGTCATATAATGTCCGATTGAAATTATCTTCTTTTTTTTTGACATTGGACAACTTTTCGAGATCTACGACGTGATGCCCTTTGAAGGGTATGGTGCACCTAGCGATCAAACCTACATTCTATCGTTTGGATCCCTAAATAGATTGGTCAAAATGAAAATTTTCTTTTTGAATTTTAATCGGACGTATCTCTTAATCGTAAAGAAATTAGACGGAGCGACATAAGACAAAATTGACGTAGAAGTCGAGATTTATCTCTTACGGAAGTTTAGCTTTTTTTAAGTTGATTTCTATTTGTCATTTCTACTCAGAAAAGTGAGTCCTGCTAATACCAGGAAAAGATTCCGATCCGAATTATGTAAGGACGAATCTCAGTAGAAGCTATATTCTACTTTTGTAGTTTTATCATTTTTTTCTAATTTTTTTTTAGAGAGATTCGAGTTAAGCAAGTTGAGAATTTTTTTTCTTTTTTTCAAGTGGATCAAATAGCTACGGACCACTACAAAGATTATTTGGTTTGACATATGTTGTTTTATCTTAACTCTTTCAAAATTTCTTTACCTAAAGTCTCAAATAATACCATATCCTTCCCACAACTCAACCCTTCCTTAAAAAACACCTTACGACGTGCACGCGCATAGAAATAATAACAAAAATCACTACCCATGGTAATAAAATCAAGCAGTGGTTATCCTGTACGTTTTACCATCTAGACTGAATTTGGAGATAGGTTGGTAAAATGAAAGACATGCACTTTAATCTCTTTTGACCACCTCCTGATGCGAGACATTTAGAAGATGGGCATTGATGGGATGACCTTCCAGGCCAAACATGTGTATAGAGAGACAAGCAAGGCCGCGGACTGGGTTGCGGCTTATATGACCAACTATACGGGAGGTATGCTGTGGATGATTAAGAGTGAGTTGCCTAAAGTATTTCGAGATATTTTATTTTTTGATTTTATTAGATATGTTCGTACCCAAGTGACATGAACACCCCGTTTAAGCTAAAAAAAAAAGAAAAAAAAAAAAAGAGGAGGAAGAAAAAAGAGGCTGTAACTCAAGAGTACTTCTGGTTTGAGATACTACAAAAGGAGCCACCAGCTACAAAACGAGAACAAGTAGCTACTATTGGTCACTAACGGACCCTTCAGGCTCGTTTCCGTATTCTCTCTCCGTGTATGTTTTCTTTTTCATTTTCCTTCTCCCTCTCAAATATTTAATGGAAGTATCCATCAAAGCATAGTTTATTCTATGAACAGTTTATTCATACCTTTTATTAATATAAAAGGTATTGAACTGGAGCAAATGAATATTTAGTTATAGTTGTAGAAAATAAAAATAATTATACTAGTTCAAGTGCCCAAATTCAGTTATTTCTAATAAATGGATGAAATTATCGGATTGGTATGTATAAACTACTACTTACCGCCCCAGTTTTAACTCTCAAATCCTCCCCCTCTCACCTTTTAAGTGATGAGAGTTGTAACAATGAACGAGGATAAGGATAGCTGTGAAAAAAAAATATATTTTTTTTATAATTCTGCGGGCTGTACATACGCTTGTATGGAAAAAAAAGAAAAGAAAATGTTAACCTCAAATGGATTGCAAGAAGGTTATTTACAGCAGAACAGTTTTAGTCAATCATGTCGTGACACGTAGCGGTTGAAGAATCGGATTGTTCACACTCTAGTGCGGATTTTAGAAGACATTTTGGTTTTTTTCTTGATATATATATATATATGGTCACGATTTATTATTATTTATTTATTACAAATTATTAAAATTTTGTTGTTTAATAGAAGACGGTAGGGAAAGGAGGATTCAAGACAACGAGAAAGGGAAAATAAATAAAAAATGGGTCCCACAGGAGGCTAAGTTTTCGTGGCAGCCGCGGCAACGTTTGGCCGTGCAGGCGTACGGCGGCGGCGGCGGGAGTGGTTGTTCCCGCCACGACGCAGAGGGGCAGATAGCGTGGATGCCAGGCCCCGGCAGTTGGCAGGCGTTGTCATCGCGCCAACGTCAAGAATGGCGACGGCCGTCGTCAACCCGATGGGACGTGTCGAGACGGACTTTGGCGAGGGAATCCCGCCGGCTTTCGGCGTTCCCGATTCGCACGTCATCCGGCCCGGCCAAGGTTTGCAGCTTTATGTCCCCAGCGCCGTGCTGCCGTACGAATACGTTTGTACGGCACGCATCGACGGAACGGTCCCGGCTGACCGCACGTTTCAGACACAACATGGACGACCATATGGCAACCGAGAAGAGGCCATACAAATAAACAAACAGGATAGAAGAGGGCGTGGACCGATTCTTGTAGGTGCCTGACCATTAGAACAAAAGTCGTAGTGCCACTTAACTACGAAAGCTTGCCCATGCAGGCTAAGAAACCATGCATCCATGCTATTTTTATAACCTTTTAAGCCCTCGGAAGAGCCATTTTTTCAAAAGAGATTACATGCATATGATAGAAATTAAGATTCATAATCTCAATACAGATATTTTATACCAAAATAGTTTTTTTATTTTATCTTTTTTAAATATGTCTTAACGGTAGAGAGCTGACTTGAAGTTAAATTTGGTAGACATGGTATAATATGGTACGTTCCATACCGAATCCCAATTTTCTTTCAATAAGATATGATAGTGATTTTTTTGGGTACAATATGCTCTGCACCATTCGATACGAAACGGTATGGCAAACTAAGATAACGAAGCTTTTGGAAAATAATCATAAACTTCAAATAAATAGATGAAACCTACAGAAGAATAATGGCAAAGAGAGAAATCAACACGGTTAATAAACTGGTTCATTCAGCAAATTTAGCTATATGGAGGACTGGCGTTTATTTTAATTTTTCATCCACAAGCGATTATATTATAAGATCTTAAGAAATCAACAGGAGATGAGTTTTTTTTCCTTGCATCTTCAGTATGCTTTAACAAACTTACATTCTCGAGTAGCCTCTGCAGTCTTCATATTGTTCCATAAACTCATCATTGAATTTCCTGAAACTAGCCATGATTGCAGGCATGTCTTCCTCTGCTGGCAAGATGGTTGTTCTTAGATGGAAAACCCTGCTCCAAGGGGGAAAAGACAGTAACTAATAATATTTGTTGAAAGCAATTGGAAGAAATAAAAATGAGATTTCTGTTAAACTAACCATTATCATCATTCATGAACTACAGTTACGCTCTAAAAAGTATTACAGACAAAAGATCACCTCCAATGGGTTGGTCCAGCTAAGCTTAATGTGAAATATAGATGTTAATAAACCTAACGAACAAGGGAACTCTGACTCATTTGAGAGACGTTGAGCAGGCAAGTTGGAAATTCTGATACGTTCAATGGGCTTTTTCAGATTGAATGGAATCGCCGAGAGTTATCAATTTAGGTAAAGTGTTTTGATTACAGAAACCAATTGCAAAAAGATCAACAGAAAATACGAGAACTTGTAAAACATGGGCCTTAAGTCGCAAACCAACACGAATGCTACACTCGGATTCATCTTATCAACTTAAAAAGAAAGCATTTTAATGGTTTTTCTGCATATATTGCAGTTTAAATCAGGGCAATCAACTCAAGAAAGCAAAGCTGGGGTGTGAGCCAAACCGAAGTCTTGCAGACTAATATTGACATATGGCTTAGATTTGCAGGATAACAGTCTAGGCCGTAACTATCCAAAGTGCATTTTTTTCATCATTTATCATCTGCCATACATACATATACAAATATACATAAATCTGTATCTTTGTGTACAGAGATATGATATGCGTCTATGTACGTGTATGTGTGAGTATGTAATGTATATTGTAGACAGACATGCACTTCGCTCCATAATGTCATTGTCTAAAAATTGTAAGATACCACAGAACCGATATGCTGACAGATAAGAAATTGTAGAGTAATTACCCTTCTTTCTGGCCAAAACCTGAGCCCGGAACAGTGGAAACGCCAGTTGCTTCCAAGAGCCCGAGGCAATAGAAAACATCAGGAGCTTTGCCAACCTTTCTGGCAGCTTCAATTGCTTTTGGTGGTAAGCATATTTGTGGGAATGAATACATGGCTCCTGAAACCAACTTTCACATAAGCAAGTGCAAGCATAGATGGAAATTTGGAGAAAAATCAAAGACAGATAGAATACTTGTAAGCACTACCTTCTGTAAAATTGCAAATCACATTTCTGCAACTATTAAATCCATCGGTCATTATTTGTGCTCTTCTCCTAAGGGACTCGAGAACAGCCTTGCTGCAGAATAATAGAATGTCACATTATACCATATGGATTACATTGTTCAAGAATGTCCTAGTTTATACTGACTCAGCTAGTCAATATAACAACCTTATGATACAACAATTTTTCCTACATACACACTTCAATTAGCTGAAAAATAATGATCCTTGATCTTTAATTTCTGTTGTGATAAGCACACATCTATGTAAATTACGAAGGTTGGAAGTTTTAAATGTATAATTGGACGTGACAAATAGACGAGGATCATTGATGATTGATAGCAGTGGTTTGCACTTACATATCATAAGCTACATATCCTGCTGGGGACTGTATCAAGTATCGACCCTTATCACATCAACAAAATGCTCAAACTGTATTATTCATTCATGTTTATTCCTAGTCAAAAAGTATCATACCTCTCTTGAACAAACTTCAAGTATGAAATATCTCCTGGTTTGGGAGGATTAACCATCAGCCCTAACTGAAAAATAAAGTAGCCTTTTTTGTTTCATAAAAAATATAATAATGGGAACAGGATAAACCAAACAAGTAAATAAAACTTTTAAGTAACAATACATATAAATATGCAACAAAAAACTTACTTTAACACTGTCACAAATAACACAATTCGTATTGTTGCAATGACAGTTAAAATTTTGAAAATGAATCATTTTAATAAACTTAATCACTTACAAAGATCTGCCCAGGGACATTCGGACTGAGTGAAATAGATGCAACCTTGTAGATCTCGTCTACTGTCTGTGCCAGATACAAAGAAGGACATGCAAGTATCAATATTTTAGGTAATGCAACAAATTACAAGCATATTTCTACCACATATGGCTATAAATAAATCAGACAAATTACAGTAAATTGATATATGTACAAATATTATTGATTATTCATGTATATATATGAAAAGTCCATCAAAATGAATCCTCATGTGTCTCTGAACCATTTATTCATCGCCATAAATAAGAAATTCGTTATTTTTTTTAATTGTCATGTATATGCTCAATTTGTTTTCATAATGTAGGTACTAAGTACTACCAACTAAAATGCACGTTTTACGTTATAGATTGTTCATAGAAGATGCTGTATCGGTCCAATGTCCAGCAGCAAAAACAGTAGACTTCAGTATAAATGAATTTTGTTTTTACTAATTCCAAATTATTCCAAAGTCGCTGTAAAGGAATAAATGTAGAAAGCATTAAAAAAATGCTGAATTGAAAACTAGATGAAGTAATGAGAAATCATCCTTGTAATTTACTTCTGATTTACTTTTTTCAGAAATTCTAAGATGGTAATTATTTTGTATCCAGCAATTCTCAGATCATGGCACAAAATTATAAAGAGGCAGAAGATGCATATATGAAGACAAAGAATCCTGCGATATATCATTGACCCTTAATTTATAGGAAAGGGAACCAAAAATACCTGAGAAGGAAGATTAGTCATCTCAAAGTATCCTCCACGCTGTCCACATTCTCCCCAATATCCTTTTGACACAGTGTGGAAAGAGACAAGTTGGACCTCTTTGCTTATAGGTGGACCCATGTCAAACAGTATCTTCAAGTATTAAAGAGTGATCACTTTCAGGTCAAAGTAGATCTCCAGACAAATAGTACTTGGTTTTTTTTATTTAAAAAAAATCAGAACAGCTTCAAAGTTAAAAACATGCAGTTAATTTGCCTACCTTTCTTGCACTTACAAAGGGCCGTTCATCCTGATATATGTTTTGCTGATAAACTTCATCTGCAAGCAGGACTAGATTTTCTTGGAAACAAAATTCCAACAATTCCCTTATGTTGGCCTCACTGAGACATTGACCCGTAGGGTTTCCTGGGTTTATGATCACCATAGCTCGAACCTGAAACCATCAAAACTTGAGTTACTACATCAGGTATAGCCAAATGATCCAATCCAATGCCATATACTTTGCTTAAATTATGGTGCTTGAATGTGAAAAGTATAACATAATATTATGTACAGATAAAGAACAGTGAATTTAGCTATCCATGGAATGGAAAAGATGCAAGAGTTTTGATCTATGAACAATGCAAATAATTGTTGGTAATTATCAGTTCACTGAACCAATTATTAATATTTTTGGGAGGCTCCAATTCTATGTTTATTTGGCTGGATACAAATAAAATCAAAAACACAAAAAAGAAGAGATTTAAAATGGTTAGGTACTTACAGTTATCCCTTTTGAACGTGCTGCTGCTACAGATTGGCGAATATTATAGAAGTCAAGACCCCAGTTTGCCTCCTCTTCTAAAAAATATGGGACAAGAGAACCACCATATAATGATATTGTAGCTGAATAAAGGGGGTACTGGGGAACCGGAACTAAAATCTGCCAAAAGATAGGAAGAAAAATCCCATATATATAGAACACACAAATGGGAACAAGAAGCAGGGTAGAGGTGAAAAATGTTAAAAAGAGGTTCTTTTTATTATAAACATGTTTGTAATCATTCAAGAAGGATCAAACCCCATCGTTCTCATCTCTGATAATGGTGTTTAGTATCTGCATGACACCTTTACTGGCACCATCAGTGAGAAATATAAGCTCTGGATCGCTGCAAAAAGTGCAATACACATGACCAGTTGTTGCAGAAACTGAAATTATATGTACACCACCATCATAAATATCTATTGTATCTATTTTATTACCTAGGGTACCCATCACGCTTCCCAATAAAATCAGCAACTTCCTTCCTGATTCCAGGAAGACCTCGAGAATCACTATATGCACCTGCCAAAGAGAGAGCACGAGCTCTCAACTAGGTTCACATAATAATATTTCCATACGAAAAGAATGGCAAGAACAGAGAAGTCTGTGTGCCATGTTGAACTGTATCATGATAATGGCTGACGGAAAATATTCATCCAAGCCTAAGTGTGTAATTACAAATCACACGTAGCTCTTCTTTTATAAGATTAGAAGAAATGGTGGAGGGAGGGGGTGCAAAAAGAAGATATACTAGCAAATATCAACTTTTTATGATTGCAATGAATGCAATTTGTAAGTACCATCTTTTAGTCCACCACTTGTAGAGTAGATATAAGATGGTAGCAGATAATTACTTGAACGCTACAGGTGCTAAAACTAGCATGCATGGTTCTCCCCCTCTTTTTCTCCCTTAGTTCTTATGGTTACACCAAAGTGCCCATAGTTATGTGCTGAAGCATAAGAAATGAACTACTTCAGCATTTAAGCTTTTCTCAGAATCTTGATAGTACAGCACTACCTCTTGCCACATAATTTGTTCATCAGAGATTGCAGAATATCATGTAACACCAAGTTTAGAGCGCTGACAAGGGTACTGTCATTCCCAAATATCCAATGGTACAGTATGGGCATTCCCCCTATTGTTTACCGATACCCTTAAACTTGAGTTGGTCACTATGAGCACAGGCAGAGACTCAGAAAGCATGAAATATCAATTCGATTCAATATCAATTCAGCAAGTTCAACAAGTCCAAAAATTTGTAATTGCAGGGCAAGGTTGGAAAATGCAGAATTCTTATACAAAGAAGAACAAAACAAATAAAAACTATGCAGTGACAAAAACAATACAATGTGCAGAAAATAGGTATCTTTTCCTCCCAATAAGCCATAATAAATTAATAGTACCAGACAAAGCCTTTGAAGGCTAGTTCCAGAACAGTACAAGAACTCCCCAAAAATATTTATGAGGAATAACGTACCAGGGCTCAGAAAACCTCTCAGACTTTGGTCCTCATCCAGTCATATTTAGGATTTATCCAATAAAGTTCGAGATATGTATGGGTTTCGAAGTATGCCTTTCTGTCTTCTCAGCAACCCTGAAGCATTCATTGTCACCTAGATATTATTTAAGTCATTGGATGAGCCTAAGATCCAATTCTATCAACGTCATTTTTGCTACGCATTCATAGACAAGCTTTAGAAGGAAAGGTCTCCAGGTCCAAAGATGCTCATTCATGCTTTTAGAATTTAGACAACACAAGTTTTTCCTGTGCACAATATTCCAGGCAATCAGATAGTAGCTATGATGTTATCCCTGCATTTACTGTTGGTTTGATGGCATGAGTTAGACAATTCAACCACAGAAGGTCTAGAATAAATCTATTAGTTTTTAAAAGAAAAAAATCAAACTACCTAGCAATTTTTCCAGCATCAGATTGAGGCAAGAAGAGCTTTGCTGAAGTTACAGATTGTTATGTCTCTTATGCAAAGGTTTTCTCTCAGCAAAAGTTAACCACAAAGGCAGCGTTATCACATCAAAAATGACCAATAAGGCACTAAGGAGTACGACAAGGAAAGTATTGTTCAACTTTGTATTTCAAATTCATATCTACTCATTTCTTCCTATATAGGTGGATGTGATGGAGGAAATCCATAATTTTATCCTCGAACTGGAGATCAAATCATAAGATGTATAAAGACAGCATGGATGAAGGAGAATGACATGCAAAATACATGAAATTAAATACCTAAACCACCCGAAGTCATTGAAAGATAATGTCTAGCTCTTGAAATGGCATCTGCTGGGAAGAGAAGTCCAACATTAGGATCATCTAGCAAAAATGGAGCTTGACATAATGCTACCACCTGTGAAAAAAGGTATCATTCAAGACAAATTTGTAAAGCAAAAAGTAAAAACAAAGGTTGCAAGTTTTGTGAAATTTGAGCTGGAAAATTATTATAGAGAAGCTTTCTCTCACAATGACTTCTAGAAACATACATATTAGGAAGCCCAAGATTGTTAAGCAAAGACAGAAGAATGACAGCTGCGCCAAAATTTAATAGGAAAAGGACAAGAACTAAAAGTTCAAATACCTGGCGAGGAAATGTCAATGGCTTCTGTCCTAGAGCATGAGGGTTGCCCACATTTGTAAATATGATCTGCAAACAATAATAAGAGCAGTGAGACAGGAAAAATAGAACCAGCTCAGATCACTATAACATGCGAGGCACACTCTTCAGGGAAAAGAAAGCTTCTACATAAATGCAGGAATGGACTAGAGTTTCAGATTTCAAGTGGTTGGTATGTATTATAAACTTCATTAAAAGTAGCAACCTCTAATAGAAAACTATATGCATCAACATGATTGTGTACCAGACTGAAATGTTCGACCACAAAAAGGCCTAACTTAGTAATTATAGGAATCGGCATAACAACAGATAGTGTCGCGTATATTTTGTATCAACTCTGTGAATCATATTTTGAATTTTGTTATATATGCACACTTCCATATTCACCATCTAACTCCAGATCTTTCTCACAAATTTAATGAAGGGTAGCATACACCTGCTTTGAATAAGTCTGACCAAATTTTAGTTCTCAACACACCATTCTACTCTAGCTTTTTATTACGCATTGAACACAATCTCAACATGTTCTCCATCACCTAATTCTCTACTGGCGCAACTTCTTTACCCTGACTTTCATTTCTTACCTTATGCAATTGAATTTTAGCTATAAATCAAGCTCAGCATTCACATTGAAGTCAAGCTCATCTGGTAGTGCATGCACGATCTTACATTAAGGATACTAGTGTATTTACTTAGCCTTATTCATGCAACCTAACCCGTCTTTTTATCGTAAATGAATTTCTCTTAAAGAAATCGACATGAATCTGGACCAAATGATAAGTTCCCCAACAAGTAACAAATTTTTGGAGAAGTTTGTGTGTCCCCTGTTATTCAGAAAAGCAGAGCAGATTGATCATAGAACCTGCTTCTATAAAAATAAATGGCACGATCAAATCTCCCAGGAATCTAAAAATGTTGCTCCATTTAATCGACCCAGCAGCAACCTTAAAGTTCAGTCACATTTCTACGCTGAACTCTCAGGTGTTTGCCGGCCATCAATCCTTATCAGAGCCTCTCATTTTCTTTAAGCTTTCCAATAATGGATGACCCATATCAGACTTTCAATTTTGCATATGCTTCATACCCTTTTCCTCCCCACTTTCCTCTTCAATTCTAATCTGGTATCACATGTACATCACTATAATATTACACACCTGATGGCCCCCTTTTCTGAATATTAGCAGATAACCGACTCCCAAAAAAGAATGCAAGAGCTCAAAAGAGTAGTCTTGGGATAAAGCAACTCCGAAAGACATGTATCAACACCTATAGGAAAGAAACTTGAAATGATATAAACTAAGGACTCGTTTGGTTCGCGGGAAAAGAAGGGGGAAAAGTGTGGTCAACGGGAAAGTAATGAGACGCCTCTTGTTTGGTTGG
>JAOXJJ010000725.1:19863904-19875130 GCA_025769935.1 Phoenix roebelenii | reverse complement strand
AGAGGGATCAGGGAAGGGCCAGGAGAGGGCACAGAGCCGGGGACGGAACAAGGAGAGGAGGGGGAAGCCATCTATCTGCATCTAGTCTTCCGATCTTCCCAGTCGGGCTTGGGAGGAGAGAAGGCAGCCAGGTTCCATTCGACTCCAAGCTCTTAATCCAGTCGAGTGAGAAAGAAGGGAGGCCACGGAACCAGGGAAGTCTTCATTTGCATCTTTCCCAGCCGGGCGAGAGAGGAGGAGAGGCCGCGGAGGGGAGAAGGGAGCCAGGAGAGAAAACAGAGTGCCCTGTTTTCTGAACCAAAGAAAAAAAAAGGATTTATGCTTTATTTTATTTATTCTATGCTAATCCCTTTCATAAAAATGCTTGCATTTCATATGGATAGCTAAATCTCATTTAGCTAAGGCCAGGAAAAAGTCTAGCATTTTCTTCATGTATTTCCTTAAATCATCAATGGGATTTAAATGTTTTTAATTTGATTTATGGTGCAGTAGATTGATAGAAATTATTTCAAACTTATATTTTTTTTTGATTTGTTATTTTCCCCAGGTATAATAGATGCTTAGAAATCCCTGTGGTTTAAAATAGAATTACTATAATGCTGCCCATAAAATTAAATCTATTTTATTATGATTAATAGATGATTTAAAAAAAAGCATGATGAAGTGCTAGGCTGAATCCTGATGCCTTAGTTATATCTTTGTCAATTCGAATATAATTTAGCCTTTAGTTTTTGTTTACCGTCAAATCCCTGTGGATTCGATCTCGGACTCACTAAGAATATTACTTTGCTACACCTTATACTTGGGGTATCCTACATTTAATTTTCCTTTTAAAAAGAGCAAGATAAAATTGTAGCAATGAGAAGCTTCAGCTCTTCTAAGGACGAGATCCCCCACTTTGAAAAGCTTAGCCTTAACTTTGGAGTTGTAGTACTGGGCCGTCTTTTGTTGATATCTTGCCATACGGACTCGGATGGCTTTTTTTGTCTCTTCAACGAGGTCTAAGTTACTATTGAGTTGAGAAGAATTGGAGTCGGCGTCGTAGTGCTCCACCCTCGGGGAGGGGAGACCGATCTCCAAGGGGATGACAACCTCTGTCCCATATGTCAGGTTGAAGGGGGTCTCGCCTGTGGGTAGCCGAAATGTAGTTCGGTAGGCCCAAAGAACGTTGTATAAGTCCTCAACCCACTGTCCCTTGGACCGATCGAGCCTGGCCTTGAGCCCTTGCAAGATGGTGCGATTTGTTACCTCAGTTTCTCCATTTGTCTGTGGATGGACGGCCGAGGTGAAGCGGTGGTCGATGCCGAGTTTGGAGCAGAATTCTCTGAAATGAATGTTGTCGAACTGACGGCCATTGTCAGATATGAGGATGCGGGGGAGTCCAAATCTATAGATTATCGACTTCCAAACGAAGTCCCACATCTTCTGCTCGGTGATCCGGGCCACTGGTTCGGCTTCGACCCACTTAGTAAAATAGTCGATAGAGACGACTTGAAATTTTCTCTGCCCAGTCGCCATGGGGAATGGCCTCAGGATGTCGATTCCCCACTGGGCGAATGGCCAGGGGGCACCGATCAAGGTCAGCGGGGCCGAGGGTCAACGCTGGATGTTGGCGTTCCGTCGGCACCGATTGCACCTTCGGACGAAGTCCATTGCATCCTTCTGAAATGTGGGCTAGTAGTACCCCCGGTGAAGGATCTCGTGGGCTAGTGCTCGGCCTTCCAAATGGTTTCCGCAAATTTCTTCGTGAACCTCTCGCATAGCATAGTCCGCCTCTAACGGACGAAAATATCTAAGGAGGGGAGAAGTAAAGGATCTTCGGTAAAGCTTGCCATCATACAATTTATATCGGGAGGCTATACGTCTAATTTGGCGAGCCTCGAGCTCATCATTGGGTAGGGCTTCACTTTGTAGATAGCTGATGAGCTCGTCCATCCAGCTCGGCTCCGTCTCAAGGCAGAGGGCTGGTTCGGGCTCCTCGGTGCTGGGCGTCTGAAAGTATTCAAGCACCGTCGTCTTCGGGAGCTCACTCTTGCGGAAAGTCGCTAGCTTCGACAGTTGGTCTGCTCCTAGGTTCTCTGTCCTGGGAATATGCTGAATGTTAAAGGAGCTCAGAGTGGAAGTGAGATCTCGCACATTCTGGAGATATTTCTGCATCGTGGGCTCTCTGGCTTCAAAGTCTTCCAGGATCTGGCTTACGACCAATTAGGAGTCACTAAAGACCTTTAGGTCCTTTACCTTCAGCTCCTTTGCCAGTTTGAGCTTGACAATGAGTGCCTCGTATTCCGCCATGTTGTTGAAGGCAGAAAACTGGAAGCGCAAAGCTTGTTCTGCAACCACCCCGTCCGGGCTGATGAGGATGAGGCATGTTTTACTACCCTCCGAGGTTGAGGAGCCCTCCACATGTAGGATCCATAATTCCCTCGGGGTCTCCTCCGCTGGTATGGTCGCAAGCTCAGGATCGTCTGGCACCGTGTACTCCATAATTAAGTCAGCAAGTGCCTGGGCTTTAATTGCTAGCCTTGGACGGTATTCGAGGTCAAACTCCTCGAGCTCGACCGCCCATTTTGTGATCCTCCCGGCATGATCTGACCGTTGGAGAATTTGCTTCATAGGTTGGTTGGTCAGTAAGGCCACCATGTGGGTTTAGAAATAGGGCCGGAGCCTCCGAGCCGAGATGATCAAGGCGAAGATGGTTTTCTCCAATTTGGAGTATCGGGTCTCAGTATTCCTCAGGATCCGGCTGGTGTAATACACTGGTCTTTGCAGCTTGTCCTCTTCTCGAACCAGGATCGAGCTTACCGCAACTGGAGAGACGGCAGGTACAAATAGAAGAGCTCGCCCTGTTGGGGTTTTGTAAGTAGTGGAGGGGAAGCGAGGAGACGCCTGAGTTTCTCGAAGGCTTGCTGGCATTCCTCCGTCCACAAAAAATTCTTCGGCCGCTTGAGGACTGTGAAGAAAGGGGGGCATCTCTCGGTGGACCTGGAAACGAACCTTTCTAGGGCTACAACCCGGCCAGTGTGCCACTGCACCTCCTTGACCGTCCTTGGCGGCGCCATCTCTTGCAATGCTCGGATCTTCTCGGGATTCGCTTCGATTCCACGCTGGGTGACTACGAAGCCAAGAAATTTTTTCGAGATGACTCCGAATGCACATTTAGCAGGGTTGAGCTTCATCTGATATTTCTTAAGGATGGAAAAAGTCTCATTGAGGTCGGCCATCTGGTCCCCCGCTGTTCGGCTCCTCACCAGCATGTCGTCCACATAGACCTCCATATTTTGGCCTATCTGGCTCTTGAAGATCCGGCTGATCAGCCTTTGGTATGTTGCTCCAACATTTTTCAAGCCGAAAGACATCACTTTATAGCAGTGAGTGCCTCTGTCGGTGATGAAGAACGTCTTCTCCTCGTCTTCTGGCGCCATCCGGATTTGGTTATATCCCGAGAAGGCGTCCATAAATGTCGGCAACTGGTGCCTCGAGGTGGAGTCCACGAGCTGATCGATGCTGGAGAGTGGGAAGCTATCCTTTGGATAGGCTCTATTCAAGTCGGTATAGTCCACGCACATGCGCCACTTCCTGTTGGCTTTTTTGACGAGGACCATGTTGGCGAGCCAATCTGGATAGGAGACCTGTCGGATGAAGCCGACCTCAATAAGTTTGTCCACTTCCTCGGCCGCTGCCCGCTATCGCTCCGGGGCGGAACTCCGTTACTTCCGCCGCAGGGCCTGCAGGTCGGTTTCACCTGAAGTCGGTGAACCATGGCCTCGGGATCTATCCCCGGCATGTCGGCGGGCGACAAGGCGAAGACATCCATGTTGGCCTGCAAGAACTCGATCAGGCGCCATCTTTCACGGGCGTCCAGGCCGGAGCCGACCTGCACGGTTTGGTCAGGGCAATCTTCTTGTAAGGAAATTCGGGTAAGAAGCTTACTAGGCTCTACCCATTCCTTTCGTGGAACATCTCGTGCTTCCAAAGTTTCGAGGGAAAGTATCTGATCTGGTGTTGAAGTTGGTGCCTCGGCCGGTCGCTCCCCTTGGCTCAGTGCTTTGGCCAATTGCCTTGCTTTGTGGGTTACCATGTAGCACCGCTTTGCTACCGACTGGTCCCCACGAACTTCGCTTACTCTTTGATTGGTGGGAAACCGCATGAGCAGGTGACAGGTCGAGACCACGGCTCGGGGGGCATTGAGCCCTGGTCGTCCAAGGATGGCGTTGTAGGCTGAGGGCAGACGGACCACGAGGAAATCCATCCTTACGGTACTTGCTCGGGGGGCGAGCTCGACCGTGACTAGGAGGCCGATCCCGCCCTCAATCGGGACCGAATCTCCGGTAAACCCGACTAGGGGAGCATTCATTCTCCGGAGTTGGCTTTCTATCATCCCCATTTTTTGATAGACGTCATAGTACAAAACATTCGCCGAACTTCCATTATCTACTAAGACGCGCTTTACATCAAACTTGTTTACAATCATGGAGATGACCACAGCGTCATCATGAGGAGTCTCAACTCCTTCCAAGTCCTCGTCCGAGAACGAGATGACTTCAGAGGTGCGCGGGCGCTTTGGGGGAACCCTTTCCTCGGCTGGCCCTCCGATCGAGGTTCCACCTTTAATGGTGTTGATGGTGCCGGCGATGGGCCTGTTGGCATTTGGATCTTCGGGCTGCGCGGTATTTTCTGCCGGCCTCCTTTCTTCACGCCAGTTCCGCACAAACCGGTTGAGCACTCCGCGATGGATGAGCACCTCGATCTCATCCTGGAGCTGGAAGCAATCCTCCGTGTCATGGCCGTGGTCTCGGTGGAAGCGACAATACTTCTTAGGATTGCGCCAAGCTTTGGGATCCCGCATCGGGGGTGGAGGTCAAAAATAATCTCGGCCCTCGATCTCCATTAGGATCTCTGTCCGGAGGGCGTTGAGGGGAGTGTAATTCTCATACCTCCTTGAGGGTACTCGTGGCCGCGCTGGAGATCTTGGTCGGGGCGGGGACCTCGGCCGGAGCTGTCCCTACGGCCGAGGTGGACTCTTTAGCCGAGACAAGTTCTTGTTTCAGTCGGGAGACGGGATTTTAGGACGTCCGCGCTCCTCGCGACGTCTCTTCTGCTTCTTGGAGGTTTGCTCGGTTGCACTCTGCCTGGAAGCAATGGCCTCTTCGGCCTTCGCATACTTCCGAGCTCGAACCAGCATCTCGGTGAAGTCAGCGGGGAAACTCTTCTCAATAGAGAAGAGAAACCTGTAGGACTGAGCTCCAATCTTAAGTGCCGACATGGCTATCGTCTGGTCGAGCTCGCGGACCTCCCAAGTTGCGGCGGTAAAACGGTCAAGATAGTCTTTAAGAGACTCTCCTCCCTTTGTTTGATGTCGAGGAGGGAATCCGAAGTCCGCCGCTGACGTCGGCTGACAGCGAAGTTGGTGGCGAACTGCCTGCTGAGCTGCTCAAAGAAGGACACAATACTGGGCTTCAGCCTAGAGAACCAGAACCGAGCAGCTCCCTGAAGTGTCGCCGGGAAGGCCTTGCAGAGCATGGCCTCCGAGGACTCTTGCAACGCATGAGGGCTCGGTAACTCTCCAAATGGTTAAAGGGTTCAGTCGTACCATTATAGGGCTCCACCTGGGGCATTTTAGATCTTGATGGGACCGGCTCATCATCGATCTGGCGGGAGAAGGGGGACTTAGTGATAAATTCGAAGTCACTCTTGCATCTCACCTTCTTGCTGTGGAGCGCCTCAATCTGGCGCTCAAGCTTCTTGACCTTCCTGTCGAGTTCTCCGCTCTAGAGGACCGCCACAGTGGTTTGCTCTGGCACAAGTTACCCCGGGACCCACTATGCTTCCGATAGATGCGGCCCATTGCCTAGTCCCCTCGCTAGGGGTTCTCTCCGGGGGGACGCTCAGGCTGAACCATGACAGCAGCATCGCTCCTCGTTGTTGGCCCTCGAGGAGCCGTGGAGGTTTTGGTCCAGGGACGCCGGTCCATTTGGAGGAAGCACTGGCGGGACCTAGATCTGCGGCAGCGGCGTAGGTGGGACTCCCCCTCGTTGCAAACCTTGGACGGCTGTGGCTAAAGCTTGAACCTGCTGCACCAGGGTGTCGAACTGTTCCGGCTGGACTTGGTAGACTGAGTCAGCCGGAGATGGCGAATTCTGGACAGAGTGTCCAGTACTTGGTGGGAGACGCCGGGAGGCGTTAGAGGCTCCCTTGCTTCTCAACTTTATGGTCACGACTCGGGCCCTTCCTCTAGCGCCAACTGTTGCTGAAATTTGGACCCGAGGGCGGCCGTCGGCTGAGAAGGAGGAGCTCCGGCGAGAATCGGTGGGTGGCGGTCTGTCGGCAGACGGCGTCTTCCGCGGGAGGCCCGCAAAAAGCCGGTGGCCGGGGTTTCCGACGCCGACCCTCCGATGCCTAAGTCAGAGGGGGCAAATGTATAAATGAGAGAGAGTGTGTATGCCCAAAGTTTCAGCATCCTGCCCCCTCTAAGATGGAGGGGTTCGCCTTTTATAGAGGGGTACTAGATTACATGTGATGTGACGGGGCGAAGTTGCCGGGATTACCTGCGATGTGACGGGGCGAAGTTGCCGTATGATTGAGCATGTCGAATGAGTTAGTGCACGATCGTGTGAGTTAATGCCTTGTCGTACGAGATCAGGCTGGAGTCAGGGAGTTGTCACGGCTGATCAGACGCGGCCGAGCTGATTTGCCATGGAGGACTTGAGATTTGTAGATAGCAGGGGCCATGCGCATTAATTGTTGAGTAAGCTGGAGGTCTGCAGGAGCCATGCGCATTAATTGTTGAGTAAGCTGGAGGTCTGCAGGAGCCATGCGCATTAATTGCTGACGGCGGTGGCAGGGCATGGTCCTTGGTCGTGCTGCAGAGGGATATGGCTGTGGCAGGTGGGTGGTGAGGTCGGGCCTTCGAGGTCGAGAATTGTCGATGTCGGTCACCGGGTCAGGAGCCCAAAGGTGGGGCGCTTGGCCAGGTGTCTGGTCGGGAAATTTGAGGTCGGGTGCCTGGTCGGGCGCTTCTGATCACGTATTCAGCGACGTGCTTACGTACTTTGGGGCACAACAGCCATTGGCACCCAGACATTGGCACCCAATAAAAAAAAATGAACACCGTACGGAACCATGGAATTCGATCAGCTGACAAAGTCGCACAACAGCCATTGGCACCCAGACGTACTCCATCCAAACTATTTATACTGCCAGTTGCTTTGATTTGTGTGGCTGAAAACATTCCTGCATTTTAATGCAAGATGTTCGATGGAACCCCTCATTTTCCGGGACGCACTCCTACGCGTATCGACAATGCTTAGAAAGATTCACTCGCAGCGTTCGGAGATCTGGTCAAACCACATGTTTATGTCGCTATCAAGAGAGATCTTAATCTATACCTGTCCCACTTCATTACCCATCACTCGGCTGGGTAATCTCCCGAATTTAGGCTTTTAAAAGTTGGACTTGGATTTTTTAACTAATTTATGATGGGCTGAATCAACTTTGCTTACATCTGATTGGATCATCACTAATCCTGTAGCTCCAAATCACACCCATTGGAGATAAGGTTTCGAACGAGACTGATGTTTAATTTTTTTGGAGCCATACTTTTGGATAGTCTAAGGATGTATCTTTCGCACAAAGAATCTTTGAGGATAAACGATGGAGTCTAATCCGTTTTCTTTTTTTTTTTTACCGATAGTTATTTAGTGAGGCCGAGTTCAATGGTAATTTGCACCTTTTAGGATAGGCGGTAGCATTTTCGCATGAACAATGGTAATTAAAAATAAAGCTTAACATATAATATCTATAATTATATTTGAGATAGCTACCGAAATACGGATGACAGGTATGTGATTGTCGTTGATAGCATCCCCTCAGGCCACAGCACCCGGAAAGGGACAATGGTGGTGTGGATACCATGGAGAACATGGTGATCACAAGATTTTTGAGGAAAAAGGTCAAACCATGCATGGTCGGCTGTAGCCATTGTTCACAAATAGATAGCTAATTGCCACTATATTTTCATTAAATGTGAACATGAAAGGATTGCGTGATAGGTGCTGATGCTGTGCTTGAAAGCAACCTCCTTTTTCCTTGTATAAACACAGCTCAAGGATATGGTAATTTTCATGTCCATGAATCAACTACTTTTAAGTCTTCATTTATTAATTGTGCATTTACATGTGAATCTTGGACGAAGCTAAGTAGTCCATCCAAGTGTTGTATGCCTAATATTTGACAATGTTCAAGGCTGTGTGAAGGATGCTGATTGAGTTGGTACCGGTGGCGCATGACATCAAACATTTGATTTAAAATTGAGTAAATTAAAAAAAATTCTAAGATTAGGAAAAAATTGTGCTTGCACTAGTAGTTTGAAAAGATTATGTTTATCTTTTTGGGGATTATTTTTGTCCAACATTTTAATCCGTAATTTAATAGAATGCTAGTCAAATTGTAAAAATCAAATGGAATCTAAATGCCACGTCAGAAAAAAAACAATAAAAATGACCAAAATAATAATTACCTAAGAATATATGAGCATCCTTCTTCCTACTCAAAAGTAATTTTGATTTTTCATATAAGAAAAATAGTTTCAATAATACCGTTAATTTAACTGGATATAAGCATCGATTTTATAAATTTTTAATGCAAGTATAATAAACATAAATCTCAAAAATATATCTGTAATTTATTTTTTAAAATTTGATTTTCAAATTGTTATTGAACTTTCTTCCATATCAATTATGAGAAAACAAACGAGAGAAAAATCTATTATGGTGTTCAACAAAACAATCTTTTGCAGGGGTGCAGCTTCTAGCCTATAAAATTTGCATCTCGATGCAGATGCTATGACATTAGAAGCCACCATGCGTTATGGGAAGAAGGTCGCTCATCAAAAAATTTCTCTTGTCAAGTTGATAAATAGTCGAAATTACACTAATTCCTCGTAACCTACCCTAATATTTTGTGCTAATAATAGCATGAAAAAGTACTTGCCACCGGCCAAGGGCCAGCACCAAAAAGATGGGACCCAAACCCCAGCCCCAAGGCCGGTCTCGAGCCGCTGCCCCAACCCAATCCGGTCCACGCACCCGTAGGTGGAACAGCAGGGACCCACAGTCAACGTGCGCGTTTCACTCCGTGGCGTTGCGTCCAATCAACTGCCACCGCTCTGCTGCCGGGGCCGAGAGAGAGACGTGGACGGTGTATGTGTGTGGACCCCGGCGCTCCGCAAAAGTCGTCCTGTCCATTCCTGGTGCCGGCCGGGGGAGCGCCTAAAAGCGCGTCGATCGCCCCGTGCGCAACGTCTGCCCTTCCTCGTTTTTGCGTGCGGGTGCGGTCACCCTACCATGACAAATCGATCTTCCATATCCGACCCCGAATCTTTTTCTCTATCGACTGCCGGTCGCTTTCCCCTCTCTCCATCTTATAAAAAATAAATAGGGCAGGGGCACCACGACAAACGTGGCAGCGATACAGGCTGGTGGCCCCCACCACCCGACGCCGACGCCGACGCCCACCGCAACCGCCTGTCCTCCCCTCCCACGTCATCGCCCGTCACCGCACGCCCCCCCTACGCCGTACAACGTCACCCACTCCCACCGGGCCCCACTTTGCCCCATGCCCTCCCCGTGCACGCACATCGCACGCCCCACCACCAATGCGCGGCGATTTATTTTTCCTAATGAATAATTATTATTTAGTATTAAAAAATTCGGGGAGGAAAAAAAAATAGGGAAAGGCTGGAGGGGCGAAATCTTCTCCGTAGATTGCGACGATGAAGACCGGGGCCCGCCAAAAGCGGCCGCCGCGCAACTATGGCGCCCGGATGCCCGCCTTCCCGCGGCGGGACCCCACCGCTGTCGGCTCGTTAAAACCCGCCGGTATTCGCGCATCCGGACGATCCGCCGTCCGTGTCTCCGAATAAAAACATCCCACCCGTCCACTTGCGAGCGACAGGTTGTTGGGTAGCGCGGACGGCAGATCTGGATCAAGGCGGGTCCTGGTTGGGCCGGCTCCCCTCGCTTACGCAAAATGGAAGAAAGGGGGAAAAAAGGAGATGGAGAGAGGGTACGGGTCGCTTTAACACCAGGACGGCAGCAAGCGTACACGTGTCTTGATTTCCATGCGGATCTCGAGACAGACGTCGTCAACACGCTTCCTCCCCAACCCGGCGTCGTCAGTTCGTAGAGAGAGAGAGAGTGCCAAGGAGCGGGACAACGCGGGCGTGGTGCCCCCACGAAGCGGCAACGAGTGACTCGGTCGTACCCGCGGATGGACGGCGACAGATCCACCGCTTCGATCTAATCGAATTTGATTTATCATTATTTATTTATTTATTATTATCATCGGGAAGGATAAAAGATAGGAACAGAAGGGCCGAAAAGGATTGGAGGAAATTGAGGCGAAGAAGACGACGACGAAATGCTGCCGGCTGCCCGCGCGGCACCCACGCTCTCTTAGCAGTGGCCGGCGCCCTCGGCCCCCGTGTGGACCACGCATCTAAAATATTATCATTAATACATTCAAATAATATGATAAAGACAACAAAATTAGATAATAATAATAATAATAATAATAATAATAATAATAATGTAGCAAAAAAAGGGAAGAAAAAATTAAGAGGAAATTCAGATATATTCCATTAATTAAAAGATAAACTGAGAGAAATTACAGCACTGAGTTGACGGATCTCCGGATCTGATCACGAAATCAAAAGATCGGAGAGACACAGATTTTCATCTCGGTGGAAAAAAGAAAGTTAAGTATTTACATAAGTTTCTCTCAGATTCGCTCTCTAAGAAAAAGTACAGACATAGAAAATAGAAAAAAAAGTAATCTCCACTTTCGCCATAAGAAAGAAAGCAAAGGAAAAAGATCGCGAGCCGCCGCCGGTGGATGTGTGATCAGGCGACCTCCGGAGGGGGGAGATTGAGATCCAGATCGAAAGGCAGCATCTTCGGCAGCGGGGGAGAGGGGTGGTGGGGAAGCAAATCCACAACGGACGAGTCCGAGTCGCTCTGGATGCCGCCGGAGAGATGGGCCTGGAAATCGGTCAGGAACATCGGGGTGCCCATCGTCAGGCGGTGGTGGTTCGCAGCCGCCGCCGCCGCCTTGTCGGATCTGACAAACGCCTCGAGGAAGAAGAATGGATGCGCGACCCCGGCGGCAGGGACGGCGATCGGGCAGGGATGGAAGGGGAAACGCGCTCTGCGGTGGAGGTCGAGATCCAGG
>JAOXJJ010000725.1:19844866-19863899 GCA_025769935.1 Phoenix roebelenii | reverse complement strand
AGGGAGGGGGTGGGCTATCGGCGGCACGGCGGCCTCCCGGCTGGAGGACTCGACGGTGCTGCTCTGGCTGCTAGGGCTCCTGGCTGCTCCACCGCCTCTACCGTCGCCGCCGCAGCCGCCGCTTAGACTCTGGTAGCCTTCCGGGTAGGGGAAGTTGGTCTTCGCCTTGGATCCACGGAACTCGCGGGCGGCAGCGTCGTACGCCCTGGCGGCCTCCTCCGCGGTGTCGAACGTCCCCAGCCAGACCCGGCTCTTCTTCCCGGGGTCCCGTATCTCCGCCGCGTACCTCCCCCACGGCCTCTTCCTCACTCCCCGAAAATGCACCTCCTTCGCTCCTCCCGCCGCAGCTCCGCCGCTCCCGACGCCTCTTCCGCCACCGGTAGCCTTCTCCCTGGGGGCCATGCCGAGAATTCCTAGACCTCTGTCTCTCTCTCCGCGTTCTCTTTTTTTTTTTGCCTCCCCCTTTCTCTCTCTTGTCCTTTCCGTTTCGTTTGCCCTGCTTAGCTCTTGGGAATAATGGGTTTCAAAGAACAGCAGGCGATGGGTGGGTTAACGTGAAGCGAGGGTGGCTTATAATTTATAGAAGAAGATGGCGTTTGATGGACGGACGGATGGTTAGAGGGAGAAAGAGAGGGGAACGAGGGAGTGGTGGAGCGGAGAAATTGAAAATATTCGGCGCAGTCAACGAGTGGTTTGACTGTCCTTGGCCGCCGCCCTCGTCCGGGACGTGGCGAGTTTTACCGAGGCCTCGCTATATCCACCCAAACCAGATCCCACCAATGATGCCACGCGTCATAAACCAATGGATCCCCCTTAAACAAGCAAATCAGCAAAGCCCACGTGCAGCGAGTTTCGTCCCCGGGTTGCCTTTCCCGGTGGTACTCACTGCTTCCTAAAATTGGGGCTAGTTTAATAATATATAATTTATACGAATTTTGATGGGGATCGCGGAGTACGTGGCGCTCTGGCCAGCGAGAAACGCGCTCCGCGGCAGGCCTTCTCTCTCATCCTCTTTTCTCTTTCTAGATAACGGCCGTCAACAGGGGAATTCCAGCGGCTGGCCAGCCGGGGACGGGGACGGGGGTGGGGCAGGTAGCAGACGGCCGTAACGGCGCGTCCCGGCTGCGTCTCCGCTCCTTGGATGGGGCCCGCCCGTACTATCTGTCGGCATCGTCAGCTTCCGCGCCGTGTAACTTGGATCACGGAGCGGGCGGTAGGGGCGCGTGGCCCACCGCTGCTATTGAACCGCTCCATTGGACCCAGCCACTGCTAGGGCGCCAAGTGGCGGTTTGGGTGTTGGGTGTGGGGGGTGGTGGGAGCCGGCCCGTGCGCCCAAAGATGTCCCCCGCGTGGGGGGAACGCAATTATTGGGAATATTTAGTACCGGGGAGGTGGGTAGACCGCGGCAGGATCGAGAAACGGACGGTCGAGATGGGACGGTGAGGCCAAAGCCGCGGCGGAGTAATAGATGCGGGAATGGATGGAGAGGGCGCTTGCCTGTCCTTACGTGCCGCCCATTTATTAATACCTGCGATTGCGTGTGCGTCGGTGGCTGCCCGTGGAAAAGAAGACCCGTGCGGATTCACACGCGGCAGCCGTTCGGGAGCCGGCAGGCGCGCCTGTGGATTTCGTAGTCGGGTACGCACGGTTCTGGCAGCCAATCCCACAATCCGTGTGGGCCACGTGTCAGCGAGATAAGGGGGGATGTACGGGAAGGATCTGAACCGCTGGAACATGCGGTCGTGTGCTGGCTTTGGATTTGGATTTGGATTTGGATTTCGGCAGCGGGAGAAACTCGAGCGCTGGCATTGGCTTGGAAGCTTCATTTGGGGACGGGCGGAGAAGATGGATGTATCCATAAATTTCCATGAACAATGAGTTTGGGACATTGGATCGGCTGGATTTCATCGTTGTTGACCGTGACATTACCCTGGTAGATATCTTTGAGGGCTGATTCATGAAAGTATTTTCTACGTAAGTTGAGATCAAGCGATATGATTAAGCTCTTCGCTCATTTGGCTACTGTGTTATTGCATCATTGAAGTTGATGGATTGGGAATTTTGAGGCTAAAGAATTCAAGCAACTATTGCAAGCAACATATTAAGCGCATTAGGAAAACGTTTAGCTTATCCTATTATCTACCAATATGTAGCAGGTAGAATGTGGTCCTACAAGTTAGTTGGTATCGTGCTGCACCTGAAACGTACAATTAGAAGCAAGCAACTCGTAGGCTACAAAATGTGGACCGGAAAAGGACCTCCTGTCCAGCTTCTTATGGTAGAAATGCAGTTGCATCCTTTGTGCAAAGAAGAATTTACCTTCCTTTGCATCTATCTATTGTTGGATTACCTCCAGCACAGATCTCAAAGTGCTCATTATCCACCTGCTTAGGTCTCAAAGTGAGCAATGGATTATCCATCGGCGGAAGGGTGTGAAGGAAGGTAAATCCTTATTTCGCACAAACAATACAACAACTATCACTTATGCTACACATAAATGGAGAATATAAGTACAAATATAAAAGCACAAGGTTTGTTAATAAATACAAATTTATAATGCCACCTATATTTATAAAATTTCTTTTAGTGTTTGGTCTATGGATATTAAAATCAAAGCGATTGATGAATGAACAAAAATTCAAATTTATGAGGTGATATGTAAAGAAAATATAATGTTCATTTATTTCATAATGTTTTATGGATGATTCCATGGGTCTAAGCAAAGATTTATTTTAGTACTGGATTCATGGATATTTAATTGAAGGATTTGAGCAAAATCTCAATTGTCTTAGATAATATGTGAAAACATGCTTCTTCCCTCCCAACTTAGTTGAATGCTAAAATACGAGCAGGATTTATTTCATAACATTTTATAAATGTCCAGATTGATGATTTTAATAAATATTTTTTTCAGTATTTTATTCACGGGTATTTAAATGGAAAGGTTTGAAAATTCAACTTTATGAGATAATACGAGAAAATATGTTCTGATTTTCCTCAAGTTTAATAATAAAATACGAGACATTGGAGTATCACGTCCGATCATTCCATCTCTCACACGCACTGCACCAGACTCTAGACTTTATACTTTAAACCCCTCAGTTCTAACTTTCCGATCTGATTTAACTAAATATCCAGAAGTCGAAGGGGTTACACATGCAACTTGTGCTAAATTCTGAATTTAAGAATGAACCCCCAACCTAGCTGATAGCCATATCTAAAGACAGCCGTCATCTCCACCTAGCTTCACACACACGTCCCACAAGTTACAACTCACATATTTGTCATACAAACTGAGACTTTAGCATCATACACTACTCCCTACCTTCAAATATTTGTCATATAACTGAGACTTTAGCTTCATATAGTCCGTGTCATATCTGTCAAGGAGTAAAACTGTCGAAAATTCATCATCTTTTAATTTTTCAGAGGATGTTCGCATTACAAGCCCCTCTTCTCTTTGGTGACCAAATAACTGGTGCAACCTGGGCCCAAAAGATCTCGATCGACCCAGTCCGGCAAGAAACAAGAAGAGCATTACTGCAGAAAGAACCAATCCATGCCCATTTGTTCTAAAATAAAAATAAAAAAAAATAATCAGGAATTATGTACTCATGCTAGTCAACTTGATATCCATAGATGGACTTAATCCAAGTCCATCCGAATTAATCCGGCCCTATAATCCTTTTACTTCAGCGTTTTTCTTGGCACCAGGGACCTTCTGAGCAATCAGTAGTAATATGCGTAAAATAAAAGCGAGGCCAGCCGCATAAGAGTGAGTGGGTTCAAAATGTTAGCCGTGCAATGGAGCTACGTAATATTATCTGCTCAAATTGACTTGATCCCATATGTTCTCTCGCAGCTTTTTAACTGCCAAGCAAATGTATTCAAAAGATGAATCAAGGCAGAGGCCGGCTTTTTGCTCTTGCCACCATTCATCCTTTTTTTGTTTGGTACACAACCATTCATTCTTTTCAGCAGCTAATTAGTCTCATGAATTTGGAAAAAAATAGGCCACATAAAGGTAAATATAAGGAGTTTGAGGATGCCAATAGCCAAAGGAGAAATGGAATCCTAAGAAAACAAGAAGTTAATCAAGGTAAGAAGAAGTGAAGAAGATGGCACTGAGGGGTGCGATTGGTTGATAACCCTCAAATTAAGTTTGATTGATACAGGATGTCCAGGAGCAGCAGTGCGAAGGTGCTGCTGTTCCAAATGCAGAACAACATGATTGAAACTTACTGACTTGCCCGTGCATGGGCTTGCACACCATGGCGTCCTATGCATTCGACCTAGTTTGCACCATGACAAATTGCGCGAGTCCAATCAACAGTAACAAATGTAGCTAACCGTGAGGTACTATTAACATAAAGAGAAGTGAGGTTAATTGTGAAGTGGATTTAAAGGGTCCAACACCCGATCCTCCATTAATGGTGATCAAAGAACAAGGAGTACCCAGTAGGTAATGAAGATAAATCTTGGTAATGAACCCTAGTAGATCAAGCCATGAGTTGCTCGATATATTGGTCATAAGGAACACTATGTCAAGGTGTTAATGAACTGCAATGGATTTCCCTATGCTTACTTTGCTTATAATAAGCATGACTGCTAACTAACAAAATAGAATTACAATAACCAAAATATAGGAAGCAGTGAAGAACTAAGAGTGACACCCAAATCTATACAGAAAAATAACAGTCAAATAATCCTAGCTATAAAATGACTCCTAGCATCACACCTAGACCTCCACAATGGAGTTCCAAAAGAAACGAAGTGGCGGTTTAATTCATCTGCCTATGGAATCCAACACATTTTGTTCTTAATATCCCCTCAACTTTTAGCTTGTGCCATGTTCAGTCTAAAAGATTGTGCCGATGCTGAGGCAGATTACATATTTCTCCTGTTACTGCTCTGATGTTCGTGTCCTGGAATACTAGTACTCTATTACATTTGATAATGAAATTCCCTAAGCACAACACATTTCCATGTCCTCCAGATCTTTACTATCACATGCCATGGCAAAACGTAACTTTATAAAGCTTTAGATACATGCTTAATCAGGTCAGTGCCATGTAAACAATAATATACAGGTACAGCAATAGAACTGATATCACAAATGTGCAAATATTAGCATACAAATTGCATAGAAAAACATGAAGATAAATAACATCCCACATGGAAGAAAATTAAGCCATCTTGCTTGACCACCTATTATCCTGACAGCTTCCATGATATAAATGAGACTATATATGCAGCAACAATTAACTTTGTGCAATACTGCAGATGATGAAACCTAAAATTTTAAACAAGATCATAAACTAGTTCCGGATATATGATTCTGAACTTTACATTTCCCCGAGAAAACCTGGATTTAGCCCCCCGATTAGCATACACTAATTACTGCAGCAGCAAGAAGAATCAGAAGAAATTACTAAAACAGATGCAATTTTGAACTGTAACTTTCTGTCTTCTAGGTCCCCCCCAATTTCTGAGTTCACAAATTGAGCAACCTTCTTATTAAGAATTTAAGAAACATTAACATCTCGCTAATTAGATTAAGCCAAACAAACCTACAATTCTTAAAGTCTCCTAGATAAAGTAAGGTAACCAGATAACAGATTCCCAGAGGAAAATTTGCAGCCTCCCATGTAAAGAAGCTTGGACTCTGCTATGACAATGCCTTAAGTCTACAAATGTCTAGTTAAGATCCACAAGCAAACAACTGTACAGAACTCAAAACCATGCAGATATTGGAGGCTCAGGACTTGGCATACTTATCCATATAAGCCTGCAAATGAAAAAAAAAAATCATACAGAATGTCAAGAAACAATAAAATAAAAAAATACAAAGGACTTTAAAAGAACAGCAGACATAACCCGGAATCTATGCACTTACTTCTACAAGTTTGAAAAGTTTTGTTTGGGATAAGGATAGGTATTGGTTTATCGTCTCTGCAGTACTCGGGATTTGATGGGGTTGCAGTGAACCAATGACCTTTTCAACTGCTTTCTTAACTATCATCTTGTGGGCATCCTTACTTAATTGACCCTCCCGCCAAAATGGTTTTACCAAATCCTTCACAAAATCCACCAAAGCAACACGAAAATTTCTTAATGCTTTCGATTCCTTGTCATTTCTAGCCTTGTCTACTTCATTCTTTGTATTATTACCAAGGTCTGCCTCATTTACATTTTCACCATCAGTCACATGAGGTACCCAGTGTTTTTCATCTTTAGAATTTTTTACCCCATCAACTGTATCAGGTCCAGTAGCAACCAGTGGGAAAATATGCCCACTAAATTGATGTGCTGATGTGCTCTCATCAAATATGCCTTCTGTGGAGCGATGAAGAGAATTCAGAGGTTTCTGGGAACTATATACTGGGGCATGACCACTTAAAATAGGATCACCATCTATATGCTGACTTGACGCATTGTGGGTAATGGTGATTGGAGAAGTTCGGATAGTTACATTTCCTGCTTTGGGAGGCTCGATACTATCAATTATTGGATCATATTGACTTCCAGGATGTGGTTTACTTGCAGGTGCACAAAAAGAAGATTGAAAACGCTCAGATGGTTCCCAAGAATTTACTTGTATTTTCAATCCTGCAGAGGATGAAATATCCCCTAGGATATCTTGTTGCATACTGCTTCCTATTTCTGATCTTGAGTAGTATGGTGAAGAATTTCTTGGAAGTGAAGCAGACCTGGAACCGTAATATCCTCTATCAAAATTGAATGCTCTATTGCTATCAAGGTGCTCGGCACTTAATGGTGTAGATCCACTAGTTGATGATGCTCCTATTTGAGCAAGTGTCTGAACTGAAGGTGAACCACGGAGAGGCTGAAAAGAATTGTCAAACCTTGAATTCAATGAGCTGCTTAGACTATAAGAACAGTATTTTGGATCAGGAGGTGGAAAGCGGCTTTGCTGATATCCAATAGCAATATCCTCTGTCTTTTTGCCATAGGAATATGGATTGATGCTATTCTGGTACAGTCCAGTGGCTGCAAAGGATCGATCTGAATAATAACCAGATTCAAGAATTAATGGATTCCTTGACAAAGGAGATGCTCTTGAAAATGTTGCATCATTCAGAAATTCTCCCTTGGGAATTTCCTGGGGCAGCTTTCCTTCATGTAGGTACCTTCTGGAGAGGAAATCTCCACTAGCTGAATGCCTCTCATCCATGGGGTGAAGATAAGGGCTTACCCCAATGGGCCTTCGATATCCTTCTTGAACCAAGGATGCCTTCCTTAACTCATTCACTGGAAGATTTAATGCCCCACTGCTTCCAGAAATATCATATCTAGAATGCTTGTCTGCAGCAATCTTTGATGAGTGCTTATTATATTCATCATGGAACTGAGTTAATCCATAGCTCTCTCCACCATATTCCCGGACAAGGGCTCTTTGTAAATCCAACTCAGATGATTTCTCAAAATTTAACGAGTTTAGGGGTTCATGTGAAGCGGATAGCTTCAATCTCTGAGCTTCTTCTCTCGAACCTGGATACATGATTAGGGAGCGATTAGCAACTTTTCATATCATGGATATTCTTCAACACAAAATCCCTCAGCAGAAGATAATAAGGATACCTGTATGATCCACAGAATCATACATGACACTTGGCTCAGCTATATTCTCTTTGGCCCACTGGCTGCTTCTGGCATCCTCCTCTTTCAGGTGAAGGAAACTACAAGAATTCCCCCTGATGCACCAGCCTTTCTTAAAAAAGTCACATATAATTGCAGGCCTTTTTTTCAAAATCTCAAGTGGGGCACCAGGAGATAAACTTCTAGGTCTCCTTTGAGGAGTATGTATGCTGAAAATATATTGATTAGTCAAAATTTAACCCAGAAATTGATGGCAGAAAAAGGCAAGAAAAGATTATAGCCCAAAAATACACGTTCAGTAAGTCCCTAATCATGACTTTGAATTACCATTAGGAACTTTGCAGCTTAAAGAATTGCCATACCTTGATATACCAAAGTCCTCTCGCGGCTGCAAGTTGATTTTTGTGTAGGGATTTAGTGCATCCTTTTCTGTCACACCATCCATCTTCCCATATCTAGAGCCACTTTCTGTCATGCTCTGCACAACTAGTTTGCCCTCATTAACATGCAACGATCTGGTATCCTTGACACTGATAAAACTATCAGAGCTTAAATTAGATTTATAATTGCCATGAGTTTCAAAATTGTATCTTCTTACATCTTTTGAAGCTTCAATAGAAGTTTCCTTTTCCAACAGAACCTCAATATCTCTGTCAGCTAGATGAGATTTGAAAAATTTTCTTTCTTCAGAAGACCCGATATGTTTATCCTGAATGGCAGATCTGGTGTCCCTGTCATTTATAGCAGATGCCTCCTCACTATCTATTGCTGGCAGCTTAGCTGATGAATCAGAGGCAGTAAGGTCACCGACACCATCCCAGCCATGGATAGCCAATGATTGATTAATGCAAGATCTTTCATTCATGGAAGAAACCAGCTTCACGTCCTTACTATTGCCTGCAGGCTCTACTTTTTCACTAGCATCTACATAGAGGAAAGTGGGGGAGAAAATAAATAATCAATTTATGATTAAGGAAACTGCCTGCCACAAAAAGAAAATAATTCTTTGGCTAAAAATGTGAAATCTCAAATTATAACATATATATCTTCTAGAATGCCTGAAGAAGATTCAGTATGTTGTAAATGGATCTTGAATTATTAGGACATAATGATCAAATAGAAATGGTACTATAGTGGATGACAATAGCATGCCAGTATCATGTAAATATAGAACAGGCTCCTAAAGATGCAGTTCTCCTGCATCAATCATAATCAACCTCTTCCACCCACAACAGCATTTCTTATTCGTGCAGATAGTACAACACCAAGACCTAAAGACCACTAAACTCCCTGTTGTTGATCTGATGGAAAGTTGATTTATTAGCAAGATAATGTTGAATCGTATTTTGAGGAAAGCATTCTCCCTAGAAATAACAAGAGTTGAGGCTTAACAAAGGAGAAATGAGAATGACAACACAAAAATTGAGAAGGATACTACTGCTCCACTACTACCCAGAACATTAATTCATTGTCAACTTGACAGAAAGGAGAGGAATTAATCAACATGTGCAATACATGAATGATTATACAATATAAATGCATATATGCAACGTACTGGAGGACTTGCATCAGAGAACTACCTGTTATTTGGCATGGAAAAAATAATTTTACTATGCATATCCATGTGATAGTTAATCAGAGACTCATCTAACCCTAAAATTGCAGCATTAAACAACACTAGCTCTTTTAGCTATTCAGATTCACACTTAGAAAATTACATGCTACCTGTACTGCTAATTTCTTTTTTAAGTTATTGTTGTGTCTATATGTAAAGGCCTGTGAAACAATTATTAGTATTAGTGTTTCAAATTTCACTGAACACATCAAACAAGTAAAAAAGAAATTGAAGCACTATGAATCAAGACAAGCATCAACATGCAGCTAAAGAAACAGTTACTTACCTATATGTTAGCACTTAACAGCAAAAGGAATAAACTTCCAATTATACAGAAGACAAACAATCATAGCAAATATTATCTTTTTTATACTTTGTTTTATGTAATACTATATAAAAAAAATTGTTGACTAGTTAACAATTTTTTTCTTTGTTTTCTTATACCTCTTTTATCTCTGTTACCAAATCAAACTCAGAATACGCATCTGAATTTGACTCTCATATCCATGTTCCTGCAATATGAACTTTTGCTAGACCCGATCCTCAAATATACGTTAAGGTCTACCACATTTCAAGCATCAATTAGGTTGGGCAAGTTATAGTTGTTCTAGATTAGGTTTTTAATGTATACCAATAGTTTCAATCTATCAGGATGGCAGAAAAAAAAACCAAAACTATTAGGTTGGGTGCCACCAAGTGCTTGCTCAAGGAGTTGGGGGGTTTGACTCTAGTTGGAGGTAGCCTCCCAATTATGGGTGGCAAAGAGTGACTTGACCCATCAACCGACCCATATCCGACATGCAATGAACAGGTTTGGATTTGGTCTAAACTAAGGTCCGCAATCTCGGTACCGGATACCGTATTGGTACTTTATCGGTTCAGTACGATACACCTCTATACCGAAATAGCTCTCTAACCATTTTTCTCAATTTTTATCTAGGTATGTCAGTACAAATCGATACGCCTTGGTACAGGGCAGTACGCCTCAGTACGGACCGGTCCTAATTGAATGAATCAACTATTTCATTTCATAGTTAATTAATCAGCTATATGACCTATTTTTCAAGTGCAAGAGATTGTCGGGGTCACAATTTATCTTATTTGAAAGATGGGAACAGAAGATCAACTCAATAATCATTGATAATAGCATTTCCATGGCTTGTAACACATGGTTATCAAGTCGTAACTTGTACCAACTTGAACTTAAGTTTCGTACCGATTTTTTTCGTTATGGTACGATTACGCCTCGTATCGGACAGTACAGGGTGGTATGGCAGGCCATAGTCTAAACAGATTCGGATCATAAACAGATCGACCTATTTTGACTTGTTTATTAAATGGGTTAGGTTTGGGTTTTAGACTCTTAACCCATTTAATAATCGGGTCAGGTCGGGTAACCCACATCCACTTACTAGTACTGTTCTAAATATCATCGCTTCTATAGAGTTCTGAATCCATTTCTCCTCTTCATTCTCTCTCCATCCCCTTCTCATCTTTGATCTCTTGCGAGTGTCACTGCCACACCCTCCTCCGAGTTGTCCATTGTCCATGGCCTCCTCCGCCACTAGATCCACACTCCTCAAGTTACTATCTTGGCTGTTGAGCGTTGCTAGAGGCCGATGATGCCGAGGATGCAAAAGAATTGCATCGACACCGGCATCGACCTCATCATTACCTGCGACCTCTAGAGCCACCCCAGGATCATCTAATATGCTGTCAAATAGGGCCGATCTGGCACTCGCCACCATCCCCAGTCTTGCTCCAAAGGCGTTTAGGGTGAGTTCCTTCTCCTCCATCCAATCCCATACATATTTTGGGTTTTGATGCATTCTTGGATGCTCATTCATTCCCTTCTCCATCCAATCCTATGGATATTTTGGGATCACCACCTACGACCTCTGGATCTATTGGCGGTCATCTTATATGTTGTCAAACGGTGCCGATTTGGCCCTCGGCACCATTCTTGGGCCTGCTCCTACAGTGTTTAGGTGGGTTTCTTCTTTCTCATCCGTCCAATCCCATACATATATTGGGGTTTCATGCATTCTTGGATGCTCATTTGTTCCGTTCTCCGTCCAATCCCATGAGTATTTTAGGATTTTGATGCATTCTTCAATGCTTATTTCCAAGGTCCACAATCTTGATATCGAATACCGTATTGATATCTTATCGGTTCGGTATGGTACGACACAGTACATTTCTATGCCTAAATAGCTCTCTAATGATTTTTCTCAATTTTTATCTTCGTATGTCTTGGTATGGATCGGTATGCACTTCGGTACGCACCTTGGTACGGGCGGTATGGGGTGGTATGCCTCAGTACAAGCGGTACAGAGATTGTATCGACTTGAAGGTGTGTTTCATATCGGTTTTTTTTAGGTATAGTACGATCTATACCGGGCAGTGCGGGGCAAGACGACAGACCTTGCTTATTTTGGTTCTTCGCTTTCTCTATATGGTGAATCTAATGATTCTAGGATCTTGTTGTTGCTTTGCTCGTTGATTGTAGTTCCATCAATATCAGGTGGTGGGGATAGCTCTCCCTTCGCCGACTGATGAACACCCAAAGATCTACCGGATGACGCTGTGAAGCGGCCAACAAAGTCCACACCAAATCCAAGTTTTGGTAGGCATTCGAGAACTCAATTCATAGAACTCTAAATTTTAAATCTTGGTTCTTTGATTTTTTTTGTCTTGCGATGTTTAAAGAGCCCTTTTTAATCCTTGAAGGTACTTCTTAAGGAAGCTCAAAAAAGTTAAGAAGAGCAATGGTTCTGTTTCTTTCCCCTCTTCTCATTTACCTTTACAATGATCGATGTCACCTAAGGTGGCTTCGACCATCCTCGATCTGGCATGGCCCCATTATCCTGGTCCACCCCTATGCTCGCTGCCCTCGTGCGCCTGGTTCAATTGTTAAACAGGTTAGGCGGGTCGAGTTAGGTTACTTGTTTATTAAATATAACAGGTTCAAGTTTCAAATCCTGCCTTGTTTAATTAAACAAGTCAGGTTTAAATTTGAAATTTTTTGACATGACCCATATACGACCCAACCCAACAAGATTGCCACCCTTATCCCTAATGGGTTGGGTGGGTATCGGGACAGCCCTAATAAGATAAATGAAGGTACACAAACTCAAAAAAAAATAGTTGGAATAAGGCTTGTTGGTTATAACTTGTTTTTTATTTTAAAAATATATATTGTGATTTAGAATTACACCCTAAGAAATTTCAGGAACAAAAAACAAAAAGATATGCAAGATCCTAACTGCAGCAAATCATTCATGAACTTACCAGTGAAGATCAGCCTTTTTTACTAAAAGGCATGAATTACTGAAGGATTTCATTCTCCAGAAGGACAAACTAAAATGTTTCATGATCTTTGTATGCTTTAGTTAAAGCATACAATAAGTTCCTACTTTCATCTCCAACAAAGATGGGCTTCTGACTGAAGTGAATTGGATGGAAGAAGTTCTATAAATTCTTGCAGTCTTTTTTTTTGCTGAACAGTACTGCAAGTGATTGCTTCAGTTTAAAAAGTCATATACATGGTAGTATGTTCTTCTCGCATAATTATGATAAGATCAGAATCAATTTTCAATTCTAGTAATTATAATGATGAGCAGATAGCATATAACTTTTCCAGAGATATTATTTTCCAATGCCACTTTCCAAGTCAGGATGTTCATTTTATAATGTGGTCTCACTATAATCCTTCTATCTTACTTTGCAAATCTTAACCAAAATTCAAGAAACAGAGCCTATTTCCCTCTGGTGAGTGCCTTCCTCAGGGTACTTTACAAAATGGAAGGGAAAATGTGAAGGCCAAATATGTCTACCACGAACTGCATAGTCAAAACTTGCCATAAAATCGGCCAGTTGGTTTGCTTTTCTCTAACTATGGGAGATGTTCGAATCTTCGAAACTAGTGAGTACCTTCTTGATCTTATGAAGAAGAGGCTTTCCTTAGCTACGGACTATATACTCCTGATTATTTTTTTTGGTTGGCAAGGGGGGGCCGTGGCCCCAAAAACATGCTCTTGATCATGTTTGCAATAGGTTTAAAGCAATTAGATGACTTAGATAATGGAAACAAACTTATAGACAGTGCATCTCTATCACCAAGTTCAGTCTTTAGCCTTTGACTTTTGAGTTCTAGAGGGTAATCCACAACATGCATGAGGGACTTGGACACTCTACATTCCGTATTGTGCATTGTCCCTCGCATTTTCTATGACCATTCTGATGCTGCAACAGGACTGATCAAAGAAAAAAATCTCTATTCCTAATATCATTTTGTAACAACCAAAAAGATATTTAGGGTTGAAATAAGACATGTCAGAGATGTTGGTGCCAGGTTATAACTAAGAAAATTTTCTCACATCCTAAAGAAAATTCATTTCAATGCAATATTTTTGCAGCATTCTAAAAACTTATTAATGGTTTGATACATCAAGTAGGAGCAGCAGAAAAATTAAAGCCTAGAAATGACATTCACGAAAGTTTGTTCCCCATCACACAACTCCGGATCCAATCAGCCCACCTGAAAAGAATCCCGAGGCACTTAAAACTTTTTAGATAATGGGCTTCAAACAAGGGTATATCTTTTACTGTAAAGCATTCCAAGGTAGTTAGGAAATCATCAGGATTTATCGCCCTCTGATAGCTTCAGATTTTGGGTAATGAGTTTGCCAAGGATTTATCTAAATTGAAAGGCGCAACATTATAGTAGTGATCTTATCAGAAAGTTCAGAAAAGAAATCACACTAAAATCCCCTATTATTATTTTTTAAACCTCCTGAATGGGAATCAATCCCGTATCTTGGAAGGTCTGTAAACCTTTAAAGAAAACAACTAATTCAATCTGGCAAATGTATTTAGGGAATCCATATGGTATCATATATTTCTCGCCCTTCCATCAATGTCAGTGCTTCTTATACCTAATTTCTAACAAACTCATTTGTCCACAGAAAAGAATTCATCAATTAGATTGGCATCAAATTCCCTATGGTCTCATATATTTCACATCCTCTACCAATGTCAGTGCTTCCTAGACCTACTTTCTGACAAATTCAATTGCGAAACTCCTCCGTCCATAGAAAACAATTCACCAATCAGATTG
Source organism: Phoenix roebelenii (assembly GCA_025769935.1). Lineage (NCBI taxonomy): Eukaryota > Viridiplantae > Streptophyta > Magnoliopsida > Arecales > Arecaceae > Phoenix > Phoenix roebelenii. The sequence goes on along the minus strand of JAOXJJ010000725.1, from coordinate 19,849,545 downwards.
GCATCGATATTTATGAAGGAACACTTTAAAACTAAGGATTCTGATTATTAATTTGCAGTGCAACCTTATCAATATATATCTTGTTAATTTTTAAAATTACCCCTCATTTACTATCAGCCATGTATGCATGAATTTTGTTATATTTTTTCCTTTCAAACCAAAACCCAAGGTCTTTGCCCCTACCAAACTTCTTCTTTGGCAATTGCCTACTACATACTTTATATTTTGTTAAAAAAAAAACGGTTCCTAAATTGCATGATTCTCTAAATTTTGTGAAAATAAGCACTTCCTAAAGATTCTAGTTCCTCTTGTCCCAGTTCTTTGACCGCCTTGCTCAACTCAAGGGATTCTTTGTCCAATTGCTATAAATATCAATGCTTTGAGGGTCAAAGAAAGGCCAACTAAACTTGTTTACAAACGAGTAACTTTTGCTATGAGAAATATAGAGAACAGACAAACCGTCAGTCAGGAGTAGAACCAAACAGGAGTATCCTCACAAAGAGTAATGCTCTATCACTTTGATATTCCACCTATTTATTAATTTCTTAAAGGATTTAAAAACCAATGCTAAACCTTTTCTATATAACTTAGTAGTCACGCCCTAATATCTTTACCTGATGAAGATCTTGTTCAAATGATGAAGCTAGGCCATGCCACCTTCTAATCTCAAAGATTCCACATGGCTGTTAGACTTTGTCCATTAGTTCACCTAGAAATTTCCCCTCAATGCCTTGTAGAAATTTTAGGATGCTTAACAAATAAATGGTGTTTCTACATAGCAGATCGACAAGTCAAGGACCACATTTTGGCTCCTCCTTGCAACCTATACAATTGGTGGTTCACCCATTATATTGAATCGAACATTTCCTTTATGAACCATATCTTAACTTCTCAAGCAATTTTGCAGAAAAGAGAACAAGTTATTCAAGGAAGTCAAGGCATGTTTTCCCCCTTTCAAGACTCTGGTCCTAGGGCACCAAATGACCACTCCATTGTACTCCTATTAGTCAATCACTCGAGCATCCTTTGCCATGACACTTGAGTTCAAATCCACATTATATTCCAAAAGCTAGCCCATAACTTTCTCAAATTTATAAGGATACTAGTTTTCGTGATTTCCCCTGGACGATAACTATTATGATCGCTGCAGGAGTAGAAACAAAGACTTTGCAAAAACTAGCTCATAACTTTTTCCAAATTTAGAAGTTTACCAATTTTCGTAATTTCCCCTTGACGGTAACTGTCAAGATTATTGTAGGTGTAGAAACAAAGACTTTGCAATCTATTTACTTTACCTAAGGTAATTAGAAAAGAAGATCTTTCTCATTGCCCAAATTACAGTCATTTCTTGATAAAGTTGTGCTTGTAATCTTAGTTCTTCCATAATTACCTTTGCTTATTTATTTGAAATTTTCACTCAGATTAGCTAAGTGAGTGCCACCACCAATTTTGATCTCCCTTGCCAAAAGTTGGTTCTCAAACAGTTCTTCCAAACACTTATAAGTTGTAACCATTGAAGAAACCATGAACATTGGCAAGATTAACATAAACAAGATTTCCCATAAAGTGCAAAATATTCTTTTCCATAATTTCTTTTTGAGAACTAAGATGGGGAAATCCCAATGCAAAATTGAGGTGAGGACGAGACTCAAACCCAGGTTCTTGCTTTCCAAAATTTCATTGTAACAATAAAACAGCTCGTAAAATATCATACTTGTTTTTTCTGAACTAACTAAAGAGAACTATACAGAAAGAAACATCTAAATGTATTCAAACCACACTACGCTTGAAGCAAGCAGCCATTGGCCTAATAACATGGTCACCTTGTTTCCACCAAATGATTCTTTAATTATGATGAGCAGCATCTATTCATTCCAAACCAACATAGTAGGAGCTAAGCCTAGTAATTTGGTTTAAGTTAGCCTTGCAAAATAGTTCCAAACAAAAAGCTTTTTGCGCCATTTGTCAGAGAAGCATCTCTAAATATGCAATCAATAGCCTCCAAGATGAAGAATATCTATGATGATGTGTACGAAGTAAATATCATGATTCCATGGTTGATACATTGCAACATAATAATACAATTTGATGTTTCCAACTACATGTATGATTGAGATTGGGCACGAAATAGGATTTTACTGAGGATGATCTTGAATTGGTCTGGTATAGAATTTTGGCCTAACCATGTTTCATTTCTTTGACCTAAATTGAGTTCAAGCAAAGTACACGCGTAGCTTGGCCCAAGCCCTATACAATATAATGTAAGATAAATATAACATAACATAGCATAACATAACATAGTACAATATAATACAATACAATAATAGTATAACATAATATAATATATACCATCTAAAATTTTATTATGACTTAATATCCCAAACCCCAAACCCTCTCCTTTTCTATCCCTCTTGCATGGGTAAAATTGATAGGATAATGTCCGTCTAGGTTCACTTTTTCTAGATACAAACTAGAACATTTAAACTAAAGTTCGTCGTCTCGGTACCGGATCCCGTACTGGTACCATTCTATTATAGTGTCGGTACGCCCAGTACAGTACATGATTCGGTGCAACGAGCGTCGATATGCTCTGCATACCACATACTGGTTCGGTACTGGTATGGTATGGTATAATTGGTAAGCAGTGGTACGATACGGTCGATACCGGTGCATGGTACAATCGATACACACCGGTATCGACCAATACGGCAAATCTTGATTCAAACTAGTATCAATACCTATATTCGTATATGTCAAAAAATAGTGGATATACTAAAATATCCGATTTGTATCCGAATATTGGAATGATCTTTCAATTCCATTCGGTCTCATACAGCTCTCATATACACCAAAGGAAAAAATTGGCAACATCAACATGTTTTTCATTAATTTTCTTTCCATACAGTGATATGTTTAATTTGGTGGATTGCATGCTTAAAGTTTAGACTTTTAATTCAAAACATGTATCTTAGCAAAAAATATTAAATTCCACTACAAAAGTCATGCTATTAAGTGGATATGCTTATTCCCTTGTTTTTTGTGTGATCATTTGTTTCTTTTAGAAGACATTAACAAAAGAAAGTTGGAATGCTTTTGTATTTATTTTGAGTTAATAAAACATAAAGTGAAAAATATCCTGCCGACAAAGTGTAACTATTCAATATATATCAGCATGTATATCCTTGTCTTTAAAATATCATTTTTATCCATAATCCCTTAATATAAATATGGATACAAATCTTAGCATCTCTTTACTATATGTATCCATATTCATATTTACCAAATAAAAATCCTAACACTACAAAAAGTGGCTTAATATTCCAACTTCTCAATTCTCGTGATAACCCTATCAGATTTTTCTCTTAGAAGTATCCATCATTCATGTCTAGGCTTCCATGAAGAAAAGGATTCAGCCTTGATGGGCTCTAAGTAGAAGTAACACAGTGGGATTTCCAGGATTTTTTGCATAATAATAGTCACACGCTCTCCAAAATCCAAATTGATAGTGATTTGTCAGTCATAGCAAAATTTAAATTTATTTATATTCAGAATGTAATATAAAGGAAATTTTAAAAATTTCATAAGCAATGTATATTAAATTTTCCAAATTTGGTCATACATAAAATTTTTAGCCATAGCCACATGCATTTACACGTGCATTATAACTAGTAGATACAAATATATGGATATACTAGTTTTTGTTCTGCATCTATTCAATTTTAGTCGTACCCAATATTTCCCCTATTACTCTCTTTTTCCCCTTTATCTTCCTGTGGTCCTTCACTCTCTTCTCCTCCTCTCCACTCCATCTGCCACCATCCTGCACTACCTGTGACTCCAGAACAATCCTTGACCTGCTTGCTCTCTCCAATTGCCTCAATAACTGCAACAGTAAGAATCATCCTTTTAAGCCCAACCCCCGTCTCCTTGCATGAAATCAAGCCCAAGAAGGCCAGCTTCAGTCTTAAGCATGAGAAAAATTCATTTGAACACTGCCCAATTATCACCAATGATTTTTAATCCTTGTTGGGATATGGTTGGTTTGGCCTGATCTTGGCCCATTATCAGCCCTACATTTATGCAACATAACAAATAGGTTTCTATTGCTCTTTTAATTTATTTTTTATAAGTATAATGTGTTTCTAAATCCATTTTTTGCTACAATTTATCCTATGTAAGCCAAGCATTGACATCAGTCTATCTTTTTGAGATTGTTGTTTGGTGCCACGCTTGCGCATCATGACAATTGAATATTAAGACTAGGTATTAGCTCAGTTATTTCTTCTACCTAGGCATTTTTCGACAGCTAAAGCATGTCTATTATATTAATCCCTATATGTTTGTGCCAAAAAGTTTAGCAACAAAGTAAAAGGTCTTTCTGCACGATAGTCATATAATTCTAAAATTGTTCCTGAACTCCAATTTCTGAGATATATAGTACAGCTCACTATGAGACAGCATGGAATTCAACAAAATATGATGGTTGAATGTGTGGTAATCAAAGATACGATGACAAAAAAGATGATTTTATGAATAAAATAAAATGGAGAACAGATTAACCAATTCACAATAGCTTTTATAAGGCTCAGAAAGGTCTGCATGCAGTTGCATTCATTTTGAATTTATAACATCATGTGAGGTCCAAATTGTTGACAAATGCAATATCACTTTTAAGCAAG
>JAOXJJ010000725.1:19789949-19803473 GCA_025769935.1 Phoenix roebelenii | reverse complement strand
GGATGAGGAAAGTCAGAGGATCAATTATGAAAACATATAGAATAGAACTAGCCATCACCGGATCCGCGATGTTGGGAAGGAAACCGGGCAAACACAGCCACATGCGAAAGACTGACAACCAACAGCCTAAAAACTTCACAAATGGCTCGAGTGAATGGCTTTAACTCACTTTTTCTTCAAAAAAGAAAAAAGATTGCGGCAACTGAAAATTGCATGGAACAACAAATTCCATCAACATAGACGCCCCCAACCCCACCCCCCACCCCCCCGAAACATGCACGCACACACGCACAATTAGAAAAAAGGACTAGAAAAACCAACTTTAACAAAGAATCATATTAAAACTGTTGTCTCCAAATTACAGCATACATCCATGCAAAGATTTTAGGCAGCCAGCTTTTTTTCGACATACAAAAACCGTCATTCTGTTCAATTATGGAATGATGTCAGGGATTCCTTGTTTAATACTTCCATGGCCCCACACTCAATAAGAAAATGACAAAATAAAAAGGTGCAGCCAAGCATAGCAAGTTTACCTGTTGGCTACCATTCGAAGTTGCCTGAAGGGCCATATATATACACCTTCTACTCTCATCCGAGCAACTCCATTATCGTGTTCATTGTCAAATACATCATGAAATGTTACGGTTCCCTGTAATCATAAAAGTTATGGAAGGTCATATTTTATTTTATCAAAACAGAAACAAGTAATAAAGCTGAATTTGTGGATCCAATTGTAATAATTGTAATCTATAGCTGCTCGCTCAAGACCAAAAAGGAAAGAAAATTAGTAAAAAGGGCATCCAAATAACCTAGAGTAGTAGTTTTTTTTCAACATTACACGTAACAAGTATGCACCAACTTCACTAGCACATCCTTCTACCTTTAACAATCTTCTGATCAATAGCCTTGACCAAATAAAGACAAATCACAAACTAGCATCAATTAAAGAAGAAGCACTTATAGTTTGACAGTTGTTTTCATTTTTCAACCATATATAGAACAGACATGCACCTACTTTGCTAGCAGACATTTCTACCTTCAAAAACTTTTGGATCTACAGCCTCACCCATATAAAGAAAATCAATAGTTACAAAACGGAATCCAATTAAAGTAGTAGCACTAGTAGTTCTTTTCCATCTTATGCAACAAACACATGTCAGTTTCACTGGCATTACCTTCAGCCATAGCGTATGCCTCTGATTACACTCTACTACTGTTTTTGAGTACCACTCACAGCAACTGCCTTACACATGTCATTAACCTCTACTGCATAAGGCTATTGTTTGCAAACAAGCAAACATTTATAACCATATCAGAGTCAGACACTGGACACCAAATCAATATAACAGCAGTCTCGGCATATCGAAAATAGTCAAAGAGGTCACTTCTGTATCTCCATTTTTTTCATCTTAATGATGACCAGATAAACATTAAATGCTTGCAGAACATGATGCTTGATATTACCATTTCCATTACTGATATTAACTTCCTAACTACTAGAAATAGTTCGTCTCAAAATGTGAGGTGACTAATCTCAGAGGTAAAAATTAATATGTAGAAAGTTTGCACTTAGAGTAGCAACTTGAAAAGAGACTATTTGGCAGGGTGAAGCTGGATAATGCAATACGAGAAATAAATGAGATAATTTAGTGCTGCAATTACATATGGAGAACAAGATTTAACTATATAGAAGAGAAAGGTGAGGATGCCACATTGGATACTGTAATCAGAATGATAAGAGAATCAAGCACAAGATAACTAAGTTTGTTTTCTTAACCAGATGAAAAAAGAAGAAACAAATCAAAATAGATCATGTACTACCACAAAATAATTAACAATAATAACTATAACATCAATGATGATAATGATGGCAAAAGAAAGAACATCTTTCTTACCTGAACATAGTGTACACCACTTATCTTTGTTGGGGTACTCACTAACTCCAAGACAGATACACCATTAGATTTCCCAAATTCTAGAAACCTAGAAGAGCGATTCGTGGTCTCTACAAAGCTCCACCTTCCTGCACCTCCAAAATTACCACCAGAATAATCAGAAAATAAGATATATCGAGCTCTAGGAGAACATGACTAATAAGCACCATTTTACGTAGAAGTTTTTTCTCTTCCCCGCTCCCCCCCCCTAACCCCAACCCCACTAGTCGTAGAAGTTCAAGCAACAATCGAGAAGACAAATCTACTGGCACCTTTACTAGTCCACCTTAAAAGTCAGTGAATTTGCTAAAACAACTCCTACAATATAAGTTACCATACAACAAGATCAATAAAATGCACCTTCTGCATGCTGAATTAAAATTCCAGATACAAACTTTCATTATTGTTGGGATTTTATATGAAAAAATTGTACTAACTATAATTTGTAGTCAGATGCATAAAATTTTTTTACACAAGCATTCTAGCTCGAACAAGTACTTTCGCATGATATATCCAGCCAGATGATACATAAATTTACAACCATCAAAATTCCAGCATGGCCTAGCAGTTTCTCGCCCAGCCAGATGACTTCAGAAAGGTACACCATATAGAAGTATTAAATCAACATATTATTACATGGTAGCTAGAAGATAAAGCCAACTACACCTATGAACGTCAAAGCAAATATCCATAGAAAAAGCATCACCTTGTTAGGTTACAACAAAATGGTGATTATTCACCACTTTATCCCAGAAGGTATATCATGTAGTTTACAGTTTCTGCCCTTCTGGTACGTATTCCCTGCAAACTGTTATAAATAACTAATGTCTTCTATCGCTTTTTGAAATGAGTCTGAACACCAAATTGAGTGGATGTATCTCTATCTTTGGCTCCAACAGTCATACAGAAATACTAAATGGAGGAGCATTATTAGACTACGGGACACCCCAGTACCAAATACTGAAGTCCACGTTGGTTTGTTCATGTAATTTCATTCATGATTCTTGTAGCCTATATTCTTGGTTAGAAATACTAGCAGAAGCAACTTTGCATCGAAGGGACTTGTCAATTCTTGGGCACATGAGGTAATATATTGAATTGATTCAATGTGATTTCTGCTGTTCATTTTTGATGTTTCAAATTCAAATACAGTTGATGAAAATTGCAAGTATCAAAACATGAGGTTATTAAAAGAGGGCGGAAAACATGTTGAAACACTTTTATCAGAAGTCAGTGATGGAATAATGGCCTGCGATGTTTTCAGAATGACTCAAAATTCAGAGCTGAAGCCCTCTATCAAAGCTCGCATCCTTCTTCAAGCTATTTGCACACATTTGGATGATGTGTGATCATGCTCACTCTGTTGTTTTTGTCAATTAATCAGTTGGGGTCTTCTTAACACAAGAAATAACAAAATAGTCGATGAATCTCAAATATCCAAATATGTTAAAAGTCAGATATTAGTAGACCAAGAGAGAATAGCATAACTGACAATAAAGGAAAGAGACAGAGGCATGTAAATTCTACAGACAAGAATGACATTTTTGAAAAAATATGGCTTGTTCCTTGATAATCTCGCTGATAATAATTGCTAGTAATAATTGTCCAATAAATTTAACAATGTGTAAAAAAATGAATTACAGAGAAATGAAAGGTAAATAACTTGAAAAGGGCAGTTGAGATGTACATAGAAACAAATCTAGAGTTACTTCAGAGCAGTAGCTAAATAAAGGAGCTTCTATAGACTGAGTGGATGTTCTCATAAGAACATGAAAAAAGAAAGAAAGAAAGAAAGGAACCAAACCTCTATATGTTCCTGTAATATTCCAACCAGAATAAGAACTTATATCACTATCATCTCTTCTTAGGAAAAGCCTCTGAAGAAACAGTCAATAAACAAAAATCAATCAGAAATAAGTAATTGCATATGAGCTTCTCATCATGGCTCAGAAATATGAAATGAATAAAGGCATTAATGTTAACTCAAAAATGACACCAACACCCTTCATAAGTTAAAGAAGTAACAGGAATTTGCTAATAGGAGTACATCCATCGCAAAATGGTATTGTGAAAGGACAAGAAGGCAACTCAAAGAAAGCACCAGTCCTAAAGACAAAAGCTAAATATTAAGAAATAATCATAAATGGCAATCCAACAGCATGTTTCCACCATTGTAGTTCTTAAATCAAGGCTGCTCTGCAGAAGTCAAGCTTCTATAGTTTCTTAAGTTGGAGATAAAACAAGGAAGACAATTTATTATCTTAGCAAGTCATCACAATAGTTCCTCTCTCTCCCTCTGAAATTCTTTCTCTCAATTCCTGAATATGCTCTTTAAATTGCTTACATTGGATCAAAGTGATTTGTATACTATAAAACAAATGCAGACTTGCCTAGATTTTTTTTTAAAGTCATGCAGGGCCTTTCAGAACAGAGCAAAGTAAGTTTATTTGGCCACTGAAAAAGTGTCAGAATTTGTAATAACTTTCACTATGTAACCCTAATAATCACTTTACGTATTATTTGTCTTCTGCCTATCAATTACAGTAACATCAGTTGTTCATTGAGATGAGGCGATAATCCAATTTAATATCAGAAGGCTGATTGGTTAGGAGACCTTGGGTCATAATATAACTTCATACCTCCCCAACAAAAAAATACAGAAAACTCTGATGACATCAGTTCCTTATGAAAGGAGCATATAAAAAGAAATGGAAGGGCACCAGAGTTATCTAGATCAATCATGTGTCTATCATTGTCACTGATGATGGACAATTCAAGATCAGTTCTTCCACTAAATGGATCCACAGCTTAAGGTATAATTTCGTTTCTGACCAAATTTTATATGGTTACAAGCATTATATATGCATGCCCTTGTCCCCTGGACAGGTGTATATATAGAATTTCAGATGGATAACCTAGACAAGAGCCACCTAAAATAGCTCCACAGCAACGACAGGTGATCAAAACAAGTCAAAGAATTAAACCTAATTAATTTGTGACATGCGCCACAATAATTGTAGCCTACCAAAAGATGTGATTAGAGATACCAAAACAAGAATCTACTTTTTGCACTAATCTAATAATTTCTTGCTTTTTTCTTAAATTCCATGTTTTCTCTTGTTACCAAATTCATGCTAACATGAATGGAATACTTGTGTATTGCAACCTAGAACCCTAGAGGAGACCATCTCAAAAATCCTTCAACTCCTTGTCTAGAGAACTTAGATAAGGGTTGGGAATTTAGAAAAGATGAAATTGTCTAACATGAACAATTTCATGAATTAAGAGAAAAGATAAGAAAGAGAAAACTGAAAGAAAAGGAGAGAGAGTGATTGTTAAGTTGTGGATACAAGGAGCACTATCTTTAAGGTATAATACTAACAAAAGATTGTCCATCAAGAAGCATCTAGACTTAGGAAATTTAAGATGTGCAACAAAGAATATATTGCAGTGGAAAGCAAGATGTATGAACTGACAAGCTAAAAGAAATAATTGAAATTAATAAAAAAAGTGGAAAGAAAATTGGTCATAAACGATTGAGAATTATAAAAACCAAGGCCTTGCAATGCATGCCCCATATACAATAATACTTTTGTATTCTCTGAATGACTAAGAAATGCCAATTGATTCCTCTTCAGATCTTCTAATTTCAAATTGAGAGAACAGTTACTTAGGGAATCAAGAAGAAAGTCTAGAAAGAAGAGAAAATGAACTAAGAAAAACACAAACTGCCAAAGACTTGATACATAGAAAGTGGCTCATGATCAATGAGCTTTAAACAATCAAATCATTTAATAGCATGTTAGCCTCATCAGCATGTATAAAAATTCTTAAAGTCAACAATAATCTGATGGCATATTGCATAGCTACAAGTACCCCAAAAGGTTTTCCTGGCTATAAAATCATGAACCTAAACCAATTTAAAATGAAATAAAACCCAATTTTTTATGACCAAAGAAATTGCACCAAAAATTTAGCAAATTAAGAAGGAAAAAAGAAAAGGCAAGAAAGTGCAAGAAAGATCCAATACATAGGCAGCAGCTCATGATCAATGTGCAATGAATTTATCAAACCAATTGATTTTAGTAGTGTCCTAGCATCACTCAACCCATTAACAGTTGTTCAAGTAAACTCTGATAGCTCCACATGTCCCTGAAGCCAGTTCTATGGTTTCCCAGTTACAAAATTCAGAAACTGAACCAACTTAAAATGCGGTCGAAAACCAACTTTTTGATCACCAAAACCAAACAAATTTAAAGTTCAGAAAAAAAAAAAAAGGGAATGCAAGAAAGACCCGACACACAGACAACAATTCATGATCAATGTGTCATGAATTAACCAAACCAATCATTCCTGATATCATCCAAGCATCACTAACCAATTAAACCTTGTACAAGTCAACTGTACTCTTATTGCAATGCATTAAGCTGCAAGTGTCCCCAAAGCCAGTTTTAGGATTTTCCCAGTTACAAAAGTCTGCACCCGTAGCATCCTAAAATGCAGGGGGGAAAAACCAGCCTTACTTTTGAAATTCATCAAAAACAAGAAAATTTAAAAGAAAAGTAAAGGAAACAGCAAGAAAGAAACCATACATATACAACTGCTCATGATCAAGGTCCCATGTATTTGCCAAATCGATCAATTCGTTAATAGCATCTTAGCATCACTCAATTAACTCACCACAACCTCGAGTAGAGTCAACTGGAGTCTGATGGCAATTCTAAGTAGCTACAAGTGTCCTCAGAGCCAAAACTAGGGTTTTTTTTGTGCTAGGGAAAAAAACTAGGGTTTTCGCAAAAAGAAAAAAAAAAAAAAGCAACCACTTTTTTATCCATCAAAACAAAACATACTCGACAATGCAGCAAAAATATAGAAGAAACGGCAAAGAAGGAGCAAGATATAATTTTGCATCAAGAAGAGCAAGAAATAAACCTGATTGCCCCAGGATCCAGTAGCAGCAGAAGCCCTGTCCCTGATAGGCCTCAGAGCCGTCGAAGCCCCAAGAAACCCAAGAAGCAGCACCAAGATCGCGCTCTTTACAAACCCCTCTCCGCCTCTCCACCAATCCATTGCCGTCCAAACACGGCCCACCCTCAGAATTCAGCTCTAAACATTAAGATCGAAGATAAGGGCGATTTCTTCAAGATTACGCCCGGATTACATGATAAGATCACCAACAAAAGATTGCTTCAATTCGAGACAACTACCAACCCACCCAAAAGAAAGAATCGAAGAGAAAGATAGAAAGAAAGAAAGAAAGGGACGAAAGGGAGAGCTCAACGAACTGATACCAAACCCGACTCCCCACCAAAAGAACTACGCGCACAGCGAAAGCAACAGGAAAATGAATTCAATAGAATAAGTATAAGCTCTGAAATTTATTCGTAGGGATGGGGGTGGGAGAGAAGTCAAGGTAGAAGAAGCGCGGAGAAATTTCTCGCGTCGGAAATCTTGGGGTGAGACGAGGGGAGGAGGGTTGAAGCGGAGCGGACGGGCGAGAAGAGCCCGGATTTGGAGAGTTGCGTTGGTGGGGTCGGCGGCAGCGGCCATAAAAACCTCCGCCACGTCACTTCCCTTTTAATTGATAGTTTATTACAGATAATAATTCGGTAATTATTGGTTGTCGGTGGATTTGTATCGTTATTAAAACTAATGAGCTGTTAACACGATTTAAATATGAGAACCATTTGTTAATTCTTAAGGTTGTGCCTGGTTTGGGAAGAAGAAAAATAAAAATAGTAGAAGTTAAGTTTATGGAAATAATCATGCCTTAAGTTATGATAGTTTTTATTTGACGATTCAAATGTCAACTATTGGAAATATCTTTTGAACGAAAACTTTTTATCCATCAAACAAAGTAAAATTAGATTAAAAAGTATCCTTATCCCAATGTATAACTTATGCTAGCCTTTTGGAATAGTTGCATGTCATAAGCAAGTTCGACCGGCATCACTATTTAGTCACACCTCCTTCACAAATGTTATGCGATAGATGTAAGACTTATTCCATCTCTTATTCCTACTTTATGCTTGGACCAAATGCAATCTAAAATATATGATTCTTTTTTTCGAAGTCTATGAGTGCCGACTATTACCTTGCAAGTGCTTATCATCACATTAGATGTGATTGTTGTTGGGTCGAGGTGGCTGATAATTTGATTAGCAATCTAGTAAATCCTTTTGTGGTCTGTGATTGGTTCGCCAATTTAGCTAGATATAAATTTTATGTTATGCATGTGAGATTTGGGCCGACTTAAGGATTGGTTGGAGTTAATATCAAAGGAAGAGATAAAAAAACAAGTTCAGTTCCAAGAGAATTGCCACTTCCATATGGTTCTATGAAAGTAGAGATCAAATTGTCAAAGTGAGTGTAGACTTTCTTAAAAGGTGCCAAAATGACCTTGGCCACGGAGAATATACAAAATGTATAAAACTAATTGAGCGAAAAGCTTACAACTTGGCCAGAAGTTACATATAGTAAAAATCACACTGCACATAAATACAATGTGAAGATGAAACTGCAGTCTGCTAAAGATTGGTAAGTTGGGTTGGACAAAGTTTCTAATCATTAACTCATTTAATTTCAGTTTCAATTTGAGGTTGGATTAAGTGGGGCAGGCCACACATGGATAATTTGGATCTGAACCCAAAGAATAGAAGGCATACATAAGTCAAATCTAAAAAATCTAATGGAGTTGTATATTTATCCAAAAAAAAAGAGAGAAATGATTAATCCCTAGCCTTGCAGTCAACTGGATCGAGTTCAGTTTGGGTATGAAAAAGGTTGTGTCATCGTTTGCATGCATATGGTAAAGCAAAGAAGAACACATCGACGTCGGTGCGGAGAGCCTTGCTAATTGATGAACACTTGCTTTTACATGTTCATTGTTCTATCATAAAATCCAATCACATTTTGGAACTGAAATGCTCATTCTTTGAAAGAAGGCAAACCTGTTAATTGGATTGTTATTAATTAACCTCTGTGAATTTTATTAAGCATCTGTTATATAATAACATGTGCACGGTTTAGTTTATCCTTCACTAAGAGGTCCAATCTTGACTATTTAGTGCACAGAGTGATCACTGAGGAAGGGGGTGCAAGCCTGACAGAAAGAGACCACATCCACAAGCCTTGCACAAAGAGACCTTACTTTAGATTTTCTAATGCATTTTCTGATGTCTTTATTTTACATACGTAGAAAATGAAAACCAAGGGAGAACTACTGTTTGTTGTTCGTAGTAACAAGCTCATAGAGTTTATATCTCTATATCTATTAAACGGATTGGAGAGAGAGAACTCAACCCCTCTCCGAAATTCAGAAAAATTAGAAAAAAAAAATCTTAGAACAATCATGCATTGCGCAGGTATCATTCATGTCGTGCTTAACTGGAAACCAAGAGATTTGACTGCATTGGTTATAAAAAAGAAAGCAGGCAAACACAGATACTCAAAGTGCATAATGAGCTTAAAACAAGGTTTTGTACAGCCATTCGCAGAACGAATTTTCCTTCGAGGCAAAATTGTTAGTGACTTTGTTGCCAAGATGTTCTTCCACAGTCCTTATCTCCTTGGTAAATCCATGTTATCTTTTCGCTCATAATATATAAGCATAGCCTTTCATCCTATGGGATTAAAAAGAATATCTCACCTCCAATTAATCGTGTAGCTTTTTCTACACCTATAAGAGAAAATAGGAACTTAGAAACTTCATATATCTTTCAGCTTGCTCTTTTCTTCATGATCATCTGGTAGAACTCCGCAAAGAAAACTCTATCAGTGTACTGCCAGAAAAGCTGTCCAATTTTCTCCTGGAAATGATTCAGTGGTGGATCATGGGAACTGACGGGAGTCTCCTATGGAGCCATGCCACTGCAAAATAATTCAAATATTGTTAGCAAATTTGTTTAGGTGGGAAATAAAAAATTTTCTTCAACTAACAAGCTTTGTGCAACTTTTTACTTCAATATTTCAGGAACAATCCATATTTTCTTAATATTTTCCATTGGCCACCTATCATAGGGATAGAACTTTCTAACTTACTTGAATATTCAACTTCCACTTCTATTACTTTTCTGGTTAAGTTCTGCTATTCAGACAAATATCATGATGACCGATTGAAATAAATTATTCAAGCTAGATTACCTTCATCGTTGGCTTAGCACGTTTAATCTTTTCTTCTTTTTCTTTGAGCAAGTAGCTTAGCATGTTGCTGAACGAGAGGCTCTTTTCCTTGGAACAATGGCAGATACCATGGATTCCATCCACCTGCTGAGTTATAATAGTTCTAATTGATGAGATCTCTACACAACTGAATATGTATATACTACAGGCAAAGGATTAGACATAAGGGTCAAGATTAGGTTAAATATTCAATTGCCAGCAAGGTGAGAGGTTTTTTTTCCTGTATTATTTGCTAAGATACGCCCCGCTCGATGCGATATTCGCAACGGAATTCGAATGGGACGTCGTTCATCACATGAACGTGCCTCGGATCGTAGAATTCAAAAATTTTTCTGAATTCAAATCCAGAAGACCTTTGAACTTATTAGGGAGGGTAGATTAGGATCAGAGGAAAGTTGATTAAGATTCATAAAACTGAAACAAAAATCAGAAGTTATAAATTTGAAGATCTCATCTTTAAAAATTCTGCAGGTGTAGAACACCACAGCCTAATGATCTTTCTAGGTTCCTGGTTAAGCCGTACACGTGTCCGACCTCTACAGATATCCAGATGAGGATCTAATCATCTGAGATAAGATCTTACCGGAGTGCTAGCTCCTTGCAAAGACCTCACATAACTATCATAAGATTGGAAGAAAAATCAGCAACATACCTCTTTGAAGAAGAACCCTTTCTTCTTCAACCTTGCTTGCGATGGAGAAGATGAGGGATGAAGCTTTAAGAGTGGATCTTCCTTGCCTTGCTCTCGTGGATGAAGAGGAAGAAGAGGTCCCCTTGCTGCCACGGAGAAGGGAGGAAGAAGAGAGGGCTTGAGGCGTGAAGGAAGAACCCTTTCTTCCTTGGCGAGTTGATCTCTTCTCTTCCCTTGCTTCTTCTTCCTTCTTTCAACACTTTGGAGAAGGAAAAGGATGATAACCTTTGCTGCCGTGGGAGGAAGAGGAGAAGCCTTTTGCTGTCGTGGGAAGGGAGAAGAGAGGGATAGAGGAGGCGTGGAGATGATGGGATTAATCCATGATGCACACGCCCCACCTCTTTTTATAGATGGGTCTAGGATTTTCAAAAGAGCTTATCTAGACTAAGAGAAAAACTCTACATAACCTCTCAACCTTTGGATGAATGCCAAGTGTTCAATCCATGTATCCATAGTGCCATGCAACCATTGCATTACAAGTAGACTTTGAAGTCCGCATAGTGTGAACACGACTTAAGTCATTTTCATCCTACGATGACATGTGGACTTTAAAGTCCGCATATGACTTATGGCATTTATATCCTACGACGTCATGTGGCCTTTAAAGTTCGCATAGTATGAACACGACTTAAGTCATATTCATCATACGATGGCATGTGGACTTTAAAAACCGCACATACTCTGATCTAATCAGGGTTGACCCAATCATGAACCCAAATCGATTTGGATCGAATCCATTTTGATTTGGCTCATTAAATCAGCCCAATTGCAATCAATTTCACTTAATTCTTCTTTCACTAACTCACTAACACTTAGTGGGTTAATTCAATCACCAATCACATTGATAATTGACATCTATTATGACTCTAAATCATAATTATGATAGTCTGACTAATCAAATCCTCTATGTGTGTGATCATGTAGGTTCTATTCTATCTGATAGTGAGACATATTGAGATCTCCATCTCAATATCACTAAAACTTCTTTCAGTGGACTCAAACAATTTCAGTTCTACTCTTAGGGTTCACTGATCACCAAGTGAACGCCTTCGAGTCTCACAATCCGCTAGTGACACCTAGCAGTATGTAGTGGCAACCCAGCAGAATGAAATATCTGAACCTCTAGGTACAGTTAGTGTATGATACAGTCCCTCTATCATGGATTCCGATATGATGGAGGTTATGGATAACTCGTCAAACCCCATCGTCTGTCATATGTCTAATTTATTCGACTTCCAGTTCGAGATATGAAAAAAAAAATTTCCAAAATGCCTGGCAAGAAATTTATTGAACTCAGTCTCATAAATCACATAGGATCATTCCTAATCTATCAAGGTCGATAGATCCCATCTAGATGCAACCCTATTCCAAAATGAACATACTGTAGCCAATCCACACTACAAGGATCCGAATGGCTAGGGCCCAAGTTCACATGCTTGTCAAACTATAGTAACCACATAGAGAATAGTTAAGGCATCACAGGTCAAGAGACCAGTCATACAACTGCAGCATGAGTAGTCACTGACGAGTGGATATATATCTATGTGACTACTTTCTTTGGTCACGCTCAGTATCTTGTTCTCTAATAAGTACTCGCATAATCACTCTAGTGTCTCTACACCGTGGACTCGAGACTCGTCCATCTGACTAAGTGATATGTGCACTAATGTCAGCGGATCGATCACCGTCCTTCGTGATGGATCCATCGATCAGGAGCATTTAGAAATTAATCCCTAATGACATATGCCTCAAATTCTCAACTTCTTGAGAATATATATCATCATCTATAATTTCTTGGACGATTCATGGACACATACAAATATAAATGAAAAATAAATTGCCCAATCTTATTTATTAATAAGTGTCAAATTACAAATTTATACCCCAAATTACAAATATGTGTCAGCCATATTAGCTTCTAGGACATACTTCTAACAATCTCTCACTTGCACTAAAGCCAATCAGACATGTATTTAAGCTCCATCTTCTCAAGATGGACTTCTAATTTCTTTTAGCTCAGCTGCTTAGTGAATAGGTCCACCACGTTATCAGTGGAGTCCACTCTCTGCACCTCTATATACTTCTTTTTGAGGTAGTTGTGAATTAGATGAAATCACCGCTCTATGTGCTTGGACTTCTGGTGAGATCTTGGCTAGCCAGTGCTATGGCGCCATTGTTGTCGCAGAAAAGGGTTATGGCATCTGATGACATGATACTTAGCTCCTCGTCAAACTTTTTGTACCGGAACGCTTCCTTCGCAGCATCCAATGCGGCAATATACTCTGCTTCCATGGTTGAATCTGCAATAATCGGTTGTTTGGAATTCTTCTAATTTACCGATCATCCATTGCATAAGAATACATATCTTGATGTAGACTTTCTATCATCAGGATCAGTCATAAAGTTTGAATCAGTGTATCTTTCTACTTTTAACTCAGTGCCTCTCCCAAGACCCAAAACACATCCTTAGTCCTTCTCAAGTACTTAAGGATATTTTTTACAGCTATCCAGTATTTTTCGCCTGGATTCGATTAATATCTGCTCGTGATACTCAAAGCATGTGTTATATAAGGTCGAGTACATAGCATGGCATACATGAAGCTCCCTATTGCCGAAGCATAAGGGATCCTGCTCATGCCTGAATCTCTTCAGATGTTTTGGGGCACATCTTCTTGGAGAGATTTATCCCATGCTTTAGGGGTAACAATCCCCTCT
>JAOXJJ010000725.1:19777588-19789849 GCA_025769935.1 Phoenix roebelenii | reverse complement strand
CATTTGCAGAGAGTAAAGATTCTAATTAGAAATTTATATTTGACATTAATTTATTTTAGGAACTTTTAAAACAAAATTGGATCGAATCCTTCCACTATTTCTCATATCTCTTACACTTCCCTGGTAAAGATACGAAAACTTGCGACTTAGGATTTCGAGTGGGACGCTGCGGTTCACCAATCTACATGCCACCTCACCTAACAATTATTAGAGACACATAGACGATGAGTGTAACTCTTGTACAATGCTTCATAAGCAAATTGAGCTAACCTGGTCTTCAAATCATAAGGACCTCACCTAACAGTTATTGGATCTGTTCCTTGGTTAAGTTAGACCCACCGTATATCCTGCGAAAATAAAGTCGTCATTGGGTCCTCACCTAACAGTTATTGGAGCCCAACCCCATCTTTACCATACAACATCTCATGTCAATAGAGAGGTTCAATCCCCCGATGCAACTAGCCCACTGTATTCAACCGAGACTAATCAACACCGGAAAGATCTTAGCAACTCTACTACGGTGGAAGACCAATTGACTTAATATTGGATAATCAGATCTTAGTGATTCCAACTTTAAGCTTTCCATAGAAGGTAATCGATCAATTGGCCAGGTAAGCAGGTGGGTGGCTTCCCTTACTCGGAGAGTAAGATCCTAATTAAGTAACCACCTTTGAGCTTTCCTAGACACCAATTAGATCAACTAATCAAATATGGCTAGCTCAATGTATCATTCACTCTCGATTGATCTAGGAAGGTTTTAGGTCTCTTGGGAATGTAACCATCTACCCCATACCATATGTCATTCGATTTACATCTTATGTAAATATCACATTGGTTCAAGTTTACATCCTATGTAATTATGAAACCTTTTCATATATTATGTGATTAAATCTTATGTAAATGACATTATTGTTTTAGTTTACATCTTATGTAAATACCTATTGTTTAAGGATTTTATTTACATCTCATGCAAATAAATTTTGTTTAACTAATACATACATCTCATGCACACATTGCTTTAAACATATCGTTAAACAAGTATGAACATTATGATTACCATATGCATCTCATGTATATTTTCAGATCTGTAACTTTTAATCTATTATGTTTTCTCTGAATTTCAGATCATGCGTTAATTAATTTTAAGCATTGTAATCTAATTGCAATTCTAAAACAATTTTCAAGATCAAAGCAAATAAAAATATGCATGCTGAAAATTTTAGCAACCTAAAATTTTAGCACACAGAAAATCCAGCAAGCATAATTCTTTTAAAAATCAGATTAAAAATGTGGTAATCAATATTTAAATCCTAATCATGCTCCCAAGAACCTTGGCTCTGATACCACTGCTGAGATACATCTCGTTCGATGCGACGTTCGCAGCGGAATTCGAACGGAACATCGTTCATTGCATAAACGCGCCTCGGATCACATAATTCAAAAATTTTCTGGATTCAAATTCAGAAGACCTTTGAACTCATTAGGAAGGGTAGATTAGGATCTGAGAAAGGTTGATTAAGATTCATAAAACTAAAACAAAAATTCAAAGTTATAAATTTGAAGATCTCGTCTTCAAAAAATTTGCAGGTATAGAACACCGTAGCCTGATGATCTTTCTAGGTTCCTGGTTATGCCGCACACGTGTCCAGCCTCTACAGGTATCCATATGAGGATCTAGTCATTTGAGATAAGGTCTTACCGGAGTACTAGCTTCTTGCAAAGACCTCTCATGATTATCATAAGATTAGAAGAAAAATCAGCAACATACCTCTATGACGAAGAACCCTTTCTTCTTTAACCTTGCTCGCGATGGAGGAATATGAGGGATGAAGCTTTAAGGGTGGATCTTTCTTGCCTTGCTCGCATGGATGATAAGGAAGAAGAGGTCCCCTTGCTGCCGTAGAGAAGGGAGGAAGAAGAGAGGGCTTGAGGCGTGAAAGAAGAACCCTTTCTTCCTTGACGAGTTGATCTCTTCTCTTCCCTTGCTTCTTCTTCCTTCTTTCAACACTTTGGAGAAGGAAAAGGATGATAACCCTTGCTGCCGTGGGAGGAAGAGAAGAAGCCTCTTGCTGCTGTGGGAAGGGAGAAGAGAGGGATAGAGGAGGCGTGGAGATGATAGGATTAATCCATGATGCACACACCCCACCTCTTTTTATAGATGGGTCTAGGGTTTTCAAAAGAGCTTATCTAGATTAAGAGAAAAACTCTACATAACCACTCAACCTTTAGATGAATGCCAAGTGTTCAATCCATGTATCCATGGTGCCATGCAACCATTGCATTACAAGTAGACTTTGAAGTCCGCATAGTGTGAGCATGACTTAAGTCATTTTCATCCTACGATGACTTGTGGACTTTAAAGTCTGCATATGACTTATGGCATTTATATCCTACGATGCCATGTGGTCTTTAAAGTCTACATAGTGTGAACACGACTTAAGTTATATTTATTCTACGATAACATGTGGATTTTAAAAACCACACATATCCTGATCTAATCAGAATTGACCCAATCATGAACCCAAATCAATTTGGGTCAAACCCATTTTGTTTTGGATCATTAAATATGCCCAATTGCAATCAATTCCACTTAATTCTTCTTCCATTAACTCATTAACACTTAGTGGGTTAATTCAATCACCAATCACATTGATAATTGACATCTATTGTGATTCTAAATCACAATTATGATAGTCTGACTAATCAAATCCTCTATGTGTGTGACCCTGTAGGTTCTATTCTGTCTGATAGTGAGACATATTGAGATCTCCATCTCAATATTACAAAATTTCTTTCAGTGGACTGAAATAATTTCAGTTCTACTCTTAGGGTTCACTGATCATCAAGTGAACGCCTTCGAGTCACACAATCCGCTAGTGACACCTAGCAGTATGTAGTGGCAACCCAGCGGAATGGAATATCTGAACCTCTAGATACAGTTAGCGTATGATACAGTCCATCTATCATGGATTTCGATATGATGGAGGTTATGGATAACTCATCAAACCCCATCGTCTATCATATGTCTAATTTATTTGACTTCCAGTTCGAGATATGGAAAACTCTTTTTTCAAAATACCTGGCTAGAAATTTATTGAACTCAATCTCATAATCAAATAGGATCACTCCTAATCTATCAAGATCGATA
The DNA here is from genome assembly GCA_025769935.1 of Phoenix roebelenii. NCBI lineage: Eukaryota > Viridiplantae > Streptophyta > Magnoliopsida > Arecales > Arecaceae > Phoenix > Phoenix roebelenii. The sequence goes on along the minus strand of JAOXJJ010000725.1, from coordinate 19,786,701 downwards.
GATCCCCTCTAGATGCAACCCTATTTAAAAATGAACCTACTGCAGCTAATCTGCACTACAAGGATCCGAATGGCTAGAGCCCAAGTTCACATGCTCGTCAAACTACAACAACCTCACAGAGAATAGCTGAGGCATCGCATGTCAAGAGACCAGTCATACAAGTGCAGCATGAATAGTCAATGACGAGTGGATAGATATCCATGTGACTACTTTCTTTGGTCACGCTCAGTATCTTATTTTCTAATAAGTACTCGCACAATCACTCTAGTGTCTCTACATCGTGGACTCGAGACTCGTCCATCTGACTAAGTGATCTGTGCACTAATCTCAGCGGATCGATCACCGTCCCTCGTGATGGATCCATCGATTATGAGCATTTAGAAATTAATTCCTAATGATACATGCCTCAAATTCTCAACTCCCTGAGAATATGTGTCATCATCTATTAATTTCTTGGATGATTCATGGACATATACAAACATGAATAAAAAACAAATTGCCCAATCTTATTTATTAATAAGTGTCAAATTACAAATTTATGCTCTAGATTACAAATATGCGTCAACCACATTGGCTTCTAGGGCATACTTCTAACATTCTTATCTATTTTTTGTTTCTATTTGTTATTTCGACATTTTTTCAGTATCGTGATCCAAGCTGGGGAGGATACTTTATGTAAGGTTCGCATGGGCACGACTATTAGAATTGAAAAGGTAACAATAAGAAAAAGACTCAGTGAAACCACCCATCATAGGCCAGCCAAAAAGGAAACAACTAATTATAATTTTCTATTTTTTCTACAATGAATTATTAACTTATAAAAATTGACTCACAATTAGTCACCCATAATTGAGTCAGTTGTATGTCAATTATATAGCTTTGAAGACCCATCAAATCTAATACTTGCTATGTGGGGAGAAGAAACTAATGACAAAGACAAGGATAATGAGGACGATAAGGATAACAACGACGATGATAGAGGCATTGATGGTGATATTATAATTGTTGCATACTTACTATGTAAAGAAGACCTATAATCTAGTGAATTCTAGCATAGATTCAAAACCAAAGATAAAGTATTTGCAATCATCTAAGTTACGATCTTGGTGATATTAGACTGAAGAAAATTGACCAATTCTAGACCGACTTAAGATAGTTGAGAATGTCATGTTTGGCCCTGAGATTATTAGTTTTAGTCTAAATTAAATTCACAACCAATACATGCCTGGAATCAAGCCAATTAGACAAGTATTTACGCACGTCCTAGATCTAAAGACCGGCAAATTAAATGCATTTTTTGAAGATATAAAGGCATCAAACCTAATCCCATCCTTACCTATGATTAGAGAAGGCCACAGTACCCCTACTTAGTTGGTCATCAGAATGACCTGATTTATATTGCATTTATGAATTGACCCAGGCTGATATGATTGGCTCGAAATAACAATGTTTACAAAATTAGGCCTCGGCTTAGGCCAACTCTAGTGGTCCCCTTTGGATTCCTTCAAACCATGCATGCCCATTCAGCATCGATCCATTTTTCTTCTTATGCCATCACTGCTACTAGTACTAGCTTGAATGCCTAGAGAGCTAAAATTGAATCGAAAAAAATAGACGGCCGCCTCCTATGCTACACATATTTATAAGAGATTTTTTAAAAGAGTCACGAATTTATTTCTCTCCCTCTTCGTCAACTTATTTTATTTTTTTGACTTTATTAATCATACTCATGCACAATCAGTGTAAATCGCTATTGTAAAAAAATCATGCATGCACCATTCATCGCATAGCAATTTAGCTTTGGCTTGTATAAATAAAAGATTCTTCTTAAACCTCATTAAATAAGAAGTCAACAATTTCGATCAAATTAATATCCTATTTAATTTAATATGACAAGGACACACGCATTCACAGGATGATGCAGAGTGCATCCACCCAGCACTACAAGACACAACCGTCCCTTCTACCAAACTCGTCATGCATTAATTTGACAACCGATCGAGACATTATTATTAAAGAAAACTAAAACAAAATATCGATACAAGCACAAGAGCAAATAGAGAAGGCTCCCATCATCACGTCCATCCCACCGCCCAAGCTTCGGGAGGCTTTCGTGGAGCCACCATACCAGCTCCCGTCCCCACGCCCTCAACCTCTCTTTCCCCTCGATAGCATCATCTCATTGACTTGTGTATTTCTTAGCACCACCACCAAATGTATTTCCTAAGCTACAGACCTGTTAAATTACTTCTCTCTCGTCTCTCGTTCCCCTCCGATCTATATATTTCACACTAACAAATGGCAGGGTTTTTTTTTTTTTTTTTGACACTTCGTATCGAATCTCCTTATATCACGGGTTGTCATGGAGTGTGATCATGTGCAGCCTATTTGCTCGCCTTCCGTTTTGTTGGTTACTAGTAATCTTTCTTCTTCTTCTTCTTCTTCTTTTTTCTTGATACACCAGCGCCTCACTATATTCGGACGTGAGTACGTCCCATAGAATACAAAACATCCCATAGAAAAGTTTCGGAGTGATGAACTGCGAAGGAAGCGATCCAGTCCGTCGCACCATTCGCTTTCCGAAATATATGTGCAACCCAAAATGAATCGATCGAGACTTTCAAGTAGATGACATACATTCTTGACTAGTGGGTGTAGATCTAGCCTAGCATGCCTATACCTGATCCACTCAATCACTATGGCTGAATCATCCTTCAAAAATATCCGGCCTCCAAGTTGCCTGTAATCTTCAAAACGCTTATCATACCACTGGATACTTCTTTGCACATTGGCTTTGTCCACGATATTCCCTTCCTCCCCACTATGTCCCTCCTCTTACCCCACTTGCGCGATCACCACCACCTCCAATCCTTATTGCTATCTCCACCTAACGAGTGGAAGCCAATGACAACGGGGAGCGCGGACGTAGCACGCCCTATGGACCACTCTTTCTCCTCCTCCTCCGGCGAACACGACGAGGCTCTCTCGCCCCTCCACCTGCCTCTCCTTCGCAGGAGGCCGGGCAAGACGTTCGCCGTCACGATGTTCGCCTCGTCGATCTTCCGCTCCCTCTTCCCCACCCTCCGATCCTTCTTGACCCCGGCATGCCACTGGCCGGTCGTGCCGGCCATTGCACCCTTCAAGTCTATCCCTTCAGCCCGCAGGAAGGTGATTGGGACTTTCTTCGGCCGCAGGAGGGGCCGGGTGAGCTTGGCTATGCAAATGGATCCCCGGTCGGAGCCGGTCTTGCTCCTTGAGCTGGCCACTCCTATGCACCAGCTCGTCAAGGAGATGGCCTCCGGGATGGTGAGGATACTACTTGAATGCGATCGGATTGCTAACACCAGCACACCTGCCATGGCTACCGCAAGCAAGAAGAAAGGGAAAAATTCTCCACGGCTTTCTCTGTGGGAGGAGCCGGCGTGGAGCCTCTACTGCAACGGGCATCAGCGCGGGTACGCCGTGTCGCGCCGGTGCAACGGGGCCGACCTCCATGTGCTGAAAGCGCTGCAGGCGGTGTCGGTAGGCGCCGGGGTGCTTCCACCTCCACCAATTGCTCCTCCCCTTCCACCACCTCATTCTCTAGAGACAGGGAATATTGGCAGGTCTAGGAATGATGGAGGCGGCGGTGGCGGTGGAGGTGGCGCTGATTGTGAGGTGATGTACTTGCGAGCCAAGTTTGAGAGGGTGGTGGGGAACGTCGACTCGGAAGCATTCTACATGATAAGTCCGGATGGTGGTGGGCGTGGAGGCAGTGATTTCAACGATGGCGGTCCTGAGCTCAGCATCTTCCTGCTAAGGATTTAGAATACATGCAGTGAGAGGTTTATTAGTTTCCAAACCCTAAATTCATAGTAAGCGCTTGGTTACTGGTTCGTGGACTGAAGCCTTTGGAGATCCATCATCAATGATAACGGTATGTAAAGTTTTCAAGTAATAATGAAGAAGACGTTAGTTTAGATTTGCATCATAGTATAACTTCGGTGGCTTAAGGATCTGTATATGAGATCAATCCTGTCTTGAAGGGTTTTATGTTCTCACCTTGGACACACGTACGCATTGCTCGTGCCAACATGTGCAATGCGAAATCGGCCTCACTTGCACACAGAGTAAACAACTATTGTTGATGTTATCAAATGGACAAGGAGACTTAGCCCATGCTTGCCCGCGAGACATTCGATGAAAGCTTGGCTCCTTACCGATTGCTCGGCTTCGCGTACTGTCAATGGTTAATTGAGGAACAAAAATTATATGGGCTGGGCAGCACTGCAGCAGGGAAGGGAATATAGGCCGACTTCTTATTTAAATATGTTTTCTCTAGTGCTCATCTTAAACTAGAAGGTCAAAAATTAGAAACTTCTCCTACTAATGGCCTCAGCGGTCCTATAATTAAAAAAATAAAAAAGAAAAAAAAATCGCATATGACACTCTTTTTCTTCCTCATCAAGTCTCTCCATTTGTCCTTTTTCTCAATAAGCCGTCTTTCCTAATTGTGAGGTATTCCTTCTTCTTTTTGAGTTTCTTTTTTCCCCTTCAAATTCTTTTCTCATTTTCAAAATCTTTGCACATAAGAGTTTATAGAATTTAAGAAATGATATATATATAATTTCTTATATTAGACAGACCTGAAAAACTATACACTATGTACTAATATTGATGAACACCATGTTCTAAAAATTTACCTAGAGGTATATATTGGATTGCTAGTTGACTTAATTCACTTAGTGTGTATCACATGGCCCTGCATTATGTACTAATAAAAAGCATATTTTGAAAACTATATATCAATTTATTTGGAGGTGTATATTGGATCACTGCTGAATGTGTATCAAAGAAGCTTGTAGTATGTATTAAAAAGTCGACGTGTGTATCATCTGTAATGTATATTAGTGAATATGATATTCTGGAAACTGTACATCAATTTGCTTAGAGATATGTATTGAATCGGTAGATAACTAATTTGCTAAATATGTATCATCTGATCGTGTATTGTGTATTAGTGAACATTGTGTTATAAAAACTATGCATCGCTAGCTTGATCATGTTAGTGTGTACTGGTGAATGTGATATTTTAAAAATTATATATCAATTTGTTTAGATATGTATATTAAGTTGCTAGATAACTAATTTGTTAAATATGTATCACATGATCGTGTACTATATACTGGCGAACACCATATTTTAAAAGCTATGTATCGAATTACTTGGAGGTGTGTATTGGCTTGCTAGATGAGTAATTTTCTTAGTGTCCATCATTTGGTCACGTAGTATGTATCGATAAAAAGTATGTTCTAAGAATGAGGAAGAATTAAAGAGAATGTTGTACGTCATTTTCTTTCTTTTTTTTATTTTTTTTTAATCACGAGACCGATGACTCCATTAGTAGAAGAAGTTTTTGATTTTGGGCTTCTGCTTAGAGATGGACACAAGTAATTGCCACCAGAATCTCATCTAGAAGGATTAAATATTTGCAATCAGAATGGATGAAGGCTTTAAGATCGATACAGCCTCTAGCTGATACACCATGGACCACGCTGACTTGACGTAGGGTCCACCCCTACAAAGAGGGATCACCCCAAAGTTCTTGGGGTTTCAAGCGTCGAGGTAGTCCTTTGCTAAAGTTCTTTGCTGGGAGTTTTCAACCAGATCTCCGGTCTTCTTCTGCAGACTACTAACCTTGTCGGAGTTTTAGAGTCTTCCCTTGTAGCAAGACATCCAGCTCTACATAAAGGAAGAAGGCTTGTGCAGCTACCAAGCGTCCAAGCTGAAAGATTCTATTGTTGTTTCGCTCCCTCCGCATGCACCAGCAAACCACCACTGCTATTGTATCCCAAGCTGCCCTCGTTTCTTTGTTTTGCATGCTTTTTCTCCATGTTTTCCACAATGTTTTGAACGTGCTAGCTAGGCAGCGAAGGAAGAGAGGTTGGGGATGATGTTTTGCCAAATCAGGTGTGAGAAAAGGATGAGAAGAATAGGCGATCTAAATCTTCTTCCACATTACCACACAGAATGCAGGCCGGCGTTGCACCCACCCCATTTTCTTTTCCTTAGATCGTCTGCCGTTGAACAGTTTATTGTGAACAGCTAAATAGTTGAAGGTTTTCCGAGTTTTCCTGGCAGGGGTGGTTCTTCATTAATGTAGGCTATATGGGACGTCATTCCTCCATGCATAAAGAACTTCATCCTCAAATCTAATGGAAATGCAGAGTCCTCGTTTTTTTTTCTTTTCTTTTCTCTTTTCTTTCTTTGCTAAAGCAGATGTATCATACACAACGGGTACAGATACATCCAAAAAAAACAAAAGATAGTAATGTAGATACATCCAAAAAAAACAAAAGATAGTAATGTAGAGTTCGCAGTCAATTAATTTAAAGAACTCCACAATTATCTACTTTTATATATCGTCCTCGCTAAACCTTCGATGACCTCCGGCGCATTAAGTGAGTAGGCAGCCATATTGCTGATTTTATGCAGAGGATATATAAAGCATGACCAATATTTATAGAAAAGCTATAGGCAATGCTCTTTGATGGCTTACCGTTCAGAGGTCTGAGATTTCTAAAATTTCAATTCACAGCTATCTTTTACTTATAAACATGATAATGTAGCTGCTAATTTACTATGTTAATTTATACATAGATGGCGGAGCACATCTCTTGCACAGGCACCCATCTGTAACTAATTTCGAAACAGGAGAGGATTCAAACTACCTTGGCAGTGCTTGCACCACCCTGAATTCTTCTGGGAGAGGTTAGCTGGCGGAGCTCCTGTGCTTGAGGCGGTAAAAATTTCTGTTGCTGATTGCATCAAGCGTGCCTAATCCTGTGGACATTATTATTTACGTACTCCTGTCGTTTCCAATCTTGTTCTAGGAACCTGGAGGTAAACATATCGGAAACTTGCATGTTCTTCCCGCTATTTCTGACATATTTAACTCATGCCATCGGAATCTTGGTTGCCTGCATCAACCTGATTAGGACTGTACGTATAGCCCTGATGAGCCTCAAGAGAAGTATCTTAATTGTACGGGATACAAACAAGCATAACGATCTACGATTATTTCTCTCATTCTCCCTGAATACAAACGAGAAGATAAAAGGAAAAAAAGTTTTATAACAAGAATAGCTAGCGACTCCATTCAGATGATATAATGAAACGTGTGAAGCACTAGGTTTCTCACAAAATGAGTAAAAAAGCTGTCACCCGAGCTTATATTAGACCACAGTAATCTGTTCTACAGCAAAAATCAGGTTTAACTAATCTACAAGGGGATGAAAAAACTACATTTACAGATAGCACATAATACAAAGCAATATGCAGGGAAGGAACTAGATGTTCCATGCTACAAGACAACTCTTTTCCTTGACGAGGATGATGGATCCTGCTGGAAAACCTATCAGGAAGACCCAAGGCATACACTGATTTACTGGACACGGCCAGGACCAGTTACCTGTTAATTTCTCAAAAAAAAGAAAGAATTACAAGACAACTCTTTTCCTTGATGAGGATGCCAGATCCTGCTGAAAAACCTATCAGGAAGACCCAAGGCAGACACTGATTTACTGGACACGGCCAGGACCAGTTACTTGTTCATTTTTAAAAAAAGAAAGAATTATTTGTTGTTAACAAAGGCCCTGCCCAGTATTTGCATAAAATTCCCAACTGTCAGCAGTCATCTTTTCTTCTTCTTCTTGTAGCTCTGTAGCATTTCATTCCGCTCCCAATGTGATGCAGATAGCAGCCATTTGCTAAATTCAAGCTCCCCCATGCCCATATACTTGGCAATGCGTCTAAATTCTTTTCTTTTCTGCTCTCTGGAAGAAGGTTTTCCATTCTGGGAGATATCTGTTGTGAATGAGCGTTTATTTGTCTTCTTGATTGAAGTCTTCATGGTATTGTTTTCATGCGTAATTGTTGCATCATTCTTTCCTTGAAGGCCCGGCCCCATGTTGACAACATCTTCATTACGATGAGAATATAATATGCCTGTGAAAATTAATTGACTTTATTTTTTTTTATTTCTCTTTCAGCTAAATTATTGTTAACAGGTTGACATTAGTCTAACAGCACTAGCAGACTTCATAAGGAAAAGAGCAAAGTAAAATGATACTGGATGAACTTGATCATAAATCCTAACTGCTTGGAATGACAGAATTTTAGACATACAATGTGTGTTTGCATGAATATTAATAGAAGTATCTTTATTTTTTGATTCAACATCGGCAGTCAAATTCTAAGGCAAGTTTTTTCCTCATAAGCGACCATATAGACAGCACCAGGCAAGGAGGTAAATGTCATTATTCCCCTGAATAAATAAAACCTTCAATACAACATCTCAATAGTGATTTAACTTGTCTCTTTAAGACTGTTTAGGAATTTATACTTTTCTAGTATTATGAGTTTTTTCACATATAAATATGAAACCAATAGCTAGTTTTGAGTTACAACCCAGGTCCATGAAAACAATAATTGTATATGCATCAAATCCACCTTACTTGTAAGAGCAAATCTAAATTTATGTAACACAAGATTATGAAAAAAATTGACAGCAGGATGCCACATTGGGCTGGGCCAACCCATACTGGCTTGACCAAGCCAGCAATTTAAGCAGGCCAGGCCAATATCTTCATGGACTGAGATAAGCCTGCATTGTGAATTCCTCACCCAACCTAGAATCTTAGGCCAGTGGTTTGCAAGCCCAATAGATCAGCATGGCCTAGCCCAATTTACAAAATGCATGTGCATCATTTATATCATAAGTACAATTCTAAATATCTTTTCTATAATATAAGCAACAATTTGCAGTCATCTTACAGATCATTTCCCTAATCACATGCTATATGTAAATTGCAGAAGCAATTTTCATATTATACAATCGTCAGTGAGAGAATTCCTTATACATCTTTGACATGTTTCCAGGAAAAAAAAAAGGTTCCAAAGGTAACTTGGGCTAGCTTGATTTCACCTCAATCTCACTTGTTGCTCATCGAGCAGAGATGGAGCCACACAAGTTGGGTCGACTATAGATAGGGCGGAGCCCAAGCTAGGTGCCTGTTGGTGAAGCTTGAGACCACCTTTGGGCTTGGCCCAACTCGCTCTCCCCCCCCCCCCCC
>JAOXJJ010000725.1:19755481-19766050 GCA_025769935.1 Phoenix roebelenii | reverse complement strand
GGGGGGAGGGGGGGGGGGGGGGGGGGAGAGAAAGAGGTGGTGTGGGAGTAAAAAAAGAAACTTTTAAATGAAGGGTATTTTTGTTAAAAATATAACTTTTCGATAAAACTAAAAATAGCTTTTTTTTAGAAAGCTCCAAATTGAAGCTCTTCCCAAAAGCTGTTTTCAACAATTTTCCAAAATTTTTACCAAACACCATTTTTTTATCTAAAAGTACTTTTGGAGGGCCAGAAAGTGCTTGTTGGCCCTCCAAAAGCTCCCCCAAATGGGGTTGAAGTAGAGAGGGGGAGAGAGCAACAAGCGGATGGTGGGGTCTGATCCAAAAAATACCTCCTGTGGGATAGAAACTTACAGCCTCGGCGATCTCTCCTTTTCTTCCTTCTACTTTTTTTTATTTACTAAAACAGATGTATCATATATGACGGGTACGAATACACCAAAAAAAATCAAAAGATAACAAGTTCCAGGGCGCTCTAGATGATTCCTCCTCTCCGAGCCAGAGGGTCTCTCCAAAATGATTAGCCACTTAAGAGGCTACCCAGTCTGTTGCCTCGTTGGCCTCTCGGTATACATGATTTGCCTAAACGGCCATCTCTCCACACACCATAATCGGAATGTCCCTAAGCAGCGGGTGGCTGTCGCCTACCCCACCCACACTCTATTGGATCTAATCAATAAGGGCTCATTTGGTTCGCAGGAAAAGAAGGGGGGAAAGTGTGGTCAACGGGAAAGTAATGAGATGTCTCTTGTTTGGTTGGAGTTTTTAAAGGAGAGAGACGAGAAAGTTGTATTTCTATGGAAATATGATTCCTACATTTTATGGAAAAGTCTTTCCCATGAGAAACATTGGAAAATTACTTTTCCATGAGGCGAGAATCACTTCATTTTTACTTTTTTCTAAAAAGGCTCTTCATCATTAAAAAAGCATTAAAGATGCATTAAAGATCTAATTTTTATTAAGGGCATAATAGGAATTATACATAACTTTCCCAGGAAAGTGGATGGCCAACCAAACAAGCACTTTGGAAATTTGTCACTTTCTTATAGTCAACCAAACATGCCAAAAATACTTTCCTAGGCATCCTCTTCCTAGGAATTTGTTTTCCATTGATCATATTTCTAGAAGGAAAAATGCTTACCGCGAACCAAACGAGCCCTAACTGTCACCAAGTCGCCCTTTATGTTTTCCTCTTTTTGGCCTATCTTGTAGGATCCCATTGGCCCCGTAGGACTTAACGCCAGCAGTCCCTAAAACGGAGGAAAATTAACGCATAACCCTCGTAAGCCTTGTCGCCTCACCCCATCTGCTCGCTTTTGTCCATTGTTCCTGCATTTCCTTTTCTTCTAAAAAGGTGTGTTTGTTTTCATTTATTTAGGTATTTCTTTTTCTTCTAAAAAGGCTTCAGTGACTATAGGGTCACACATACAATTTTCACAAATCCTGTAAATATCGCCTAACCAAAGTTTAGGACGAACTCGGAGAATCATGAGGTAAATATAAAAAATATCCAAATTGTTTGGACAGATTTAAAGATCATGTCCTATGGTTTTGGTGGACACATACTTAAATTCATAGACAATATTTGCAACTGATTCTCATGCTTTTTCATTGGATACCCGGAATGATTCTAAAGCCAATTTAACTGGAAACATTTAAGGGTCATTGTTGCATTGACCTTGTATTCCTTTTAAGCTAGTACTTTTTGTCAAGAAGTTAGACATCCATAGAAATAGTGATCCCTGCCATAAAGATAAGATGCTACATTATGTTTTAGGTGTCGCAAATTCGAAACATGGAAACAATCACTTGGCATGTGGGAGCAAATTATGTACACCTATTTCTTTCCAAATCCTATGGTAGCTAGAGCCTCGTGTACTAAACTAGTCTTTTTTTATGTCATAAACCCATACCTAATTAAAAAATTTAACACTTCTTTTAAAAAGAAGAAGAAGAAGAAAAAGGAGAATGGTACTATGATAATTTGTATCAGCAACTTCAAATGCATAGTCAAAGGGGAATGAACCACATTAGAACACCAAGTGATTTGCTATTTGACAATTTCATCTCCAATGAAATACATGAGCTAGTTATCAGGATTTTGGGCATATTTGGATGGAAGGAGTTAGACTCTGAAATGAAAATAAAAATAAATGACTCTTATTCTAGCCGTTTAGTTAAAAGGAGACCCTCGGTCCCATTCCCATGTCTATTCTAGGGAGGAACGGAAATGCTCCAATCCTCTAAAACCCATTTTCTACTCTCCATGGTATTCAGATTCTATTTTGATTCCAATTATGAACCAAACATATTGAGGGATATGATTATTCCGATTTGCATTCCAATCTATTTCGATTCTGATCACGAACCAAACGCACCCTTAAAGTAGTTGTTACTGGGCATGAAAATACTGCATATTAGTCTAAACTTGCATGGAAATGCACCCTTAAAGTAGTCTAATTTACTTCCAATTGTTCCAACATAGCAAATGCACATTCTTGAGGATGGAACTAAAATGATACAACATATGCTACATGACATTTTGACTTAAACATAATTAGACTGCAACTTCACAGTTAACTTTGGAAGCAGGTGCCCAGCATCAAAGCAAAACTGGACCCTGAAGTTTGAAGAGGAGCAGACGTGACCTGCTGACAGGAGATGAAGAGAGGAAAAAGGTGGAACAAGAGCTTCAGAGGGTACAAGATATAACTTTCTAAATTTTCTCCAACGTCTGGCTTCATTCACGCAACAAGAACATTACCTTTCTTCAGTCAGCTCTTTTCAGATGAGTCTATTATTCTTTAGGGATAAATCAAGTACTATGCACGTAAAGTAGCTCATCATATGATCCTCATGCCACCAAAAACTCCCTACTCTTTTGTCTTCAATGTGGAATTAGGATACCCTATTTATTTACTTCAGGCTTTTTACCCTTGGCAAGGAAATGAAGAGGCCTTTCCTTCTCTCACATTTTGATTCACAATGCTTCACGTGAGAATTGACAAATTCATAGATATGGGACATAAAGTTATATAAAGTTTTCATAAGTAATTAACTTTAAAATGAATATTGAGTGGTACGATCATATTCTGAATGTGAATGATAAACCCATAATTTCTTTTTTGAATTAAAAAAGTTTGTGAGAAACCAAATGAAGAAAAAAATTTTGACCTAAGTGATCCTTGAACCCCTGCAGTGAAGATTAGTCAATAAGGAGGCGCACGTGAGTACTCCAACCTAGAAACTTGACTGCTTGGGTGAAGAATGAGGACCACAAGAGATATTTCCACTTTGTGGCCAGGAAATAGTGGGAACAACAAAGTTTGAGAAATTTTCTTCAGACATTGGTTCCCTGGTCTCGATTCTCCAAATGCACAGTTCACTCAAAAAAAAAAAGAAAAAGCTCCAGATACACAGATAGTGGTCCTCCGCCTAACATGGGACATTTTTTACCTCCAATTTAGCTGATTGAATTCCTATGTGGAGGCCAAACTAAAACAGAGATGCACCTGGTATGATGAGTGTTTCAGATGAGTTAACTCCAAGCTGCAGGTGGCAGTCGGAGAGCTTTATCAGTATTGGACAGCTCCTTTTCGAAGAAGACGGCAGTCGGAGAGCTTTATCAGTATTGGCAACAGAAAAAAATGCACAAAAAATGAAGCATTCACTTCAAAACATGATTGGTTAGATGCATAGATTAGAAATCTGCATGCTAAAGCGTTTAGCTTGGCAAAGTGAATCATGTTAGATATTTGAATTCAATGCCACATCAAATAGCCACATCACCCTTGTCATCTACTACTCGACAGTCGAAAGAGAAAGAAAGCAATGATCAGAGAATGACGCCAAAAGACCGGCACAAATATAGCATCCGTCCATCATCGGTTTTGGCCAAGATCGATGGAACCACTAAAACAATTGAAACTGGATTGATCTCGTCAGCTTCAGCTGAAATAGCCAGATGTTGGTTTCAGCTTAAGCCTGTCCAAAAAAATATCTGTGTCAGCAGAAACTCAGAAACTTGATGAATGTAGATAGGTTAATTAAGGTTAAGGTCCTCTTCAGATCCTTCTCCTGACTAAAGTTACACTGTTATACAAACATAGATTAAATCATGACAAAAAAGCAGCAACTAATTACTGATTTTTACATGATTTATGCATACTTATATCTCATGATGAAAGGATCACAGCAATATGCTGCATCTCAATTTAAAACTAAAAATGAGTATGTGGTAGGATTGTTTACACTGGGATAAAGATTAGTTGGCTTTGTTACCTAAACTCATACCTAGTTGTCAAGCAGTCGAAAAACACAGCTCTGTACTGTGATAGCGAGAGCGCTATCCCGAAGTAGGCTTGGACAAAAGGAGATAAACTTTTGCTTCATCTGCCACTACGGCCGTATTCACTATTACAGTTCATTACAACTACTCTAATACTGTAAATTATTACACTTTCCAACTCTTTTTGTTGTGTCGATTGAATCCAACTATTATATATTAATCAGCTAGTGAAAAAGAAGTACGTGATCTACAATTCACAGTACACCCACATTAGTGGATTTACAGTATATGCATAAATTTCATCATTTTAACACCTGCTTTCTCAATTTCAACAGCGAAGAAAATTCTATGCCTTTCTTGAGAAAGGAAAGCCGGTTTGTTATATTCAACATGTCAACATGAAGACTTCCATGGGAATCACCATGATCCAAGTACTTCGGCTTATAACAGACAAAATTCAAATTTACAGTGTATCAATATTTGGGAATAAAGAGCACTTTTACACAGTCCTTTCGCAGATAACTAGTCAAAAGAGCTGAAATGATAACTCACTGATCCATCTATGGAGCTCCCTAAGGAATACTGGTCATATGATTGAAGTGCTACCACGCTGCAAAGTAATGTATGTGACTTCTTAGTTAAACAAATAATATTGCACACAGTATTGCAGGCATAACAACGGCCAAATAAAGTGGAAATAGAAGAAGAAGTTGGAAAAAAGGAAGAGAGAGAGAGAGAGAGAGAGAGAGCAGAAGTGGAAATAGTACCTGCAAACAGATTAGGATATGAAGACAGAACTTGTGGAAATGAAATTTTTCCTAACCTGTAGAAAACACCAAACATTTGTGATCATAAAGATGATAGACCTTTTTATATTACAATGCAAGATTTTGCGAGATGTCAGCTCATATTGGAATTCTCTACAGACTAAGAATATCCCTATATAATAAGATGTCCATCAGAAATTAGTTGTACATATTCCAAAGATTACCATAAAGAGAGTAATTAGCAGCAAACTCAACCTCTAATATTGTAGATGACAAAAACTTCCAGCCTGATTACATGTTTGTCATACGTCCTTTAACTTTTTTGGCAGTTCGTACTTCAAAATTTAAGTGGGTGAAATTCTTTTTCTCAGAAAAAGAAACAGATTACAGATGTTAATGAAAAAAATCATTGCTGAATAAAACCTGAAATGTACAATAACTGCTTGTCTGAAGTACCCGAAACTTTATATTCCTTTTGTCATTGCTAACTGGATAAACATGAACCGTTCTGCGAGAAGCTGGTATTCTAGGTGAAGAAGGTCCAGCTGAAAGGTCAGAGTATCCTTCTTTTTTTTTTCCTCTCTCGGGAATATCAACTTCGATGACTTCTCCATTTCTAAGGGTTCATGTTGTATCTTTCGTGTGAAACAATGATTGATCTTCTTTCGCAATGCCATCTGTTGGATCACACCCATACAGCTCTCAAAGCACTCCAAACTCTCTCATTTATCAGCCTGCGCAGATCTCAAAGCAACATTTGCGCGATCACATGAAGGAAGGTGAATCATTCTTTCATGCGAAAGATACAACCCCAGCCCATTTCTGAGACCACATAAAACAACACTTCTATGCAGTGGGCAAAATTGAAAATCTTTAGGTATTCATAATTTAACATGGTACACATATATCCAAAAAATTATATAGTCAGACTAGTCTAACTAGTTAAAACTTACAGTAGTGAAAATTGCGGAGAAAAAAAGAACATGCTACATTATGAGCAAGATTCAGGTATCCCTTCTGAACAAACTGATCTAAAACACCTGACTTTAAGGCAAAATGGTAGAATGCTTGTAGTTAATTGACCGAAGGGCTGAAGACTAAAGGTAAAGGATGGATATAATTAGACTTATGGCAAAGAGACACCATGCATTTTAATAGCTTGGGGCAGCATTTTATGACTCGCTGTCCAAATCTAGAACTGACCTGAGATAAGCCGGTTTGGATGTAGCATAATATATAGGACCTAATAAACAGGACCTATGAAGGCATTTTTTTCTCTTCAACCACATGATTCATACTTGGAAAGTGTTAGCATTATATTCCCTATGGTCAAATACACTGCCCAATTCATTAGCAAAAAAATTATTCAAATCCTATTGGATTATCCAAACAAATCCTAAAAAGAAATTAAATCTAACTATATAAATAATAAAACGTTTCAATCAAAATGAAAGATCACATCCATCCCTACTAACTCTCATGTGCATCATGCAAATAATCACATACATAACACATGACCAAAGCAAGCATACAATAACAACACATCTGAAAACACACACACACACACATATATATATATATATATATATATATATATTATACAACGGCTGCTCATCCCATCCTAGTGTAGGTACAGCCAGCAGCATCAAAGGCTACAATCTGGCATAACTATGGAAAATGGACGTCCTAGTGTGTCCAGATGATCTCTCTGGAGTGCTGTGTTGCATAGGCAGCGATCCAGTCCGCGGCCCTATTTGCCTTCCGATGTAGAAAAATTGTTTACAAACTTACAATCATGTTAATTTAAAGCTTTGCACCGGAAAAGTGATGGTCAAACTGAACAGGCCGTATCTTTTGTTCGAAAGAAGGATTCATTCTTCTTCGTGCAAATCTACCGTTAAATCATCCACCAAATGAATTTCGAAGCATTACAAACTCTATCATGCATCCATCTGTATAGGTCCCGAAGCAACCAGTTGATAATCCGATGCTGGATTGAAGGTGAATCCAGACACAGCTCCTAGCCAGGAAGGTGAATCCAGATGGAACCCCGACCCTAGTCAAACCGCGTCCTCCTTCAGGGTCCGCCAGGCGCAACCAATTCGCTCTGCTGCCGTGGCGGCCACAGATCCGACTCTCCATCGCTCATACGGAAACGCGCCACTGCGGCGCTGCTCGCACCACCACCCGTTCCGCTCTACTTCAAGCGGTCCCCGCACCCACGCACCAATCCCAGCAGCGTGCTCCCAGGCGCCTCCAAACCGGCGTTGCATCCTATTCCCAAAATAGCAAGGAAACAATTAAGGGTGGGTAAGAAATAAGAATAAAATATAAAGACTGGAAGAGCAGGGGCGGAAGAGAAATAGGTGCGCCGCTGCATGTGCTTTGTCGCCTAAATGTGATCGATAAATCCGGTCAGACCGCGAGCGCTCCCACCCAACCCCCCTCTATCTCCTCTCTCTCTCTCGGACTCCCCCCCCGTCCCTCCCCCCCTCCCCTTCTTCCCCTTCTCTTCCCCCGTTGCCTCCCATCCGGCACCCTTCTCATCTCGTCCTCCCTTCGCTCGCACGCAACCACAGCCGTCCCCCCTGTGGACCGCCTATAACCCATCCCAACCAAAACGAAGAGAGGAGCGTCGGAGCTCCTCCACCATCCTCTCTCCCACCTCATACCCTCCCAAAACACCAACGAGAAAAAGAGAGAAAGAAATGCCCGCCCAGAAGCGCCCCCTCCCTCCGCCCTCCGACCACCTCGGTGGCTCCACCGACTCCCCCCACTTGCCGCCTCCGCTGCCGTCCCAGCAGCAGCGCCTGCCGCTGCCGCAGGCCGACGGCGAGCAGCCGCCGCAGCCAAATCCACCGCCGGAGCTACCGAAGGAACGAGATGGCGGTAAAGATGCTAGCCTCAACCTTTCTCCGTCTCTCTTTTTCTCTCCGCCGCCTCTCGATCTCACCATCCATCCGTCTCGTGTCTTCTTCTTTTTTTGGTTCCTGTCCAGATTCCGATGGCGAAGGTGGCAGCCAATCTTCGGACGACGAGGCTGACAAAGACGAGTAGGTTCCCCTTCTTCGTTTTCCTCTCTATCTCTCGCCCCCTCTCTCTTCTCTCTCTTATCCTCGTGGTATCTTGTCGTATTTCTGATCGGTACCGGCGAGGTGGTGGAGTATTGTATGTTTGCTACGATGGAACTTGGGGGTAAGCTGGGTTTTCGCTCTGTTCTTTTCCCTTCGCGGGGATGAAGATGACGGATGACGGCCGTCTCTCGGCCACATGCATGTTATTTTTATTCGTGTTCGTGGGTCGGTTTGTTCGGTAGATCCGATCTCATGGGTTGTAGCTGGTTGCTATCTTGTTTTCTCGCCATCTCGTTTTCTTCCATTGTTCCTGTTTTCGACCAATGTGTTCTTGTAATAGTCATCTGCACGAGCTTTGACGCCCTTCCGCATGCGTGGAGGTATGCATTTCTTTTTCTTTCTTCAGATGTATGTATTTTCTTTCTCCTTCTTCTTTTTGAGAGGAGTGTGACGGTATGTATTCGTGATCACTTCCTCGTGTTGGTGATCCTGATGGTCGTCGAAGGCAGGGGGAGCAGTGGAAGGGTGACGTTAACGAGATGGCGGGCTTTGAGTTAGGAAACCCAGTATGACGTGTAAACTAATTTAATTTAGGATACGCTGAGGCATACGTTCGCAGAAGATGCACGAGTTGAATTGAAGGAGCAGCGAAGATAGATAGTGTAGTGGATCTCTACGTACGACAAGCCTTTAAAGTTATTATCGTTAGTACAACTAGTTCCCTGTTGATCATTTCTTGGTTGGTGTTCTTTGATAGTTTCTAATCCTTGCAGTTCTGGATATTTCATATGGTTGGGTGGTGCTACCTGCCTGCCAGCTTTTCAACTTTCGAGTTGCAGGGAAGAAAGATTATTATGATTATTCATGGTTCTGGAGTTATAGTCAAATAAGCAGATGATGGATATGTTTTTTGTTTGAGGCATCACCTATACAGACATGCTTCAATCTTGCTTTTGCTCCATTGTTCTGTTCTTAAAATTTCAAACTCCTTTTTTTAAGCATTATTTTATGTTATTATATACTACCAGTACTGAACTTTGTTTGGTCAATGTTATGATTCTTGATGTTTTATCAGTTTTCTGCTCCATGGATTATTTATATTGGAAGAGAAAAAAAGAGAACATAGAACAAATACATATATAAACATAATAAAAGAGGCTTATCCATGCAAGCTATTCAGCTAGGCCTTACATGTTCCACTTATGCATTATTTCATATTTAAGGTCAAGTTCTCTGAAATCAAAGAATCTATAAATCGGTACCCAGTAATTCCATCTAATTCTTCTTTATCACCCCTCCTTTCAGGCCTTCTTTGGGTAACATGCATGACTTTCCACCATGTTTAGCGATTTTGCTCATTTCATCTGCCATTTACATCACATAAAGAGCATTTTTCTCTTCTTATTGACAACTTCATTCTTCCTAGTCTCACTGCATGCCCACTCTAACATCCTCATCTCCCCATACTTCAAAAAACAGCTATGGGAATGCGAAATGTACACCATTTAACTAAATGGTGTGTGAGATTTGATTTTAATCACACAAACAATTTTTAGATGCTCCAGCTCTTTTATATCTTTGCTTTTCCCATTGTTGGATCTGAACTATTGGTCCAGCCACTCTGTGTCAAGCTTCATGGTACTGCAGGGAAGCTCTTAAATAAAATAGAAAGGTTGGGCTAGTGCAGCAATTTGTGAATCATTAGAGTTACCTAATCCTGAATTGAGGTGCCAAACTCTGTGAACAATTTCTTTGTATACAGTTTAACAATTTTGATGGCTTTTGTTATGTCACCTTTCATCTCTGTAGTGAGGAAGATATACTTATGAACATCTAGATGCTCAATACTTTTATATATTTGGGGCTCAAAACTATTATGACTTTGAAATCTCAAACCAGTACATAATATCAATAAGGACTCAGAGGTGTTAGATTAGTACATCATAATGTGTTGTGCATCTTCCAATTTTTGACTTATAAATCTTCTTTTTGTGTTTTCTCCATGTTGGTGACCGGACTTTGTTACATTTACATATATTTTTGTTTATGCCTAGATGAGGATATATTTATGTCCAATTAATACAGTATATACGGTATTTAATCCATTTCTATGTCTCAGAACTGTAAAATTGCATATAATGTATTTGCATCTAATATCTCTAGTCCCTTATCCTCAAGCTTTTCTTGTTACTCCCAAATTTTCTTTCTACACGTGTTTTTGTGTATAGGGGTGGCAATGGGCTGGGTCTGATTGGTTTTAGGTTTGCTCAGAAAGAAACCCCCAACCCATATCTGAACCATTTATAACTGGGATGAAATTAATAGAATCATACCCTACAGATTTTGTTTTATATATTCCCATGCTCAACATGTCAACCCACCAATGAGGATTTCACTTGACATTATTGGGGAATGAAAATGATACGGCCAAGAACAGGGGAT
>JAOXJJ010000725.1:19708725-19727361 GCA_025769935.1 Phoenix roebelenii | reverse complement strand
TATAACATATCAATGTATTATGATATAATGTAATATAATATTTTATTTATAGTATAATACAATAATAAAGGTATAAAATATTATAATTATTAGCATAAATTAATTTTTTCATAATATAACATAATATTAAATTGTTTAACATAACATATTAATGTATTATGATATTATATTATATTATATTATATTTATAGTATAATACAATAATAAAGATATAAAATATTATAATTATCAATGTAAATTAATTTTTCACCCTTCTGATGACCATTTATCTCTGTAACAAATTTTCTAGCAGATTTTCAAAATTATAAAAGAACATTTTATGTAATTGTTATATTTTATCACAGGTATTTTGATCAAAAAAACAACTTCTCGATTGGATTTTGGAAAGCTCCAAAATGGAGCTTCTTCCAAAAAACTATTTTTAACTTTATGAAAAAACTAAAACAGCATCCTAAAATTTTTACCAAACACCTCTATTTCATTTAAAAGTGCTTTTGCTAAAAGCTCCTCCAAAAGGTGCCGTTTGGGGAAGCTTTTGCAGGGCCCTCTAAAAGCAATTTTAGATGAAATAGGGATCTTGGCAAAAATTTTGGAAAGCTGTTTTAGCTTTTTCAGAAAGCTAAAAAAGCTTTTTGGGAGAAGTTCTATTTTGGAGCTTTCCGAAAAAGCACTTTTAGGTCCGGTCGGGAAGCTGTTTTTTTGACCAAAATACCCGCGATAAAATATAACAATTACACAAAATGTTTCTTTAATAATTATTTAACCAATTTTATCACCTAGCTAGAAAATTTATTATATTATAAAAAAATTAATTTAGGCTAATAATTATAATATTTTATATCTTTATTATTTATTATGTTATAAATATTGATGGGAGACAAAATGGATCGTCTTATTCCGGCACGGAGCTACCCAACTTCGGCCAAGTAAACCTCATAACCGAGCAGGTCGAAGGGACTCCCTCGACCGCGAGCGACTACCTCGACAAGAGCCTAGTTGACCAGCCAGGCAGACCTCGGGCCTGCTAAGAGTCAGGCAGACCTTGCCCCCACCAAGAGCTAGAGCCGACCTCAGCCGAGCCAACCTCAGCTAGAGGCGGTCTCGGCCAGAGGCCCGGCTGACCTTGGACTCCGTTAAGGGTCGAGCTGATCTCGCCAAGTGCATGCCAAGGGCCATAACCTGCCACACCTACCAAGGGCCATAGTCTGCCACACCTGCCAGGAGCCATACTCTACCACACCTGGCCAAGACCATTCCCTCCAATGATGAGGATGATCTATGCGGCAGCCACCTAATCACCCTTGTGAGGAATATAAATAGGCTACGCCAACAACACTCAGGGACCTTTTTTCTCCTTCCTATAAAAAATAGACTCACCAAAAAACTCCACTAACTTAGCTGTCGGAGGGCCTTCGCCGAGATCTCGGCGAAGGCTTTGTGCAAGTCCCCAGGAGCATAGGAGGCGACTCCCCTTCTCCGTTCCGGTCGGTGGCTTCTCGTCCTCTTCCAGCATGGTCACCCTCAGGCCAGATTTCAACCCCAACAAATATAATATTATATTATATTATCTCATAATACATTGATATGTCATGTTAAATAATTTAATATTATATTAAATATTATACTATAGTATACAATATTATATTACTATATTATAATAAGATTATATTACATTACAGTAATATTATACTATATCATATATTTATATATTAATATATATAATATTTTATTATGCTTTGTTGTATAATACTATGCAATATCTTTTATGGTCATTTTGTCATACCAAAAATACTTTCTCAGTTTGTTTACCAAATACATGTTAAAATGGCACAACACTTTAGAAATGTAGTTACCAATCAACAAATTTATTTTTATAAAAGCTCTACTTCAGAAAGCTTTACTTCCAAAAAATCTACTTCCAAAGCTCTACTGCCAAGAACTCTCCTAAACGAAGCCTAAGCCATGAAGGTAGGGCACGTGTTCAAGAATGTGCACACCTCATAACGAGCATACATTTAGAGTTGCGCCGATAGCGAGGCGAATTACTTAGACAGAGCAGCGTACATATTCATTTCTTTTTTTTTGAGAAAAGTAAATCTTTATTATGAAAGATTTTTTTTTCTTTAAATCATAGTACGGCTGGATGTAGTCTTATGTCCTCCACTTCAGAAAATGCCAAATATTGGCTTCATTCTACTGAAATATAAAGGTTAAATCATTGGATAAGTTGCCTTTTTTTCCCCTTTTTTTTTTATTTTCAAGCCATAAATTTTTTGTCCAACCAAGTGCCTCTCTAAAACATTGATATAGTACTTTCACCTAAAATTTGGACGATAGTGCACACATATATTTTACTTGGATGCGTTGTTGTTGATGACCACTTGGATTGGTTGCCTTAAAAGTGAATTTGTATGGCACAAAGTAATATAAAAGCATAATGAGATGATCTCTAGGTATAATTTTGTATAATTTTTAGTTAGATCAGATCCACCATTTAAGTTAGTAGACCAATCCTATTACGAAGCAACATGCATGGAAGCGCATGTACTACGCTCTTTTCTATTTTATCCATTCGTGTGTGTTGTTGGGTGGTGGACTTGGTCCAACCAATAACTACTCCATAATTTTTGTCATTTTTTTTGGTACAACAGTGGCTCACGGACGACGGGTGTGGGTACAACCAACAAAATCAGAAAAGAAAAGATAGTATGAAGGATAAAGCACAGACACGTGGTCTTCCTAAGTAAAACTTTTAGAGTGGTGAGCCGTGAAGGAGGTCATCTAATCAGCAATACTATTCGTTTTCCTGCAAACATGTATGGCCCGATAGAAACAACACTCACCTAAGAACCTGCGGATGTCGTGGAGTAGCAGCCTACAACATCCCCGACCCCATATCCACATGATCACCGTGGCCGAGTCCCCTTCGACAAGGATGCAGTCCGCCTCCAGCACACACCTCGTATTAGTGATGCCCTCCCATGTGGCTTTGAGCTTGGCACTGACGACAAATGTATCGAAGATTCGTCGACCCCTCTGTCACTATCAGTTTGGTATCATGATCTCTGATGATGAATTCCACACCGTCAGTGTTCCCTCCCCCGCCAACACTGCTGCTGAAGTTCACCTTAAGAAAGCGAGGGGTTGGGGGCTCCTAGGAGATTAGTACGGTCCTGGACGCTGCAAAAGCAAAATGGAAGTCCTATATTTTTTGGACCATCCCGAGAGACGATGGTGCAGTCAATCGAATAACCTCCACCACATGAAGTAGAGCTCTGTCCGCCATCACCTTTGGATGCGCTCTGCTATCCTCGAAAACCTGGGCATTTCTGTCTAGCCAGTAGTGACAGACTAGATCGGCAGCCTTGATGCCTCGCTCCTCAAGGTCGGGCCTCTGTGAAGAGATCTCCACGAAGTGCAGAAAATCCTCAATTGACGTCCACGCCTGCCGAGGGACGAGGGAGCCGGAGGCGCATCCCTAGATCTAATCGACCCGCGGACATCTTAAGAGGACATGTAATATTGACTCCTCCATCTCCGGAAAGGCCACACACTCTAGGGGAATGCTCACCTCATGCCGAGCCGGCTTGCCTCTGGTAAGCAGGCACCCCCATGCCACCTTCCAGACAAACAAGGCAACTTGGGGGTGGTTGCAAAGCCTTCAAATCCAGCTCCCATCAATATGCTGAGCCATAGTCCTCTTAACCACCCCAAGTAAGTCTCGGGCTTTTACCTTTGACCTTTCAGCTCCAGAATCTCCAGTCTACAGCTTCTCCTACAGGAATCAGCAATAACAAGACCCACTTAGCCACCTGCTCCCCAAAAGCCTGCTGGATGAGGTCCTTGTTCTACGTCCGCCCTCCTGGGATAAACAGATCACAAACTCTGCACCCCTCTAGCCAAACAGAGTCAATCAGGGTAGGCCAGCCGCACAGTGGCACCTCAGAGAGCCAATTGTCCTCCAAGACATCGATAGCCCATCTATTCCCGATCTCCCATTTGATCTCCGCAAGAATCGTCGGAGCGCAGACACAGATCTCTCTAATTTTGTCTTGAAAACTGATTTTCAACAAAGGTGCACAAGGGAATGACATAAGTTGACGTGAGCAACCGTTTCAAGCTTGAGATGCTCTGAAGACCCTCGCGTTCAGGAGATTCCGAGTAGTAATTAGGCTGGGCCAGTAGTGTAACCCACAATCTGGATTGGGCTCTACGTTGTGCCAAGCACCAAGGGGCTGGTGTTAAATCCGAAAACTCCACTTTCGGTCCCCGACCGAACCGCTGAACCTTACTTCAGCAAAGGCGGCGCGCGCACCGATGTCGCGAATCTCGCCATCTCCTCCCCTCCCGCTCCTCTCCCACCATCACTTTGTTCCCTTATTCGTCCGCTGCCGTTGGAGGACTTCCGTGCCGGCAGAAGAACTAGACGCGGACGAGAAAAGGAGCGTCCCTATGACCAATTGGTGGCAGCGCGCGTTGGGGCAGCGCCTCAACTCGGCGGGCGTGGGCTCCTTCGCGAGCGTGGTGGCGCGGGAGCCCCACCTCGCCCTCCCCCACATCGCCGTCCCGGACATCCGCTGGATCGACTGGGCCGAGATGGAGCGCCTCGGCTTCCGCGGCGTCGTCTTCGACAAGGACAACACCCTCACTGCTCCTTACTCCCTCTCCCTCTGGCCCCCTCTCTCCCACTCCCTCCACCTCTGTCGCTCCGCCTTTCCCGGCAAGATCGCCATCTTTAGCAACTCCGCCGGTGAATGTCTTCTTCTTCTTCTTCTTCTGGTTGTTCTTTTTCGGTTCTCGATTCGTTTGTCTCGCCATTGGCTTATGGTGGGGACTGGATTGGGCTTTTGTCAGGACTTCGGCAGTTTGATCCGGATGGCTCAGAAGCTAGAGCTCTAGAGGAGTCGATTGGAGGCATTCATGTTATAAGGCATGGCAAGTGCATGCTATATCTCAAATTTTATTTTGTGTAATATGGTTTGCTTCATGGCATTCTTTTGCATTGATATTTTGCACAAATAGCTCACGACTGCAGCCTTATGCGGATTGTTTCTTCTCTGTTGCATGCTAGTTGCTGCGGGGGAGGTTGAGTGCTTAACTTATTTTCCAAATGAATTTGGATTTCGATGATTAGTTAGTCTGCATTGGAACTAAGGAGACCTCTGGGATAGAAATGATGAAATTGTACTCTATCTAGTTTTCCACTCTGAAGGAAGAAAAGATTCAATTTTCAGAAGAGTAAAGAAAGTAACAAAAATTATCACAAAAACCAGTCAGTACAAGGAATTATAGCTATGCCCTAATGATATTGTATCCCTTTATTTGCTTTATGCTAGTAATCTAAATATTGCTCCACTTGTTAGGATGATGGAACTAGTTATAGGTAACTTTAGAAAAACATGAAGACAAATATGACATATGCAATTAAAGCATGACATCTTGAAGTTCATAACCTATATTATCATCTTAAAAATAAAATATTATGTTACGACTATGTTCCTGTTTCTAGGATTGAAGGCATAAGCTGCATCACAAAGTCAGCAGCGTCGTTGATCTTTCAATCTTTTATAGTGATGCCCGAGCTTGAACATTTTCTTTAACCCTCCATGATCTTCCTTGTTAATAGTTGGCACCACTTATTCCATCATAGTGAGATGGAACTGGAGGTTTCCAATCTTTATCCATTGTCGCTATAAGCCTATACTGAAACAAGAAGTGCCATAGACAATGATTTTACAATGCAACAAGACAACTGTTCATCTTAGAGCAACAACCTCTAGAATCCTGAACCTTTCTCTTGTAGACTATCTACTCGAGGTACTATTATACAATTCTATTGTTAAGGGGGCCTCGTAAGATCTTTCCCGACCATAGATACTCTCTCTCTCTCGTCATCAAATTCAAAAGTTAAGTGCAATTGTAGATGAGTTATCTTTTGCCCCTTTTCATGATATTATTTATACTTTATTGATACTTGCAAAGTCCGTTAAGAAGTGAAAGTCAAGATAGTGCAATTGATATGGCCCCAGAACAGGCTTCTGCTGCCACTTCTCCACTGCTTAATCAAAATAGAATATTAAGTCTTGGAGGAATTTTTTTCACAAAACCTGGGTACCTGAATGTGAGGGCCAACCCTATGCTTCTTATTACCAAATAAATCATTTTATGTTGAAGCATATATGCAAAATGAAGTTCTTATAAGATACTTAAAGATTTTGTCTTGTATCGCAGAGATAAAAAAACCATCTGGAACAGCTGAAGACATTGAAAAATACTTTGGTTGCTCAGCTTCACTACTTGTAATGGTAGGGATCTATATAACCTGCAAAAGCTGTTCTCTTCCATTGACATTTCACAATGGTTTCCATGTTCTCATATCAGGTGGGAGATCGGCATTTCACAGATGTTGTCTATGGAAACAAACATGGCTTTTTAACTATCTTAACAGAACCACTAAGTCTTTCTGAAGAGCCTTTCATTGTCAAGCAGGTAAATTTGTCCAACACCCTTTTTTCCTTTCTCCGTTCTATATTTAATTCTGAAGCAATTAGACAAAAGACAATCACACATTATAACTTTTTTCTTTTGACTTGCATCTATTGACAAATGTTTGCTTGTTCAAGCCTGAACCATGTCAAGTCTTAGTTAGCCTGTTTATGCCTGATGTAAGGGAAATTTCAAGGACAAAAGGACAAAGTTGGCTTTACATCGGCTTGGTGGTGGCACAGAGCCCTAAATGATTGATAGCATGTGCAGAATTTCTCTATCCTGTTGATTGGAGTCACCTCTCCTTCCAATAATGGAATACTTCTAAGTTCTAATAATGAGCTTCTCAAGAATGATTTTTAAGTGCAAACTTCTAAAACTTTATACTGGTTAAGAGGAATTTTGTTATAACTAATATGATTCTGGATGAATAAACTTGAAATACAGGGCCTAATATTTGGAAGTGGAAGATCGACTTGAAACTGCAGATAGAAGTATATCCATAAAGCCTAAGTCTTGCTGATTATCCCCTTTGTACCAGACAGTTGTTTTGACTTTTGAAAGGTCTGGGCAAAAGTAACTAGGGTTTCTGATGGAGACTGCAAGGACAATCTTTGTAGTTAAGGACTTGAGATTACTTTCTGAATTTCCTATTTGGTGCTTGAACTAATTTCTATAGCTCTTAATGGTCAATGGATAGATGACGAATATGATTATATGAAGACCTTCCACTCATTGCCGTGTTGTGGCTGTAAGCTAAAATATAAGGGTACTTTTCACTACTACAGAGCATTCACAATTTACAATGAAAAGCAAGGATTGTGCAGGTTCCCATTATACTGTCACTTTCTTATTTTTAAGTATTCAGCACTTCTTGACAAAGAATTTCTTTGACTTCTGAAAATGATGTATGGAATTTTCTTTGTATATATTTGAGCAAGGCTAGAGTTTTCTTTGGTCATCGCCAGAAAGATAAAATATGATTTATAATGCTGAGATTTACACGAACCAAGATAAATTGATAAATATGCAAGGGAGATGAATAAATTTAGTTTCACAAACAATCATTGGCAGTTAAATTAGCAGTAGAGAAGACATCTTTCTGTTATTATATTAAGGATATTGCCATGAAATGTGAGGGGTGTTGGGATAGACAGGAAAGGAAAAATGATGTCGATGAACAGTTGCTATAAGGATCATTTGTTTCGGTAGTAAGATTCCAAATTACCAGTTAGCAATTGAGACCATTAATTACAAGAAAGAAGATACAAAAGGCTGTTTCTTATATCCAACAAATTGCTGCCTTTGCTGGAGAAACTTCATCTATTTGAAATAAGGAAAATCTTGTTTCTTTTCTGACTTAAAGAGCTATTCTCATATCCATCGATTTTCTGAAATTTGGAAAAAGGTTTTATTTGAATTCTTAGACATGTTTAGTCATTTTAAAGTACTGGTCATTCTACAGCTTCAGCCAGAACATATTAAGTTATATTCCTTTTGATGCATAATTATGGTTAGTTTTCTTTTGAATGACCATACACTAAAATAACAAAAAAATATGGAAAGATGCATTATGGTCATCCAATCATGATGACAGCTTCAACTGCTGGAAGACACATGAAACAGTTGGCTTTTTCTGTTTTATGAAATTTTAAGGATGTACTTGTATGTCTAGGATTGATTTATTTTAATGTAAATTTAGTTGGTCAGTACAGTTGCATTTAATAGTTATATCAAAAGGCCATTTAGGTACATTATGATGTTTGGGGTGTGCTTGAGGAAAGCATACAATGTGACAAGTCATTTGATGGTCTAATTTTATAATCTTGTGATTTGTTACAATTCACAACGTGACAAATCATTTCTTGGCAGATGTCAGGTTAAATGGGTGGTCTGTACTATTAAAGAATTCTTGTTCTAGGTCTACTTTGAGCGTCTTTGTATTATTTTTCTAATTTACTAGCAATTACAACTTAAAGTATTCCAAAATGAGCACGATTGTTCTATGTTAGATGGTCATCAAGTGATAGAGTGTTACATAATGCTGGCAAATGCTATTTCACTTTTGAAGAAAATTATAATATTTGGATAGCTTTGGCATGAAACTACTGAAATTGTACAACCAAAACTCACAAAAGATATATTTAAATCTAAAACACTTTATAATTATTTAATTTACTTATGTTAATATTTCTTCGATTTTGTTATTATTCTGAAATGTTTTAACATTTTTTGGATTTTTTTAATCAATCTTTTAGGGCGACACTACTGAAACCATTGAAACTAGCAAAATCAAAACTTGTCTGGGCCAGCCAAAACCAAAATCGAGTTTTTGAACTTTGATATTCTACACAGTGTCTGCCGAGCCGACCGAATCGGCATATTGGTAGGCTCCAGTACCGGTTGGAACCGGAACCCCCCCCCCAAAAAAAGGATGACACGCACTTGCGTCCGCGTTTTAGCCATAGAAATGCCACTCTATGGCATTAAATGCCCACGCGTCCCCGCGTGGGCTCGCACTCGTGCGCGGTGCTGCGTGGGCTCACTGCCTCGCACGAGGAACCGCACGCGAGCACAGGAAAACAGTGCGAGCGCGGAGAACCATGCGGGAGCGAGGTTCCCTGCGCGTGGAATTGCGTGCGGGCACGAGCAATTCCCCGCTCGCGCCCGCGCTGGCGGGCTGCCCCGCATGCGGAAAGAATTTTTTTTTCCTTCCCTTCTTCCTCCTTCCCGAGCTTTCTCCTCCTCTCCTTTCTTCCCCTCTCTCCTCCTCTCTTCTCCTCTCTTTCCCCCCTTCTCCTGCAAGTAAGGAAGGAACCGTTGGGAAGGCCGCGCGCACGTCTAGGTGCTCGGGAGGGGGTTGGCCCGAGGTACGTCGAACCATCTTCTTCTTCTCCTCTTTCTCTTCTTCCTCTTCTTCTCCCTCTTCTTCTTCCTCTTCTTTCCTCTTCTTTCTTCCTCTTCTCCTCTTTCTCTTCTTTCTTCTTCCCCGCTCGGTTTTGGCCCCGAACCATTTTATGTAGCTTTACCGTACCAGTGGGGGTCGGTACCGGTACGGTACATGCCGGTTCAGCAGGCCATGATTCTACGCATGCTTATTTTGTGTCCAATATGTCCAAGATGAGAGCTACATTTTGAAGTTTAAAATCAGCTTCAAATTGCCTAATTGTTTGACTAAAATCAAGTCATGCATGGGCAATTTCCAAATGATCAGCATCTAAATCGGTTTGCAAGAAACTGGCTTGAGCCGGGTCCATGGAGAAGCAGATTGGGCAAGCCTGTGCTGGCTTGATAGATAGGGCACTTGGTGCCATCCAGTTTGTTGATATCTTACAATCTTGGTACAACTTTATGTTGTTCAATGGTTGTATGAATTCTTTACATGCATAAGAAATGGTTGGTGAAGAATGACAAAGATGATAATATTCACATTTTCCAGAAAGAAAAGAGTCCGGCATTCCTTATACTCAGCTTGCAAATCTCAGAGGATGATAACACTGTTTTTTAGCTGAAAAGAGGCTTCAGGGATGGGATTCCCATGAAAACTGTCAGCAATCCTTCTTCCTTTTTCTTTCGTTCTTTCTTTTGTATGATTTCTTGCTTGAACAACTTGGGCAAATATGTGGTTCTCAAACAGTTCTTGAATTTTTGGTTTCATCCGGATTCCTTAGATTGAGCCTGATATTTCTAACTGATGTTCTCACATACTTGAAATGGGAACGAGGGCTTGGGTACCCAAGCGAAGCGAGACGTAAAGGATTAGATCTCATCAAGAGTGTTGTATTGTCAGTATTTGTTATGACCTGAGTTGATCTTTGTTGGTAGTTGGGTTGCTATGTGCTATCATTATTTGCTCATATCTTTAGTAGCAGATGGATATTGGATTCTTCTAAGTTTCTCAAAATCACAATTGTTTCAGGTCAGAAAATTGGAAAACATTCTTGTCAAGCGCTGGTACCAGCAAGGACTAAGACCACCCAAGCATGGTCTCCTATCAGAAGCTAATCAGTGTATAAAAGTTCCATCCTTATGAGAAATGTTTGAAACAGTGAAAAGAAGATCAACGATTCCTTTCATCACCATGACTTCTGCCAAGCTCTGTTGTAACGCTTATATCAGAACTTGTGTACATGGGCAGAAATACACATTGAGACTGGCTCCAGTTTCTGCTTTATTGAATTGGATCCCATCCAAACTGACATGTTTATATCATCCAACATGACACATCACTTGTGAAAGCTTTTCAAATCTTCTCAGGAATATGTTGCTTAACTCTGCATGACAACTGTATAACTGTGTATAGTTCATTTGGATTCCTTATGACTGTATAATACATGTATTTGTGTAAGCATTCTCTGGGCTGCTCAAGCCATTTTCATGTGGCATTGCCGGGACCAGGCTTTGTGGTTGGAAGAACTGTGCTTTGCTTCTGTTCCCACAACTTATTGAACCGTGTATGCGGCGGCATGAATCTTCTTTCTCATGGATCAAGTTTATGTTTGTTGCTGCTTTGTTGTGGGGGCTCTAAAGAAATATCTGTAGTCTGATGAGTGCCATTTTTGATACATATTCACCTGCCAAGATCATATCTAATGACGCTTGGTTATAAGCAAAAAATTTTAAAATTGAGCAGCCAATGGATCTCTTACTCGAGTTGTGATTGAGGCATTTGACTAGGAAATCTCTAATTACATGAGATCGCAATCGTTATCTTGGGCAAGGTCGTTTCATTATCTAACTTCTAATTACCAGTTCTCGAGCAAGACAAGTCTCTCGGCATCCAAGAGCCGGTCATATCTGCAATGTCCCAAGATAAGAGAACGAAAAGAAGGTTGCACTTCATCGAAGATGCACCATCCAAATTTATCTTTATGTATGGCTAGGGCTAAAAGTGGATCGGATATGGATTGAATACTGGTGTATCTATATCTATACTTGTTTTATTTGATGAATACAAATATATTACGGATATTAATTAGATGCAAAAATTTATATCTATATTTGTTTTAAATAGATACAAATACAAATTAAATATTGAAAGTATAAATATAATATGAATATAAGTTGGATAATTAAATTTTATCACCATATAATCAAGAACATTACTACGCAGATGATAAATCAAATTAATAATTATTAATACAGTTATTTATTTTTCTTAAAAAACCATCATTGTCATACAAAATTATATAAGCTTAAAAATGGAATCAAATTTTTGGATACAAATTTTGAGTATTTTAATTAAAAATAATAATAATTTATTTCGCTCCCCCCCCCCCCTCAAAAGAGAAAACTAAAGCCTAGATGAAGGGCTGTCCCTATTTGTTGATGCCTGATGGCGACGTCCATCTTATTTAGTACTAATAATTAACCATTGCTCCTCTCCTAACCTTACCATCATCTCACTCCTTGGTCCATGATTGCGGACAACGTAATGCAACAATCCAGAATGTGTCGCTCGTACTCCCGGCTGATGTGACAAGGTCACGTGACACTGATCCCCGTAAGCCACTTAGGACATGGGCAGAGAATGGCGCACATGAGACAGAATCTATTCGGTGCGCCAAACAATCGTTTCTTTGCATACTACCTAAAAAATTCTCGCTAAAGCTAGCATCCTTCACTCTCAAAACCATACAGAAATTCCTCAAAAATTAAAAATAAATAATACTTGCAGCTTATAATTTAAAAACTTATATTTATCTCTGTTGGATATATTTTTATCCAACACTTTAACCATTAATCTCAAGTAAAATCTAAATATCACTTTAAAAAAATAAAAATCATCAAATAATCTTAAATAACAAAACAACTAACTATGAATATAACATAATACCGTTAATTTTGGGCATGTGGTTAGTCCCACATCGGTTATTTGCTAGGTAGATCTTGAATACCTACACAAGATCAATGAACACAAATAATATCTTTCGGCTAACCATTTTGAGTAAGGTCCTGCATTGTTACAAATGATATCAGAGCAGATCCAACCCATAACGTATGTAGATTAGGGGACACTGCAACACATATCAATTGAGGCTGACTGTTGAATGGAGTTGAATCCTTAGCCTAACGAGGACGTGTGTTTAGTCCCATATCGATTATTCGCTGAGTAGATATTGAGTACTTATATAGAATCAAGGAATCCGAAAAAATTTCTATAATCTATTTTTATTCTTATTATAACTTATTAAGGTAGCAGCCCAAAATACATGCTCATATATTTACGCATATACAACACACTCCTTGCCACCTTTCATGCCCCCTAGTAGCAACTCACATGGTCGCTATTTAGAACAACAAAAAGGAAACTCCATTAGATGACCACAAAAACCAGCAAACACGAGAGACAGCACACGATCTCTACACACATCCATCCCGCTCACCCACAAGCCAATCCTCTTTCTCGGCACAGAGTCCATTCAGCGGTGGGTGCTCCTTGTCTCACCGCTGTACAGCCTGCACTCCCGGAAACCCATACATCAGCCAAGCAATATTCAAACAGAACGACAGCAATAAGAAAAAAAAAAGGGAATCAAACGTGATACTGTTTTTCTAAGGAAAAAAAAGAGAAGTGAGGAGGGTTTTATTGATTGCCAGTCGTAAACGGTGGGGGAGTTGGGCTGGGGCTTGTCAAAATAGTTGGCACCGACGGTCTTGGTGGCGAGGTTGCTCCCCGGGTTGAACACGCTCCGCCACACGTTCGTCTTGCGCGGGGAGGAGGGCGTCGTCGGCGTGGCCGGTGTCGTCGGTGTGGCCGGCATCGACATCGACCTCCGGTACTCGCTGCTCTCCCCTTCCCCATCTTCACCAATCAACCAACAATAAACCGCACTTGAATTACATCAAGAACAAAATTTTGACAGGTAATCAAATTAAAGAAGAAATATTAAGTCTGTGAAGAGGCTATTCGAGGAACCTTTGATGACCGGAGACTTGCTGTTGACCTTCCTGAGCTTGCCGATGCCGTTGTCCGGCTGAGGCCCGGCAACCACGTCGTCCCACAGCTTCTCAAGGAGAACCATTGCTCTCTCTTTCGCTCGCTCGCTCTCTCTCACCGCTGGGGTTCATTTATATTACCGACATGAATCCTATCACCATTATTAGGTGTCTTCAACTATATACGAGGAGAAGCGTTCGAACTCGCACGTGTCATGATAGGGGGCTGACGGGAACTTGGTAGTTGAAATGGTAAACATAGTTAAAACGGTTTGTCCGATTCTTGTGTCACGGACCAAGGCGTTAGACGAGGGGAAGGGTTGGGGCATGAGAATTGAATGACCATGAGTTCGTCTCCGTCCCCTTCGGTCACTCGCCCGTCGACACCGAATCCGATCGTCGCGCTAACGTGATTGAAGCTAAGAAATTCTTATCAAAAAATAATTCATTCTGCTACCAAATTTCTAGGGGCATACGGACGACATTATCAAGCATATTCATCTACTAAGAGAAAAGCAAGTGGCATTTCTTCTCATGATCAATTTTTGCTTGGAACTTTGCTTATATAAGAAGAGCCCCCTTTTCCTAAGCCCTTCCTGCTTGCCAGCTAGGCTCGTCTCCTCAACCTTCATTTCCTCTAAATCTATTTTATCCTATAAATTTAAGTTTTTGGAACGAGTGATGATTTTAACATGGTATCAGAGCAGATGTTCTAAGTTTGAATTCTATCTCCGCACTCTTTAATTATATTATTAAAAATTTTACTTGCTGGTTTTACTTATTAAAAAAAAAAGTTTGGTAATAAAAATATTTAGAGTGCTTTGAGATATGAGCGAAGCATTGCCAAAGTGAACGACATGCCGGGCTGGTGTTTGGCCTGACGCTCATCTCAAGTGAACAACCGGTTAAGGAGACGATTGGTCTGATAGGTCGCTTCAGAAGACATTTATTTTTATAAGGGAAAGTTTAGATTTTTTGTAAAATAAAAATCCTTAAAGAATGTTCCGAAAATTATTTAGAACCAGAAAAAGCTCTAAAATCCCTGTAATTGTGGAGGAACCGCACTAATGCTCGAATTCTATCCAGTACTCATCCTTCTCTAGTGTACTGCATCAATCTACTTTAGTGATGATGGGTGGGGCCAAACATTGACAAAGTAGCTTGCTGTGACTTGAAGCTGAGAATAACATAGTACAAGACGTGACAATCAAAGTGCTACACTTGATAAAGGTTGGGACCACTGTCTCGTTGAAAAGAAAGTCCCCAACATTTCACCTCCCAAAGGAGAGAGACTGATCACGGGATCCTAGAAGGGCCGCGCATTAAGAGAGGGTTGGACTATGGTGAGTGATGCAGGCCAAACATATATATCGAAAAGCTATTTTTTTTTTAAATTTAACTATAAAAAAAATAAATATGATAAAATCATACGATCACTCATATAAAGCTGTTTAATTTTTAATAGAGGTTAAAATTTTTTACTAAAAAAAATGCACCATGGACAAATTTTTAATTTATTAACCATTTAGTCATGTCAAAATATGACAATAAGATCTCACTTGTCTTAAATTATATAGTTGTTGGCCCATGTCACTAAAATCAGCAAGCTAATCCAGGCTATCCCATAATGAGTTCATCTTCTATTTTTTGGTATACCGATGGGCAAAGACCAGCTTAAAAATTATTAGTCATAAGGCATGTTTTAGTTATATAGAAATCTCATGCAAAATAGGTCAAAATAAATTATTTGCAAATATAAATTGCCAAACCAAAAAAAAAAATATATGAGCTAAACATCAACCAGGAGAGTTTTTATAGATAAGATTTTTGTGGCAGCACCGTTAACAAAACTTTCTGTATGTATACTAGTTCAAGGCCCTAACAAATCTATGGTTCACCGTATAAAATATGTTTCTTTTCATCGGCAAACGTGGACCTAGCCTAATTGGTAGAAAGGAATTTGATTCAATAGTTTGCAGACATCATGACATATAAGAAAAGCACAAATCACCGAAAGTCCTGCCGGATATGGGCTGCCCCCTAATTTTATGTGGTCACGAGAATCCACAAGCCTTTAAAAATTGGCTAGTAGTTATGAGCCAATGCATGCTTTTAAATGGAAAAGGCTAGAATAACATATCATCCTCAACTTTGAAAAAGTATGATTAGTGTTGATGCGCATATCCTACCCGACCATCAACCATATTTTGATGATCTGGGTGTATGAAGGGTACAAATTAACCCGCTATGTCCACAGTGGTGAAAGACGAAGTGCCAACTGCCGTAGATAAGTGCTTTACCCACAAAGAAGAGAAAGACCCACTTGGTGGCTCCCGTGGGGCATCTTTCGATACTTAAGTGAGGTAGTGCTTGAGAATGGCAACATAAAATAATAAAAGAATATAAATCATCAGAGTAAAATGATCCCTCTAGATCATTTGGCCTTGAGTCCTCGGTATAGGAGCTCGACCTTGAGTGCTTGGCATGGCTCTAGCCGATGGACGCATGTCCCAGTCTTTAGAAACTCGCTTCTTAGTCTCCGAGGAAGCGCGGATTGGGAGCTCAGCCTAGGAGCTTTGTATGGCTCTGGTTGGCGGTCGCACATCCTGGTCTTCAAGGACTCGCATCTTGGTTCTCGAGGATGCACAAATTGGGAGCGTGGACTGGGAGCTTGAACTATGAGCGCAGCATGGCTCTAGTCGACGGTCGCACATCATGATCTCTTGGGATTCGTGTCTTGATCTCCAATAATGCATGTACCGGGAGCTTAATATGGCTCAGGTTGGTGTTGTAGGTCTTGATCTTCAGAAACTCATGTCTTGGTATTTAAGAATGCGCAGACTAGAGCTTGACTTGAGAGCTCGTTATGGCTCTAGTCAACAATCCCACGTTCTAGTCTCCAGCAACTCACGTCCTAATCTCCGAGGATGCACGGTCTAAGAGCTTGGCATGGCTTTGGTCGGTGATCACATGTCTCAGTCTCTAGGGACTCGCATTTTGGTGAGGCTGCGCGAACTAGGGGTGCAGACTGAGAGCTCGGTATGGCTCTGGTTGGCGATCGCGCATCTCGGTCTCCAGAGACTCACATGTCGGTCTCCAAGAATATGCAGACTGGGAGCACGATCCAGGAGTTCGGCATGATTCTGATCGACAACCACACATCCTAGTCTTGAGGGACTTGCATCTTGGTCCCCGAGGATGTGCAGTATAGGAGATGTACATGACTCTGGTCGGCGGTCATGCATCCTGATCTTTAAGGACTCATGTCATGGTTTCTGAGGATGCGCAGACTAGGAGCATGAATTGCAAGCTCAGCATGGAAGTGCGGCCTCCACAGATTCGCATCCTGGTATCCAAGAATGCGGGTCCCATATGCACAGAGCTCGGATCTCGAGTAGCATGGAAGGCCAGCCTCTAAGGATGCACATCCCAGTCTCCAAGGACACACATCTCGTCTGAAGAGAAAAATAGCATATGGAGATAGCCGTGGAAGAGGAGTCGGGTGCAAAGGTAGCCCTGAGAATGAAAGCCTTTATGTAGAAGCTTCTCACTTGTCGCTATGAGAGCATGAGAGCCTCTTCTTGTAAGCTTCTCACGGTTTGTGCTTGGGAGCCCCTTGCCATTTCTCCCATCTCTTTAGAGTCTATTGGCTTTGTTTATATAAAAGAGGTGAAAATCAAAGAATTGTCATAACTTTCTCTCTTATCTCGATTTAAATATGCCATCATCTCCTTCTTTATTTAGACTTTACCAAGAATTCAATTTTTTTCAAATTCAAATCTTTTCAAAATGCTGGTACATATGGATCTGTGATGGGCGGATAAAATTTAAGCCACATCATTTAGGACCTTTGTAATCATACATAAGCACGAAGGCTGTATGATTATGTAATGGCTCTCGATCCAACCTGGTTTGTTGGAACAAGCAAAATGTTGAAAGAGGAGATGTGCATCGTTTATAACTCTTTTTTCAACAATATCATTTAACCGCTAATAACAAAATTTGTTTCCATGGTTGATTGGAGGTTCTTTGTTGGATTAGTTACTTCGGAAGGAAGAGAGGATAGAAACGGTTGGCTCCATTCATATTGTTTTGACTTATCAGTAAGTCTCTGTACTAGGGGATGAGGAAGTATAGTCTCGCAACCTAAAGCTGCACCGCCTTTCAAGACAATTGAATAGGCAGCTAGAATAGAAGAAGCTGCTATTGAATCAATCAGCTGTGAACGAATCGGATGTTGCAAGAAGAAGGGCTTTGGTTATATCTTTTGTAGAATCCTTTTGGACCGAACTTGATCCCTTTCGAGCTAAAAAAAACTGCCAACAAGAGAAAGAAGAAGACTGGGGGCACTCTAAAAAGATAGAAGACGATCCATTTCACCAGGCAACGTCATCTTACATTAGCGGACATCTAAGATGACCTAGAGCTTATTCGAATAGCAAGGGAGTGCTCAAGGGGAAAAGTACAGCATCCTCATACCAGATTAATATTTGTTCGAAGCCCCTCCATTGCTCATGTCCTCGGCCAGTTGCTCCAAAGAAATATAAGATGACCCTCCTTTCCCAATGGCATGCTTGATTGCCAGTCTAATCTCTTCAACCTTCGCCCTCACTTTCCTCCCTTCCTCAGAGTCCCCCATCAAACATCTGACTCCCCTTTCCAACTCCTCGGCTCCAACGTATCCCCCTCCCGTTCTGTCCACCGGGAGATGCACACTCACCCCAAGCATCCTCTCCATCTCAAAAGCATTCATGTGCTGCTCCGCATATAGCGGCCATCCAAGCATCGGCACCCCGAACCACAGGCTCTCCAGGGTCGAGTTCCACCCGCAATGCGTCACGAATCCCCCGACCGCCTCGTGAGCCAATATCTCCTTCTGCGGCACCCAACTTGGCCACACCAATCCCCTTTCCCCGGTCCTCTCCAAGAACCCCTCGGGCAATACTTCCCCCAGATTTGTATCGACCGGGTGCCGGAATTTCCCCGTCGAAGGTGTCCGGAGACACCACAAGAACCGGTGCCCACTTCGCTCCAGCCCGAGAGCCATCTCTCGCACCTGTGGAGCGCCGAAGCTGCCCATGCTCCCGAAGCACAAGAAGAGCACCGACGCCGGTGGTTGCCCATCCAGCCACTTTATGCACTCGTGCCGCTCGGAATTAGCCTTATCCGCGTCATCCTCAAGGGCGATGACCGGTCCTACTGGATAGATGG
>JAOXJJ010000725.1:19695107-19708625 GCA_025769935.1 Phoenix roebelenii | reverse complement strand
GCCCGAGAGCCATCTCTCGCACCTGTGGAGCGCCGAAGCTGCCCATGCTCCCGAAGCACAAGAAGAGCACCGACGCCCGTGGTTGCCCATCCAGCCACTTTATGCACTCGTGCCGCTCGGAATTAGCCTTATCCGCGTCAACCTCAAGGGCGATGACTGGTCCTACTGG
Organism: Phoenix roebelenii; assembly: GCA_025769935.1. Lineage (NCBI taxonomy): Eukaryota > Viridiplantae > Streptophyta > Magnoliopsida > Arecales > Arecaceae > Phoenix > Phoenix roebelenii. The sequence goes on along the minus strand of JAOXJJ010000725.1, from coordinate 19,708,456 downwards.
ATAGATGGCCGGCGTGGGGTGGCCCGGCACGCAGCGGCCCTCCATTAGTGCCTCCAGTGGTCCCGGCTCTAGCTCCATGAACGTATTAACTATAATCCCTTTAGATTCCAGAACCCGTTTGCCGTTGAAGACAGACCAAGTGTAGCCCCGGCTCTTCCTGTTCATCAAGGTAGTCGGCAAGGATAGCGGCGGAATGGGAGGAACTCCAGGGACCTCTACGTCGCCTTCCAATTCCCCGAATTCTACCGGAAACTTGTCGTGGAGAATCGGGATATGGAGTTGGAGGGCGAGCCTGGCGGCGGCGGTGGTGTAGAAGATGTAGGACGGGACACCGAGCTCGTCAGCCACGTCAACAATAGTCGTGGCAAAGAAATCGAGGACCAGAGCGGCGATGGGGATGGAGGATCGGGTGAGCGCCGCCTTGACGTGGGGCTTGTGGCTCTGGATGTAGAGGGAGATGAAGTCCTGGGCGCCGTCGGTGTCGGTGGGGGGATCGACGGGCGGGAGGTCTTGAAAGCGGATATCGAGGCCGGAGGAAGCGACGGACTGAACGTAGCGGGAGAAGGTGGAGGCTGAGGCCGGGTTTGGAGATTGGATGAGGAGGACGGTGACGGAGAAGTGGTTCTCCTCTTGTTGGAGCCGGAGGAGGCGTTTGGCCGTCTCCACCATGGGCACCAGGTGGCCAGCGGACCACATCGGCAGGAAAACCAGGCCTAGCTTTCCCATCCTTTCTGTTTCCAGGAGTAATGCAGGGGAATTGATGGATTCGCTATTGGAGGGGCCTGAATGTCCCGCGGCCTATTCCTGGTTTTATTCCGCTTTAAGCACCCGGACAGGGAGCATGAATATCTGAAACGCAATGGCTGACGTAAACATTGCCGAACTTTTTCAGGATTCTCCTTAATGCCGAAGTAATAATTCTCTGTTAGATTTCCTCAGGGGAAAAATATTGCGCTGCCGATAAAAATGTGTCGACTTAAATACACGTTTGGTCCGTGAAAAAAAGAAATCAGTCAAGAAAAAAAATCTCATATTTGCTTCAAGTTCGAAAAAGTGGCACCGGGTGGACAGGAAAACCAGGTCGAGCTTTCCTCTCAGTTTCGTTTCCGGGCGTTTGCAGGGGCATGGATGGATTCACATGTTAACGCGCATTGAGGAATTATTAGGTGGATGAAATCCACCGTGGATTCAAAATAAAATTATTTATAAATATTATTATGCATAAAGAAATGATATTTAATAAGAATTAGATTCAAAAGGAATCCACTCTGAGCCGCGAGTGCTTTGAGGATCGTATCGTGCCTCGGTCATTTTGTCGAACCGGAGGCAGGATGAAAGAAGTCAGACTCGGTCTAGCATGGCTCGGGGACCTCCCCAGCAACATGCTTGGATGAGTCCCTAGATCACTGATGAGGAACTCGAAACGCTTCAAAGGCATTTCACTACAGTGTTGGAACTGCCGGAGGATCACGTCGAAGCCTCGAGACTGCTTGGGAGTCAACGACAATCATCGTGCGAAGCTTGGGGTAGAGAATTCTGGTGGCATGGGTGGCTTGGGATCTCAAAACTCGAGAAAAGCTAGACTACAACATTAAGATATTTCCGTTGGTGAAGGAGCACTGTGTTTTCCACTTATGCAAGAAGACGATCGAAATGTTGCCCTTATTGGCAGCCCATAGCTGGTGGCCGAGCAGCTGCTAGCCATAGAACTTTGGGTTCCAGACTTTATTTCGGAAAGAGACAAGATTAAAAGAGCCTTACTCTTGGTCCAGTTGCCATGCCTACCCTTAGAATACTTGGAGAAAGCCTCGATTCTAGAGATTGCGGCTGAATTCGGCCAGCCGATAGCGCTTGACAACTTCACCGAGCAACTTCGGAAATTGGGTTGCGCTTGTGTAAAGGTAGAGATCAAGCACGCAGACAGTGAGAACCCACTTCTCTGTCGTATATTTTTCTTTTAAAAAATTTAAGTAATAATTAAAATATAAAAAATTATTGCTTATTTTTTTATATTAATTCTAGAGTTAGCATCTATTAGGTCTTTTTTAGCTCCAAGCATGTATGAATTATTTCAGCGAGCGACCAATATTAGGATGGACCAATATCGATCTTGGTTTATTTTAACCAATATAGCAAATGAGAAAATTTGAAGGAATCAAGATTTTTCGAGACCCCAACTTTATATTTTAAGATTAAGATATTCGAACCCTGACTAATATAATGATTTTGAGATATCCAACAAAATGTAATGATTTCAAAATATATTAATTAAAATTACTTAAAAATAAAAAATTTTAAGAATATTAGTGGCTGAGATTTTATTGCATTATATCGGCTGTGATAATGGGATCAACATTTCAATATACACGTTATATCAGAAGATGCTAGATATTAAGAAAAAATGAGATCTTTACTGAAATGAAACACTTGGATCCATTTTAGCAAAAAGAGCACAAGCAAAACTACAATACGCTTTTTCTTTTTTTAGAAACTAGCAGAGGCTAACTTAGAATTTTTAGAAACGTCAAAGAATAATTAAAATAACTAATACTGTGAATTTCCTCTTGCTTGGCAGTCTAAATAGCTTGTATAGTGTCAAAACAGAAAAAAGAAATAGTTAAACGACAATTTATGGGAGTTCTTTGTGAAAGATTTAAATATCTGCTATGTTAGCATTGGTTAGCAAACTTTTGTATATCTATTAGTTGCAGGCCCAAATAACTTTGTAAGTACGACAGTGTCTCATAGTATAAAATCCACTTGTTCACAGATAAAAGAGGACCCGAGTTTATTGGAACAAAAAGGCAGCTTAAGAGGAATTTTATGCAAAACTAGTTTAGAAGTCATCTCGAAGTGCAAGAAAATCTCACCTTACCATGTTAATTAATGAGGTAATATCTCCTGGATTTTACATGGTTCTTTGGAGTGATTAAAGTAATAGGAAGGTTCTCATCTGCGGATCAATTTGGTTTTTTTTTTGAAAATGTGGTGGGTATTTTATTATGGTTCATTAATAAAGTAAAATTTTAGTTTGACTTGTTAAAGATATATTCATATGGGAATGTATTATTGAAACGTAACCTGTATTTCATTGTGGATTTTTTTCGCATAGCGCATTTAATATTTTGCCAATATTGCATATTAAACCTCATCTTATTCCTATTTACAAATCGATCTAGATAAAGTTGTAATTATTGGCAGAGATGTCCGTAACGTTTGGCCTGAAGCTAGTGCAGTGGAACGGCTGGCCAAGCCGGTGTTTGGCCTGATGCTTGTCTCACTCGAATGGCTTGTCATCTCGGGCGGGTCACTTTAGAAGACATTTTTTTTCCAAGATAAAGTAGACAAAATTTAGAAGATTTTTTTTCCGAGGAGACTGCTTTAGAAAGTAATTTAGAACTAGAAAAAGCTCTAAGATCCACATGATGCTATCTAGCACTCATCCTTCTGTAGCGTATTGCACCAATCTACTTGAGTGATGATGGGTGTGGCCTGAAATTGTCAAAGATGCTTGCGGTGATTTGAAGCAAAGAATCTGCAAATAATACAGCACAAGATATGACAATCAAATTCTTCCACTTGATAAAGGTTGGGAACACTAGCTAGTTATAAAGAAAGTGAAAATTTAATTTAGTTTGTTCATTTGGTATTAAAAAAAAATGAGTTTAATTTGTGGCTTTTGCTACTATGTTTTCTTATTACTTTTCATGGAATTTAAGAGCTGATCCGAGCCATCAATTGATGAAGATGTTATGAAAAATAAATAGATGAAGATTAAGAATTAGTTTTTTATTTCGAATTTTGGTCACATCCCCCCCCCCCAATAGATAAAGCTACAAATGGGTCGGGTTGACGCGTGACCCAACCCGACCCGACTCGATTAGATCCGATCCGACCCATTTTAAAGGACTCGTGGGATGGATTGGGTTCTAAAATTGGATATGTTCTATTTTTGAGGCCAGATCTGGATTTTCTGAATTCGGATTTGACCTACTTGACCCGATTTGTTTGAAATTTGAACAATTTTGGATTTGCAACCCTACGACCTAACTCGAACCGAACGTACTAAACCATTTAGGTTTGCGGGCCGCCGGGTGCAGGCCAGCCGCCTAGCTAGTGCTTGAGCCTCAGCCCAAAGTCTTAACTCTTTGTTCCTAATAGCTGTACTAAAGTTGACAATGAGTAGAAATGTGGAATAATATAATGATAGCGAGCTTCATAGCGGTCTCAAACTATGGGGTTATATTTTTTCATGAAGTTAGGTGAGTTAGATAAGAAATTGGTGCTCGTTAGGGGTATGAATGCTTCTATTGATTACATTTAGTTGTGATGAAATCAAAAGAAAAGAAAAAAAATATGTATGGAAGAATTTATTTTCTTAAAATAAAGAGGAAACAAGAGATGCAGCAACATATAATGGAATTGGTGTTGCAGATCAAATCAACTTTAAAAAAGATAGCAACTATCACTGATACCAGAAATAGGTGAAGGACCCAAACTTTTAGTGTCATTGGGTCGAGGCTTTATTTGGTGTTAGGTTTAGTGGTAGTCGGACTTTCGCAGGTAGCTGAGCCTTCTCAGTCTTTGTTTTATACAACTTGCTGCTTTGGTTTAATGAACTAATAGTGGGCTAATAAATGGCTAATAATATATGCACTCAGTTTATACTTAAGCTCAATTATGCCAGCTTGTGCTAATAATATCTCAAGCATGTTCTACATATTAAAAATGATAAAATTAACCCATTTTTAAGCAAAATAAATATTTATTCGTTATCTGTATACAACATCATCTAATTTCTATATCTCTATCAATCTTATTTTAAGGAAGTGAAGATTCTTTAGATACAATTGCTTACAGTATAAGCAAAGTTATTAGAGTATTGGCCTATATCCTTACCTGGACCCGACCTAGATCCAAATTTGTTTGGTTGGGACCGGGTTATATATGGACCTGACCCCACCGAATAATCCGTTGGATCAAAAATTATTGTCGTGGATCTAACTCGATCGATCTTCTATTGGGCTGGATCTGGGTCCAACATTTAGAATCCAAACCAAAAATCGGATTGGGTCGGGGTCACTCATGACCCGGTCCGACCCGACATATTTACACTCCTACCCATAGATTAAATCTTGGGGAACCTCGAAAAAAGAGAGTAAATTACAAAAACCACCCTGAGATTAGGAGTAAATTAAACTTACACCTAATAGTATAAAAAACCTACACTTACCCCTGTGAGATTTATTTTTATCCAATACTTCAACCCATAATTTAACAGAATGTTAGTCAAACCGCTAACTTTTAATGGGACTCAAATACCGCATTAGAAATTTTTTTGAAAATGACCAAAATAACCTCACAAAATTTTTTCTGAGGTTTATGTTTATTACACTTACATCCAATATTTTGTAAAAACCTATACATATACCCATTTAAATTGACAGCATTAGTGAAACTGTTTATCTATTGTAAAAAGTCAAAATTACCTCTATAAGAAAATAAGACAACTCTTTCACTTTTTCGACTCTCAAAATTTTTTAAAGTATTATATCTTCAAGAGTCTTGTTTCCTTTGAGATTAAGCGGCTAGAGGCTTTTTTCTGCTTTACCAGCCCACCACGAGTGTCCCTTCCCGATGAGCATTCCTTCTAAATGAGCGATCAATAACAAACTTCCTTCTCAACCAACATCCAACGAAGAACATCCTTTCCGACCAGCCTCCGTCTTTCCTAATCAGGTTTTGTTCTCGCTTTCCCACCTACTACATTATAGGGATCGGAGATGTCGGTATATTATTTGCCGATTTTGAGTTTTACCTATCCAATACTGTAAATATGATTTCTTAATATTGTCATTGTAAATGAAAATTCCTATATCTATATATGGAGCTATCAACCTATCATCAAAAAAATCCAAATAAGTACATGCGCAAGAACTCTTGTTTTTGGAGAGTGCATCAGTTGCGGTTCCATAGCTAGGCTTGAACCATGGATAGACTAGCTCAAGCGATAAAACTTTTGATGTTAGTTTTCTGCAGCAGAAAATTTTAAAAGCATCAACTTGCTTGAGAGATCTAGATTACTTTTCCTTAACACATGGCTCTTTTCTGATAATTCATCAAGATCAAGCTCAGATTCATGGCACCTCACGGCTGTTCTCCTCCGTATGTGATGTTATATCACTTAAGGCTAGTTTGGTCATTTTTTAATTTTTTTTTCTGACGTGGCATTTAGTCCTATTTAAGTTAATGGTTTGGTTAACATTCTGTTAAGTTATGAGCTAAAGTATTGGATAAAAATAAATCTTAGGGGATAGGCGTAGATTTTTCAAACTATTAGATGTAAGTATAATTTATCCCTCATACTAAGATTTTTTTTTGTAATTTACTCATCATATAGGGGCAATTTTGACTTTTCATATGAGGTAAACGGATTCACTAGCGTCGTTAATTTAATTAGGTGTAAGTATAGGTTTTATAAGTCAGTAGATATAAGTACAAAACCCGGATATCTTGGCCATATACCAGATACACTTCAACGAACTAATGAGTAAAACCATCCTCAACACCGTCAACCTTTGCCTCGATGCCTATAGCCGCTCGAAGCACGTCTTCACTGATCCCTTGCCCTTTCCCCTCCTTCAGGATGCCCTTTGTCTCCTCTCCATCCGCGGCCCTCTTGAGTAGTCCCCATCCAAGACTGTTATGAAGAGATCGCCAAAAGCTCCAACCCTTCTACCTTCTGTCACGATCTCATCTACAAGAAATTGATGCAGATAAAAGCTCCAACGAGAGAGGTAGAAGCAGATAAAAGGTAAGAGGGTTGAATATGAAAAGGAAAGGATTCTGGATTTAAATATAATAAAATCAAATATGGTGGCATGTACCACTGATCATTTGGGCATTCATCTTAAGCTATACAATTTTAAATAAAAAGCTAGATTTATTTACTTGTACAGAAAACGAAAATGCACTATTAACGGTTTATTCAAGTTAGGCTACGACAATAAGAGCTGATCACTTGTCTTTAATTATATAATTGTTGGCCTAATGTTAATAAAATCCACAAGCTATCCAGGCTATCCCACAATAAATTCATCTTTTATTTCTTTTGTATTCCTCCACCGGCAAAGGCTGGATTAAAAATTATTAGTCAAAAGGCATGTTTTAGTGATATAGAAATCTCATGAAAAGATAGGTTAAGATAAATAATTTGTAATTTTCCTATTGTTCCTTAGTGTAAACAGCTATATGTTGCCAAATCAAGATAAAAACAATATGAGCAGAACATCAATAAAACCAAATATGGTAACAGTCATCTATCCATTCATCTAAAGCTATTCAATTTTAAATAGGGGCTAGAATTGTGTACTTGTACGGGAAAGGAAAAGGCACTGTAGCAAAACCTCTAATTTATTAAAGATCTATTCAAGTATGAATATGACAATAAGACCTTACTGGTCTTTAATTATATAATTGTTGGCCAATGTCAATAAAAACCACAAGCTATCTAGGCTATCCATAATAAATTTCACCTTTTATTTCTTTATATGCCCATTGGCAAAGACCAATTTTTCTTTTTTGGTAACTCGGATTTATTAAACTAGTCTAGAGTAAATACATCAATGAAAATTAGAAAATAAAATATCTATCAATTTAGAAGAAATATCTGTCACAACCATCCATAAAGTACCTCCGGTGCAATTGACTTTGTGTCGCTATCCAGTTTGTAGTGCTATTAGCTTTTCTATAGACACGTGCCATTTTGTAAAACTATACTCCATTCTCCAACATTCCTATTTTAAAGAATAGGTACTGATTTCTAAAGACGGCAAACTAGATAGCCACCTAATAAGTATCAAAGAGTCTTCCTCAAGGATGATGTGAGAAGCTTTCAAAATTTTTGTTGTATATGACATACCTTTTCATGTAGCATACAATTCTGCCATAAAAACTATAATACCAAACAATCCAACACCACTTGCACTTCTAATGACGAAGCTTGCTTCACCATAATCTCCTCTATTTTGAAGTGCTATCGTCAAAGTCGACTTTTGAGGAAACCGGGGAAATAAGTCATATGTGGGATCACAGGATCTGCTAAATAGCCACAATTTTTTCTAACAATCAGTGATCCCTTCGGGGCAGTCACATTAATATGCACGTGGGCCTAGCTAGATGCTCTCATGAGGATCATTCTAGAGCTTCGAACATTACTTTGAAAAAAACATTCATTTCTTTCCAAAAAAATATGATAAGCAATATAACGCATCAATACAGCCTCTATACTCCGATTATCTCTAACGAATCTCTCATTTATAGTCCGGAGTAAGGCATCAAGAGAGAGAACTGGGATGGTCGCTGCATCAGAAATAGGGGCATGTCTCCAGATTTGGGTTGCCAACCTGCTGTCTAGAATGACATGAGAGATGGATTCTTTTATGTTAGGGCATAAGTTATATTAATTTGTGATGTGGAGGCTATGCTGGTGTAAAATATCGCAATATGAGAGTCAATTCCATGCTATTTTCTACATAAATAAAGCAATCTTAGGATGAACGCTAATTCTGCATATCTAATCAACATTTCAAGTTGATGGGGCTTCCGTCTTGAATTTATTTTTTTTAAAAAAAGTCTACATCTCGAACCAACAACCCAGATGAAGGGCCCTATCCCAATCTGTCTACACTGTCTAGAATAAGAAGAATTTTAGTTATATAGAAAACTCATGCAAAAAATAGGTTTAAGATAAATTATTTATAATTTTCCTATTGTTCTTTAGTGTAAACAGCTACATATTGCTAAACCAAGAAAAAACAATCTGAGCTAAACATCAACTAGGAGAGTCGTATAGATGAGATTTTTGCGATGAGTAGTGTAAATGAAACTTTCCATATGTATACTAGTTCAAGGCCTTGACAAATCCATGGCTCATCATAGGGGCCATTGTTTCAATTTTATGTGGTCCCAGAAATCTGCAAGCCTTTAGATGGCATTTGGTGACCTAAATAGGATGAGCAAGATGATCTTAGATCACCGAAGATCCTTATTTCGAGATAGTATGATCCTCGAGGATATAAGATCGTCGTATTTGGTATGCTATGTTCGAGTGATTAAAACTTTTCGGATATTCACAAATAACCTGTTTGGTATTTCATAGGAATCCAAGATCACTAGCTATATAATACCAAAACTGCCTTTGATATATTCCGTAAAATAAATTTATTAATCATATAAAATCTATTATAATAAAAATTAATATTTCTATTAATATACTAATTATTAATATATTTCATAAAAATATATTTATTAGGCCTATAAATTACTAATCTTATAAAGATATATTAATTGTTATTATAGAACTAACATTTTTATTTATGCTTATAATATATTATTTTAGTAGTCATATTTGTTTTGATTAGGAAAATAAGGCAAATGGAAGTAATATATTAAATAGTTTCATTGTACAAATATAAAGTATAATAAATATTTTTAATATAATTTAATAAAACCAGAAAAAACTACATCCAGGACTGCCTCGATTGTCTTGCGGAGGTCGAACGCTTCTTCGACTACATGGAGACCCCAGAGGAAAAGAAGGTCAAGCTTGTAGCGTACAAGCTTAAAGGAGGGTTTTGGCATGGTGGGAGCAATTACAAATCTCTCGCACGCGACAAGGCAAAGGACCCATACATTCCTGGCCACGAATAAAGAAGATGTTGCAAGCCCGATTCCTTCCCCTTGACTATGACCAAGTCCTTTTCTAGCAATATCAAAATTGCTGACAAGGATCACGGTCCATAAATGACTACACCGCCGAGTTCTACAGGCTTTCTGCTCGCGACAACTTGGAGGAGACAGAAACACAACAAGTTGCTCAGTTTGTGGGTGGACTCCAACTCCCTATCCAGAATAGGGTCTATCTCCAACTGGTTTACAGTCTCTATGACGCGGTCCAACTAGCTACAAGGGCCAAAAAGTAGTTGGAGTGGGTTACTCAAAAGGGCCCCACCTACGGACGAGGTGCCCCAACCCCTTCAACAAGCGAGCTCACTTCAAACAAAGGAAAGGTTCCTCTTTGAGAGTCCTCACCCATTGTGAACAAAGAGGTTGGCAATCACCAATCCAAGTCGACTGGAGGAAACAACGCGACACGGGTTTCTTCCACCAATCCGTATGCTCCATCGCGAGGAACTAAATGCGACCGGTGCAATCAACCAGGGCACCTATCTAACCAATGCCCAAAACGAGCGATGACCAATCTCGCCGAAACCGACAACATTGACGAGGGACACGATGATGCATTAGATGAGGAGGGCTACGACGATGAGGCCATCACCTACGAGGATGAAGGGGAAGCTCTCTCCCTCGTGGTGCAACGATTGATATATACACCATGCTAGGAACTTAACTCCCAGCAGCATTGCATCTTTCGAACTAGGTGCACCATCAACCAGAAGGTGTGCGACCTCATCATCGACGGCAGAAGTAGTGAAAACATTGCTTCTAAGTCCATGGCGGAGAAGTTCCAACTGCCTACAGAGACACACCCAACACCCTACAAAATCGGATGGCTCAAAGACATTGGTGAAATCAAGGTAACTTTGCGTTGTAGAGTTCTCCTTTCTATCGAGAAACATTATGAAGATGAGATATTATGTGATATAGTGGATATGAACACCTGCAATATTCTACTAGGCAGACCTTGGCAGTTCGATGTGAACGCCAGCCATAGGGGTCGAGACAATACTAATGCCTTCACTAAAAATGGGCATAAGATTGTCCTTGGACTGATGCGAGAAGGAACTCGTCCCAAGCCTTTTCGAGTGGAGGGACAATCCTTTCTAGTTACTAATAATTTTGAAAGTGATCTGAAAGACACTGAAAAAATCTATGCCCTTGTGATCAAAGGAGAGGAGCCCAAATTGGTAGAGTTTCCAAGAGATGTGCACCTCCTACTTCAAGACTTCAAGGACATCATGCTTGAGGAGTTACCTGATGGCCTTCCTCCCATGCAAGACATTCAACACCAAATCGATCTTATACCCAGTATTAGCCTCCCAGACCTTCAACACTACCAGATGAGCCCCAAGGAGCACGGGATCCTACAGAACTAGATGGAGGATTTGATCCGCAAGGGACTAGTTCGCGAAGCACGAGCCCTTGCGCGGTACCAGCACTGCTGACCCCCAAGAAGGACAGAAGCTGGAGAGTATGTAAAATAGCCGTGCCATCAATAAAATCACCATCAAGTACCACTTCCCCATCTCCCGCTTGGACGACATGCTCGATATGCTAGAAGGTGCCAAGATCTTCTCTAAGGTCAACCTTAAGAGCGGCTACCACCAGATAAATGAAGGAAGGTCTCTACGAGTGGCTTGTGACGCCATTCGGACTCTTGAATGCTCCGAGTACCTTTATGCGCCTGATGAACCAGGTATTCAAATCCTTCTCTAGCAAGTTCCTTGTTGTTTACTTCGACGACCTCCTTGTGTATAGCCAGATGAAGGAGGACCATCTCGAGCACCTACGGCAAGTCTTCATCACACTTCAAGAAGCCCAACTTTTCCTTAACCTCAAAAATATTATTCTTTATATTTGTAAAAATATTATACTTTTATAATTTAAAATTAGAGGGTAATAAAACCACAAAAAAATAAGCCTAATGGGTTGAATGTCTCTTGGGGCAGTTTTTCAAATTTCAGCCCTAGATCACTGCCCTGGAGTGATCTTGGATATCCGACCTCAAAGAGGGTATCCGATCACTAGGTTGGGCAATAATTTGAGAAGTGAAGGTGGTTTGGGATTACTGCCACATAGAATCATTGTTATACAACTAAATGCGGTGATCTTATCACCTCCATCCGTATCATTCTTGATTTTGGGATAATCATCCAATACTAAATGCCCCCTTAAAAATTAACTAGTAATTATGATAAAAGCTAAAACAACATATCATCCTCAACTCTGGAGAAGTATGATTAGGACCTTACCAATCATACATAAACATGAAGGCCACATGATCGTGTAATGGCTCTCCGAGACAACAACCAAGATTGTTCAAACGAGTAAAATGTTGAAAGAGGAGATGTGCATCCTTTGTTACTCTTTCTTCTGCAATATCATTTAATCGTTAATAACAAAATTCTGTTGACATGGTTGATTGAAGGTTCTTTGTTGGATTAGTTACTTTGGAAGAAATAGAGGATGGAAAAGGTTGGATCAGTTCTTGTAGTTGACTTAGAAAGTCTCTGTACTAGGGGAGGAAATATAGTCCAGTCAACTAAAGCTATACCGGCTTGGGGGCGCTCTAAAATATAGAACTTCATATTTCGAATCAATAAATCCTTGCAGTCAAAAAACAGATCCCCAATTTTCTAATTTTTTTCATAACAGCAAAAGCGTTCGATCACACTGACAATGTGAATTTAGCATGAACAAATGACCCCCTCCAAAATTCAAGCATAGAGACAATACATAACGCGGTCCTGCAATAATACAATATATATATATATATATATAATATACTTCTAACAGTGGGCTGGCCATGTAAATTAGCAAAAAATGAAGTTTGTACGGACTGTAAATGTTTTGAGACTAGAGTTGATCATGGCCAGATTTGGACACAAAAAATACTAAAATTAAATTTGATCTAAAATCTGACTAAAAGTATTTGAGACCTGGCCTTAAAATGCACACGACCCTTAAAACTCAGCGATAGATGCAAAATGCATTTAAAGACAGATTGAACTAAAATTGTAATCCACTAGCCTCGCATGACAGCCATAGCCATTAACCTACACGGTAAGCTAATAATTCAACAGGCCATGCGTTTCACCAGGCAACGGAGTGCTCAAAATGAAAAAGTACAACATCTCTATACCAGATTAATATTTGTTTGAAGCCCCTCCTTTGCGCATGTCCTCAGCTAGTTGCTCCAAATAATTATACGACGACCCATCTTTCCCTACGGCTTTCTTGATTGCCAGTCTGATCTCTTCAGCCTTCGCCCTCACTTTCTTCCCCTCCTCAGAGTCCTCCATCAAACACCTAACTCCCCTTTCCAACTCCTCGGCTCCAACGTATCCCCCTCCCTTCCTGTCCACCTTGAGCTGCACAGCCACCCCAAGCATCCTCTCCATCTCAAAAGCATTCAGGTGCTGCTCCGCATACAGAGGCCATCCAAGCATTGGCACCCCGAACCACAAGCTCTCCAGGGTCGAGTTCCACCCGCAATGCGTCACGAATCCCCCGACCGCCTCGTGAGCCAAAATCTCCTTCTGCGGCACCCAACTTGGCCACACCAATCCCCTTTCCCCGGTCCTCTCCAAGAACCCCTCGGGCAATAC
>JAOXJJ010000725.1:19657825-19668827 GCA_025769935.1 Phoenix roebelenii | reverse complement strand
CTCACTTTGTATAGCTTCCTTCCAAAATGGAGCATCTAAAGAAGACATAGCTTCCTTATAGGTAGTAGGATCTCCTTATGTTAAAAAGGTATAAAATTCGTCTCCAAATTTTTTCTCTATTCTAAACCTTTTACTCCTTCTTAACTTTAATTGTGTTTATGGTTCCTTAGATGCACTTGTACTCGTGGAAGGTTTATCATTAGCAGATGATTTATCTATTACTTATTGTGAAATTTTATTTTTATAAGAAAATATATCTTCAAAATAGGTAGCAACTTTAGATTCTATAACTGTGTTGTTTGAAATTTCACTAATCTCAGAATTTATAACTAAGAATCTATTGGCACTACTATTTTGAGCATGTCCTATAAAGACAGCATCTATAGTTTTAGGCCCTATTTTCTTCTACTTAGGCTCAAGGGTTGCTACTTTTGCTAAACACCCCCACACTTTCAAGATTTTAAGATTAGGTGTTCTTTCCTTCCAAATTTCGTAAGGGGTTTTATCATTATCTTTCACAGTTACTCTATTCTATATGAAATATGCAGTAAGAATCACTTCTTCCCACAAGTTCTCAAGTAGCCCAGAACTTATCAACATCGCATTAACCATATCCATTAGAGCTCTATTCTTTCTTTCAGCTACTCCATTAGATTGGAGAGAGTATGGCGGAGTTATTTCATGTACTATTCCATATTCCTCACAGAAGATGCTAAAATTAGTAAGGGTATACTCACCTCCTCTATCGGATCTGAGTTTCTTAATCTTTCTTTCTAATTGATTCTCTACTTCGGTCTTATAAATCTTGAATTTATTAAACACCTCATCTTTATTTTTTATATAGTACACAGCAGAATTTCGAACAATCATCTATAAAAGTCACAAAATACTTATTTCCTGCCCTAGTAGGTGGTCTATTAGAATCAAATACATCACTATATATGAGCTCTAAGAGTTGAGTATTTCTTTCTACAGACTTATAAGATCTTTTAGGTTATTTGGCTTGTACACACACTTCACATTTATGTTTAAAGTTTAGATTGGACTTAGGGACTAAGTCTAGATCCATCATTCTTTTAATTTTCTTCAAGTTTACATGTCCCAATCGTTCATGCCATACATTAGAAGATCCAACATTGAAAACACTTGAAGAGATAACTTTAACTTATGAAAGTACATTTAATTTAAACAACCCCTCACTGATAAATCCTTTCCCAACAAATATATTATTTTTTGAAATTACAACTTTATTAGATTCCATAACAACCTTTTATCCTTGTTGGACTAAGGATGACCCACTAACTAAATTTCTTCTAATTTTTGGAGCATGTCGCACTCCTTTCAAAGTTAAGATCCTTTTAGATATCATCTTCAAATCTATGTCTCCAACTCCAAGCACACATGCAACGGAGTCATTACCTAAGATTACACTTCCTCCACTTAATTTCTGATAAGTTTTAAGATAACCATGATCGAAACAAATATGTACATTAGCTCCAGAATCTAACCACCAAACTTTATTTCCATAAGTAAAATTGATAGAAGAACTAAAGTAATACCTAAAGGATGGTTCGGCTGAATTCTTTTGATCCATCAACATATAGATTTGAGCCTTTGGATCTCTTTGATAGTGATTTGACTTGGGCTTGGGCTTATACTCCTCAATCTTCTTAGAGAAGCAATCTTTTGCTATGTGATTAGCTCTCCCGCAAACAAAGCATAGCCTTTTCTCACTTCCTTTGCCCTTGAATGTTTTATTATTATTATTATTACGGTATTGGAAGTTTCTATTATTTTTCTTGAAGTTCTTATCCCTATGTTGGAAATTGTTTCTCTTGTAAAAAATCTTAGTGTTATTTTCAACTAGGTTCACTTTAGGAGTCTTTTCATCCTCTTTCTTAGTATTGACTCTGTTTTTCCTCAACTCTAAGAAAGTTTATGACTTGGGTTAAGGTTAACTCTCCTTGTTTATGCCTAAGGGTCCTAGCAAAATCATTCCAAGATGATGGCAACTTATCTATAAGACAGGAGACTTTAAAATCTTCACTAAATTTGGTTCCCTTTTTTTCAACTCCTCTCAGAAGTTCTTGATACTCATGAATTTGATCTCCTACTAGTTTATTGTCTACCATTTTATAACTATTAAAGTTTGAGACAGTAAACCGATCAATGCCAGCATCTATTATCCCATATTCGGCCTCTAAAACATCCCAAAGTTCTTTTGCACTTGAGCTAGTGGCATGATACACATCATAAAGGTGGTCAGATAAAGCACTGAGTATTCTATTATAGCAGTGATACTCTACTTGCTCATTAATCATTCGGAAACGTAACTCTTAATTAGACTGTGGTTCCTCTATAACAGATACAAGTCCTAACACAATCAACCAACATTTAAGTTGTCTTTGCCGCCTACGAAAATTTTGTCCACTAAATTTTTCGGGCTTAATACTATTGGCTTCTTCCATATTTGCCAATCTAAATTTTAAACTCTAAAATTTTAAAGTTTAAAAGGGCAGTAGAGTATTCAACTCTAAGGAAAAAATAATAACAATAACGTCACTAATGAATAAATGTAAACAAGATGTTACTAAGAGTATCTCTTAATAATATACTATGTAACAATAACTTTACTAATAATTGTAAAGAAAACAACACCAATGTCACCAAACAGGTTTAATACTTGCAAGCAAATAGTTACAATTCTCATTAAATGACCACTTATTACTTGAAACAAATTTTTATCGAAAATAAAATCCTAAGAGTTTGTTTTTAACTATTCTAATTAAATTCTTTTGATCTTCCAAAACTTATTATAACTTTAATCAGTCAAACTTTTCCCTTTTAATTTTTCCTCTTTTTTTATATATATCTTCGCCAAAACCATTTTTTTAATTAAAATAGTAAACTATTTTTTTAAATTAAAACAGTAAACTATTTTATTTTTTTAATTAAATAGTAAACTATTTTTTTAATTAAATAGTAAAGTGTTTTTTTATTAAACAGTAAAGTGTTTTTTTTAATTAAACAGTAAACTATTTTTTAATTAAAACAGTAATATATTTTTTTGATTAAAACAGTAAAATATATATTTTTATAAATTAAACAGTAAAGTATTTTTTATTAAATAGTAAACTTTTTAATTAAAACAGTCAACCGTATTTTTTTTTAATTAAACAAATTAATGTTCAAATTGAGAATCTAAAGCTAAACTATATATATATTATTATTATTTAAAGTGTATCCAACAATGATTTCTAACAGAGATGAACAAGAACAGTGTTCAACAATGCATCTTGCAGAATATATATATATATATATAGAATAATGTGAGAACGGCTTTAGAATGTTGATCTAGCAAGATGCTTTGTAAAATATTTAAATCACATAAAAAAGAAATCTAACAATTATAATAAAATAGTGGTAAGAAAATATCTGGCCTATGAGGTGTGAGAGGTACGCCAAAAGACGCACTGTCTTAAAGTCGTTATTGCCTCCTCACGTGCAAGTATTGGCAGTCCGCGACGACTCCAAGATACAACCCAACCGACTCACAGCGAGCCTAATCTACAGTGCACGTCTGTAGTAGGCAGATTACCTAGTCTATATCAGTTGCTCAAAATATAAAATAAAATATGTAATTGTATAAGAGAGAATGGTGGTAGAGAGAGACAATGAGGGTAAGAAGAAGACTTTTTATATTGTATATTTAGGTCCAACCAATGGCTCATATACATTGGCCTTTGTCATCCAACTATAACGGTTGAATATTTATGGCCTCGTTAAGACCATAATGAGAGATAATAGGAAGTTTTGAAACTTCTAAATGGAATTTGAAATACTTAAATGTTACAACAACTCTTTTAAAAATTTGGAGGTTACAAATCCTTTTTATTTGCACCTCTTTAAAATATTTAAAACTTATTCAAATTCCAACAGTTTTGCCATAAAGATAGCAAGCGAGACAGCATAGCGTTCGTTAAGCTGTCTCGCACCATCAAGGTTCACTTAGCATAAAATAGTACATCCAAGAACCTTATATGAAGGTCCGTGGAAACATTTAATTTTATGATTTCCACGTTTTTAGATTTATGCTCAGATCCTGCTAATTTACTGCAAAGTTTGAATTATCTGTCATATAACTTTTCTATGCATTCGATTACTAAAATGCACAGCTCTTGAATGGGGGACCCCATTCCATCACATCTGAACCAACTTTGAGGTAGAAATTCTGGTGCCGGTTTTGGCCTATCCAGGACGACGAGTGTCTTTACCTGCGAAAAATCTGCAATCCAGAAACAATCTAGGCTTGACGGCTCAACAACCCGACTAATTCTAGGACTAGTTCTGACCTTAGAGTTCGTAGAACGGAGCGAGACTCGAATAATGACACGAATCTGGGGATGACTAAAGATGATGGAAATTATGGATTATTGCTGGGACCACTACATCTGAAATGAAATCCTTGACATTTCCGAGTCTATGAGACAACATTTCTAAGGTAAATTTCTAAGGTAAATTTCTAAGCATTGGGTTCTGCTAAGATAAAATGTCCTCAACAGATTCACATCAAGATAATAGCTAGGAAGACTAATGGATTTCCCACACAAATAGTCCTATTAAAACCAACATGCACAACTTTCATGGAATGTATTAAGGTGAACTATGTGCAACATCAAACCTAAGTGTTAACCCACTGATCACCGCTACAAATGCTGAAGATGGGGAGCGATATGAATGAATTTCTATAATTTCAGAAAGAGTGTGATGATACATCGACTGGGAAGGAGTTCCAAGACAAACAACTATTCACAAAAGGGATGATAGGGTCAAAATGATGGGGAAAGAATTGTAGCCTAAGATATTTGATGCAGATGCTGTCTTCTTGATGGAGCTGCTGGATGGTGAGCTGTAAAAATTGGAACAGAGTGATGATGCCAAATTATTGCATTGAGGGAAAAATGGTTTAAGTGTTACAGGCATAACTAAGAAATATGTTTTCGATTAGGAATTTTTTAATTGATGAAGTAATAACTAAGAAAATATTGGACATCCTAAAATAACGTTTTCTGAATCATGTAGATAAGATGTAGAAATGACAACCTAATAAATGGAAGTAATTTTTGAACCATCAAACGATCTTATTATTATCCAAGGATGTGGGCAATTACATAAATACGTGTAATAAGTGATTGAAGTTTGCCAAAGCATTATAACGAGAGAAGAGCTTTTATTGTTTCAAAAAAAAAATGAAATGCAAAATTCAACTGACAGTTTAAGGATTTCTGAACTATTACTGGCTTAAATGACCTGGGAACTGCAATGAAGCCGCAATAACTATAATGCGACACAATTTATTCATTATGTACACAAGTTAACCTGATTATCTGTCCAAGTCAAAAATGGATAATCGCATGTATGCTAATGCTTTTCCAATGTAAAAAAAATGAGAACATTTGCAATAAGAGGTAATATATGAACATGACCATATTCACAAATAACAGGTTATGTTCAATATATCTGGCAGTAGATTTATAATCTTGTTGTCTGCACTTATAATAATAGAACACTTAAAGAAAGAATGTGAAAAAAAATTAAATAAAAAAGAAATGCATCATGAAACCACAATCAATCAACTCATGCAGCAGCTGGATACTATAACACAACCTAAGCACTTGCATTTTGGCTCATATATGCCCAATTAAACCATCTAATGAGGTCAGAATCCACGTCTCATGCTATTTTACATGCTCTAGACCGGGACATCGTAAAAGCAAACCTTAGACAACCACCAGAATATGAGAAAGATCTCTTGGATGGTCTATGATTCTCAAACAGTATATAATAGATGCTTCCAGCCCTCCCAATTCAGAGTGAGGGCATTTGTCTTGACAACTGGTACGCACTAATTGCAAGTCTAAGAAAAAAATAAAAGAAAGGACAGCTAGCGCTTGCAGTGACAAGCACTAATGTTCAGGATACTCAAATTGCTACACCTGTAAGTATGAAGCAGAGCACCAAATTGCATGAATCTGACACCCGGATTTGTCAACCAGACACCGTAGTCCGCTGCAAGCATTCTGAGGCTTTTAACACGGTCCCATGGCATCCATCCAGGATCCCAATATAGTGTATATATATGATGCCATACAGTTTTAAGTATGTTACAGAGTAGACAACACTTAGTTGAGTAGAAAATAGAACGCCACGAGTGCTCATTATTCATGCCAAGTGAGTTAACACAACTTAAAGAGCTTAACCATATATGTAATCACAATTACTAAAGTATCGCAGCCACAACATCACTGCAGCGGCGGCACTAAGCTTGGAGCACCACTCAAATACATTTCTTCTACAGAGATTAATAGAGAAATCTGGCATTAGTTAGTACAGAAGCCACTGCATGACAGAAGAGAGAGAGCATGATTGAATGGGAATAATCAATAGCTTATCTGATCTGGAAATGCTTGTAGGTGGGATTTCCAGGGAGGCTTATCTGAATCCTCCCATCTTGATCAGCCTGCCTGCACCGGCTTGATCCCTCTCCCTGTGATTCAGAAGAACTCTTTCTGCGCCGCTCATTGTGGCCAGCCAGGCGTCTACGGCAACTCCTCTTAGAGTCATCAAACTCCGATAGCTCATGGAACCTGCACAGAGCATATTACAAGGAATAAGCACAAAAGAAAAGCTTGAAATACTGGAAAGAGAGAAGATTGACCAATTGCTGCATGCGTATGGATTGAAGTATCAAATCAGCATAAATATAGAGATTTAGATTCAACAAACTTTATAAAACATGCCTACGGAATTCAGTGAAATATATCTAGAAGCCAACTACTTCATTCTTTCTAAACTAGCAATAGTAGGAGTAAATTTATGTTATACATCAACTACCTTTTTTTTTCTTAGAATCAACTACTTTTATGTTTAGAAAGGAAGTAACTATCAAATATAAGGAGTTGGTCATCTCAATTTCAAAATTATGTAGGCTGAATATGACAAATGACTCTAGCAGGACAAAAATATAGTAGTTAGAGCTCATATATTTTAGAGAGGAATACTATAGACAAGACGCTTAGGGATTCATCAGCCAGATGCTTGATGACAACTGCACTCAAATATATGGGTTCTTTGAACTCCCCACAAACAAAGTTTTTCTTTTTTGTTGTTGAAAAGTTGATCTTCACAGATCCATCTTAAATGTGCTGAGAATGCATAAACAAAATTGATCATAGAATGTCCAGCATTTCCAGAGGATGCACTCGTGATGGGATCAAAATCATGACATTGGTCCACATTAGCTGGTAGTACAGAAATTTTCTAGAGTGCCAGAATAAAAAGCATGGCAATAGCCCTAAAATCCGTGACACTAAGACAAGTCGACAGTGGTCGACCATCAGTCCTGTATCCTGCAAGTCAGAGACACAGGCAAACAAGAAATGCGCCCTCCTGCTCACATGCTCCAAATATACACCTAAATCCTGTTCAGTTCTGTAGAATTAAACTTTGTTTCACGGTTAACTTCACCTGGGAAGCTCAAGTACTAGAAGAACAAAAGAAATGAACATAGCAGGCTCCAAATCAGCAATCAATTATATATGTAACATCGAGGTGCTTTCCGATGGAAACAAAATCCAGCAGCAATTGCTCTCCATCCATTGGGAACACGAGCTGAGCTTCCATGAGCATTAAGAGAACATCAATATATGAGATTAAAGTATCAAAATTTCACATACTATAATCAAACAACAAATCTAACAGCTAAACAACAGCCAAAAATGAGAAGAAAGAACCGGGTCCAAGTACCATCCAAGAGCTCCAAGTTACCACTCTTCCCTCTTTCCCTTCGGGAAAAGATCGAAAAGAAAAGGAAAGAGAGAGACACAGAAAGAAAGGCAACTTGGATGGCAAACACGAAAGCTATCGAGATCGGCTCGGAATTAAAAGTCCCCTGAAGGTCAATTATGGTTCACAGTGACGCGTTTGTTCCTTCTTTTTTTGTTTTTTCTTCGTTTCTGTATTTGTGGATGGAATAGTTAGCCAGAAGATTCCCCTGAAATTAACAGAATTAGAGGAGAGAGGGTAGGAAGAGGTAACGTGGAGGAGAGGCGACCTGCTGCATTGCTGGCAGAAGCGTTGGCGGAGGCCGGCGACGATGACGACGGGGGCCTTGGAGTGGGCCTCGCACACCTTGTGCCGCCGGTGGTACCGCTTGGCCTCCGTCAGATCGGCGGTGCACTTCTCCGCCTGGCAGCAGGGCTGCGACGCCCCCCCGGCGCCCGATCCCCGCCGGGCCGCGGAGGAAGCAGGGGCAGGAGCGGGGGCCCGCCTCTTCTTGTCCTCCTCCTCCTCCTCGTCGCCGTCGGCGGCGGCGTCCTTCCGGGCCTTCTCCTTCCCGCTCCGCTTGGGCTCCGAGGGCGGGCGTCGCTCCATGGGGATGCGGGAGTCGTGGGGAAGGGGCGAAGGGAAGGGGATTTGGGGAGGGGTTCGTGGGGGAGTGAGCAAAAGGTGAAAAAGGAAGGGAAGGGCCGCGGGTCTGTGAGGACCACAGACCCCGCGGTCACCCCTCACCATATTTTTCCCCCTTCTTTGCCGTCACTCGTCAGTGGATCAGTAACCAGAGAGACGAGGGGGGTAAGTAAGCACGAGGAAGCTAGTCGAGTAACTCGTAAGGCTCCAGTAACGCCGTCATCCAGTTCCACTTGGCCGTACGATTTCAATTATGGACCGTTACTAGAACGTTACGGCAATTAAAAGCCCTTTCCTCTCTAAGTTACCATTTTGGAATCAGAAAATCACTGCTCATAATTATTATTATATTATGTTGGGGAGTGGACCTGGTTCCTGCCGCCGCTCTCCATCCAGCAATACTTGATAATCATTAAGAATACCATTTTAATATTTGAAAGGAAAGAAAAATAGCTTTTTGGCTAATTAATTGTTTTATAATAATGTTACTTTTTGAGTAGTTATTTTATAAGGATTTAATATTTTTAAAGTACAAAAAGATATAAATATTTAAAATAGCACAAAGTAGTTTTTTTTTTGTCTCGAGCAGTGTAAGCAACCGATACACCCAAAAAAATAATATTTTGACGAAGAAACAACTATCAGATCAATCTTATACATGTGAAAAATAAGATATCACAACCTTCTTTTGTATTGAAGATAACCCATGGCAATAGTAAAAAGAATGCTTTTGACAAACAAAATTATTATTTTATAGTTTTGTTTTGGAACGTCGACGACTCACATACTACGGGTGTAAATGCGACCAATAAAATTAGAAAATACAAGACTGCATAAAGACCTGGCATAAACCCACTGTCCACCCAAATGAAACCATCGGAATAGTGGGCTGCATAAGAAGCCACCAAGTCGGCAGTCCCGTTTATCTTCCAGTACACGTGTGAGACTTGGTAGGAGTCACACTCTTCCATCAATCTACGAATCTCATGGATCAACGGCCGATCCTTAGCTGTGCGTCCCTGACCATCTTTTTATAGTTTTAACAATATTTGTTTTGTTAAATATCCATACACAATGGTTGCTTTAAATATATCATTATATAAAAAGGAAAAAAGACTGTTTGTTATTTCTATTATAGAATTTTCATATAAAATACATAGCAGTTGCCATTAGTCAAAACAAAATACATGGACAACAAAAATTATACAAGCGTTATTAGATAGGATAATTGTTCGTATATTTATAATAATGAGAAATATAAAAAATAAAGTTTGATATTCCATGTCCAAACAATGGAAAAGAAAAACAAAAAGAGAGAGAGAGAGAGAGAGAGAGAGAGGGAGTTACATCGTCGTAGTCTTGTTTCCTAACGACCGTTACAACATCACGCCGCTGTTATGTATCACGATACACGGGAGGAGACGGTAAAAAAAAGAGAGGCAGAATGGGTAGGTCCCATAAAGGG
The DNA here is from genome assembly GCA_025769935.1 of Phoenix roebelenii. Classification (NCBI taxonomy): domain Eukaryota; kingdom Viridiplantae; phylum Streptophyta; class Magnoliopsida; order Arecales; family Arecaceae; genus Phoenix; species Phoenix roebelenii. The sequence continues at coordinate 19,658,893 of JAOXJJ010000725.1, read as the reverse complement.
AAGTTGGAACACTCCTACGGAACCAAGCAACGTATAAAAAAGCTTTTATGCAAGTTAGCAGCTGGCGATGACAGATGGAACGGGACGATGGTTCGGTGTCCTGCAGGAGTAGACAAGCGTCTCTTTAATTGCCGCATAGGAACATGAATACGGGAATCTCGGACGCATCGGTGGCTCCTCTGGGGTGCAGCTGGTGGTGGTGGGCGGCGCACGAGAAGACGGACGCCCAGCCCCATCCTTGGAGAGCATGAGAGCGACCGGAGCGACTTTAATTTAAGAGGCCTCTTCGTGGAGGCAGTACAACAACTGGAGCGGCAGCTGCAGCTCCCGCGTGAGGGCACTGACTCAGCTGCCGCCACTGAGCTACTGACACGTGACTTTTCGTGCATCGTACACGTGCCCACTCCTTTTATGCGGCTCCTGCTCTCTCTCTCTCTCTCTCTCTCTCTCTCTCCCCCCTGCACTTTTACGTCCTGCTCCTCTTAAGCTTCAGCCCGCTTTCGCTACTTCCTTTCACTTTTTTACGCCGTTAATGGTGCTTTCCCACAGACCACCAATCACCATGGGTCCCACATGAGGTTCTTGTAAAATTTTCTTCCCTCCGGAAAAAAAAAAAATCTACCTGCATAAATTGCCAAGAAAAGATTTTCTACTGAATAGTTTTTGCGCAAATGGGACATGAAGAGCCATGTACCTAGTTGTTAATGAATAAAAGGATCACTATTTACATCCCAATAATTGTTTGGAATCATCAAGGACTAAGGCCTATTTGGGAAGCTTTTGGAGGGCCAAAAGTATTGGGAAGTTTTTGGAGGACCAAAAAGCACTTTTGGCCCTCCAAAAGCACTTTTAAATAAAAAAAATATTTGGTATAATTTTTGGAAAGTTGTTTCAGCTTTTTCGAAAAGCTGAAAACAACTTTTCATTTTGGAGCTTTCTAAAAATGCTATTTTGAGCTATGTCGGAAAGCTCTATTTTTGACCAAAATACCTCCATTTAAAAAAAAAAACTCTCCCACCCACCCACCCTCCCTCTCTCCCGCCCCCATGGTGGGGAGGTGCCAAAGAA
>JAOXJJ010000725.1:19633616-19649017 GCA_025769935.1 Phoenix roebelenii | reverse complement strand
ATATTATAATAATATTATATTACATTATAGTAATATTATACTATATTATATATTTATGTATTAATATATATTATATTCTATTATGCTCTGTTGTATACTATTATCTAATGTTCTTTATAGTTATTTTGTTATAGCAAAAGTATTTTTACAGTTTGTTTACCAAATAGATGTTAAAGTTCTACAACACTTTAAAAATTTAGTTATCAAACAGTAAATAGCTTTTTATAAAATTTTTACTTTAAAAAAATGCTCTAGTTTTGAAGGTTCTACTCTCAGTGGCTCTGCCGAACAAAGCAAAAAGTTAGCACTTTAGACCCATGGTAAAAGCCAAACACACCGGTGAAGGTCATGGGAGAAATATAACAAAACTCTTGTTAATAAACAACTCAAATGCGAAGAATGTGGACAAATCTAGTTTTGTCTGACTAGAGTTATAAAATCTCTCACAAAAAAAAACTAACTACTTGTCACGCAAACTGTTGCTAAGCTGGGAGATTTATACTTATAGTATGGGCCAATGAAATAAAAAAAGGCCTCGAAGTTCGAATCAAACTTCATTAATTGAGCCGCCCATATGCCGATTACTACATACCAGTATGATTAATTAACAGACCTATATCTACAGTGTACTACCCAAAACTAAGATATTTTGACCCAATTGACCTAGTCATCTTGGTGCTTCAAAAGAGAAGTAATCAACCGACTAAAGAGGTCTACATATCCTGGGAGATCTAATCAGATCCGGATGACTTCTTCTAAATTGAGAGAGAGAAAAAACTGTGCCTGCACCAAACCTATTCCTCAAAATTTGTTCAGACCAAGGAGTAAAAAATGTAACTCGTGCCAAACTCAAATCAGAGAGCTCCTTCCTCAGACCGGCCCAAGCAGGCTCGAACCAGTGCAACCGGTTCGGTCAGCTTTTGTCCCATTCCTATAATCTAATAAATATGGGTGAAGTCATGGGCGTGAGGACACGCTAAAAATAATAATAATAATAATAATAAAGCACGCGCACCTTCGTACTTGGTCGAGCGGTCTCCGTCCGACGCTTCCGTGACGCAGTCTTCTTTTCCTTTCCCTCTTCCTTTTGTACCGCCCACTTTAAAGAAGTTTTCAGCAGGTTGGCAGCTGCGTTCCACGTGATCCGAGGGGAATGGGACCAGGGCTGTAAAAGCCCTTCTCTCTCCCTCCCTCTCCGTGTTTGTTAGTTTAGCTATCGGTGTTTGGCCAACGGTGGCTTCTTATATAGCCTGCCACTTCAGAGGTATCTTATGAGCTGAAAAGACGGAGTTGCCTAGAGCACTTCGATATTTATTATTCTCTAATTTTGTTAGGTGTATGTACTCGTAATTTATGAAACACTCATTTTGAGCGCAAAAAAAAATAAAATAATAAATATATGATAAAGATTATTCCCTAATTGATCATGTTTAGGGGGGAGGATTTAAGAAAAATTATGACAGCCTCCATGTAACAAAGTTGCTAACTAATTCATTTGTTAATTGGCATTGCTTTTGGTAAAATACTGTCAGCAGCGCAGAAGATGCGAAAAGGTTAATTGCTTTCCCATTTAGGCACTTGCTTTAGAGGAAGTTTGCATTCAAAATTCTGTTAAATATTTTTTTTCATCTCTTTTTTGGGTAGGCCTTTTAAGCAAGGAAGGTAGGTCAGAGTGCGGGTAGGCCGGCGTCGGTTTTTCATAGAATCGGTCCAAATTTGGGGCTCAGCCGAGTTGGACATATGAACTAACTCATTTGCTCATTCCAAGTTTCTAAAATCTCACATGATTTTTTTTATAATTTTAATATTTTTTTGGGTAGATGTTCTTAATTTTTGATATTGGTAACCTAACCTATAAATCTCTCCTATTCAATTTCCGGTAAGCATATTTAATTTTGTCCTTAACATATTCTATCTTTTGCCTGTCATTTAATAATTTTACACCCACTGGCAAAATCTTTGAGTCAACTCTGCTCCCATCGGTTGGGTATCCGACCGACTCATATCCCCTTATTTAAAGCTTCGGTTTGATGGGAAGGAATCCACCTATAATTCATTTCTCCTGCAGTTAATGTTGATTCTAACTCAAAATTTTTGTCACATTTCATTTTCCATCTCTTCTTCTGATGGACCCCTTCTAAGATCTAATTGAGTTCAAGTATTTATAACTTGTTTGTTCAATAGTTGGAGCACAGGTTCAACCTAATTCAAGTTGACTTCTATCTTAATTATAGCTTGATTTAAACCCGAACCCTAGCGTCAATATCGCCACAAGCTAAATCTTTACGGTTGACTTTAAATTGACTGAAGCGTTCTCGCGATCTCTCTCAAATAAAATCCTCGCTCGCTTTCACAATGCTTTTTGACTGTTATTCGGTGAGCATTTAATGATCGATCCAATGAAAACTATTCGTTCTAAATGCAAAGCTCATTTGGTATACAGGGTTGATGAAGGCATCATGGAAGCACTCTTCGGCACCCTTGCCAGCCGGAAATCCCCCAGAGAAACCAATAACACCTCCAAACCCTTCCCCTCCCCCACCGCCGGCGGCGGCGCCGCCACTCAGATCTGCCTGCTCGACTCCCGCAAGTCCCAGAACATTGCCATCGTCCTCCGCTCGCTGGCCCTCAGCCGTCAAGACATCCTCGACGCCCTTCTGGAGGGCCGGGGCCTGAGCACCGACAGCCTCGAGAAGCTCTCCCGGCTTGCCCCGAGCAAGGAAGAGGAGGACATGATCCGAGACTTCTCCGGCAACCCCTCCAAGCTCGCCGACGCCGAGTCCTTCCTCTTCCACCTCCTGCGCGCTGTCCCCTCCCCCTTCGCCCGCCTCGATGCGATGCTCTTCAGGGCCAACTACGGCCCGGACGTGGCCCACCTCAAGCAGTCCCTCCTGACTCTCGAGCTGGCCTGCAAGGAGCTCAAGAAGCGCGGCCTCTTCTTGAAGCTACTGGAGGCCGTCCTGAAGGCCGGAAACCGCATGAATGCCGGGACAGCACGGGGCAACGCGCAGGCCTTCAACCTCAAGGCCCTCTGCAAGCTGTCTGACGTGAAGAGCACCGACGGGAGCACGACGCTGCTCCATTTCGTTGTGGAGGAGGTCGTCAGGTCGGAAGGCAAGCGCTGCGCGGTTAACCGCAACTACAGCCTCCGCCGATCCGGCAGCAGCATGAACAAGAGTGATCAAGGCGGTGCTTACTCCGGCGAGGCCACGAGCCCCGCGGGGAAGAGGGAAGAGAAGGAAAAAGAGTACATGAAGCTTGGGCTGCCCATTGTTGGGGGGATCAGTGTGGAGTTTGCCGATGTCAAGAAAGCGGCGGGGATAGACTACGACGAGCTCGTAGCGACATGCTCGTCGCTTGAAGCGCGTGTGAAAGAGATTCGGCGGTTCCTGGAGAGCTGCGGCAGCGGTGGGTTCGTGCGGGAGATGAGGGGGTTCGTGGAGGCGGCCGAGGAGGAGCTCGAGGTACTGAGAGAGGAGCAGGTTGGGGTAATGGAGCTGGTTAAGCGAACTACGGAGTACTACCAACCAGGGGCCTCCAAGGACAAAGGAGCTCATCCACTTCAGTTGTTTACAATAGTTAGGGATTTCCTAGGGATGGTGGATCGGGCCTGTGTGGATATTGCTAGGAATCTGCAGAAGAAGAAGCTGCCGCCGCCGCCTGGGGCTGCGGCAGCGTCGCCGGAGAGGGGGAGGAGAGTTATGAGGTTCCCCAACTTGCCGGCCCATTTCTTGTCGGATACTTCCTCCAAGTCTGATTCTAGCAGCGATGAGGAAGATGGGTCATGAAAAGAGATTGATGGGGACTTAGCATATAATTTGAATCCTAAGATGCTTAGGCCTCATGAACAGTGTATTGATTTGTTGTTGTTTCATTTCTTTCATTCCGAATGGATATATGAGATTCCTCAGCAGCAAATTTACCCACTTTCTTGCTTTGTGCATTGAATCGAGGGAGCTATGCACTTGGCCATGCCCGATAAAATATTGGCAATGCAACTTGAGTAGGTGTGAGGTTTAAAAGCGGCCAGGACAACAATTTGGATCCTGCAAATTGCAGCAGGTTATTCCTCTATTATCTTTAATTATCAGCATGGCTCTATAATTGGGGATTGTAGCTACTTGCCCTCTTTTTTAAACTTTAACCAACATGTACATTCATTTCTAGTCAATGACTCCTTGTTAAGTTTTCGAAAATATAAACGCATCTATTTAATATAAAAACAAAATCATCGAGGATGATGATGAGTAAAGTCGGTGGACAAATCTTTATGTCCGAACGGTACCAATATAATTATGGCTAAAAATAAATTCGATATTGATATAACGATATTTGTATTCATATTTTTTAATAAATATAAATATGAATACAGATATTAAATAGGTATCAAAATTAATATTTATATTTGTTTTAAATGGATTTGGATATGAATCGGATATTAAACACTTCCATATTGTTATAAATAGATACGGATACGAATCGAATATTAAATATATCTATTTTTTTCGAATATAGATATAAATTGGATTTTTTTTAGATATTTAATCAAATTTGAAAAAAATCAATGATGAAAACTAGCAATAAAGACATGATCATAAAGAAAAAATTCAATTAAAATATAATTTTAAGAAGCATTTATTAACAATAAAAATTAATAATTTTATAAAGGATATACCGCTCAAGGTTGCTCTTCATCAAAGTAGATGGAATTTATGACGCCTCAAAGCATCTCATGGCTGTCATCAGTTACAATCGCCAGGTGGAAACTAGGAAGTGGACGAAATTTTCGAAACTCTAGTTGCTTAAAAACAATGAAAAGAAAAGAGGGATGAAATATACAAAGAAAAGGCTTGATCCTTTCAAGCGTGTGGGATGATTCGAAGAATTTTATTGGTATTTTGTATACGAGTTACTGTCTTAAGTGAATGTCATCCGATATTTAGATTTTTTTTAGTTTAGGTTTGGTTAATCACTTAATTGGTTCCTTGATTTAACTGAATTTACACTTCTTCTTTTCACTTACTCTTGTTATATGGATATCTGGATCCGGATCCGAAAAAATTAGGTATATCCACGTCCGTATCTATATTTGGGAGATTTTGAATTGACTATTCGGATCTATATATGAATCCAATTAGACCAAAAAAAATAGTATCCGGATTTGATACGGAAACGGATACGATCGAGTAAAATCCGGCCTGCTTCCAGTCCTACATATAAAGCTATTTAGAGAATGAAAAATAATTGAAAGATAATGCAGGAATCTATTTTGATGAAGAGGAACGGATACCTATCCCATACTTTATTAAGATAAAAAAATTATAATAAGAAAAAAGAGTACAAAAAAACTAAAACATTTCCATACTTCCATCTAACATTGATTATCAAATTCAAAATTCAAATTGGCGAAGCAACTTGAGTAGGTGTGAGGTTTAAAAGTGACCAGGACAGCACCTTGCATCATTTTGTTATCCTTCAAATTTCAACAAATTATTTATACATTATCTCCGATTGTGAACATGTATCTATAATTTAGGATTCTAGCTACTTACCACTCTTTTTTAAACTTTAACCAACATGTGCATTCTATTTTTGAGACAGCAATATGCAAATTCTTGAACGGTTCAAAAGGCCGAGTAAATCATACCTAGTCAATGACTCCTTGTTAAGTTTTGGAGAATATCATCACATATATTTTAAATAAAAGAAAAAAAAAATCATTCAGGAGTAAATTCTATGGATGAATCTTTATGCCTAGAAAGTACTGATATAAAGCTATTTAGAGAATGGAAAATAATTGGAAGATAATACAGGAATCTATTTTGATAAAAAGAGAAGGAGACCTATCCTATACTTTATTAAGATAATGAAATGTATAATAAGAGAAAAAAATATAAAAAAAAGTAAAAAAATTCTGTACTTCCATCCGACATAAACTATAAAATTCAAAATTTAAAATTCAAAATTGAAAACACCCTCCATCCAATGTTAAATACCGTTCAAGTTTTGAAAATTAAATTTCAAATTTCAGTAAGCAATCCACCTTGACACCAGAAGTTTTGCTGGGGAATGACACACTAGGACCAAGTTACCGGAAAATATTAAGAGAGACAACATACCGAACTACGGTAGAGCATGGTGTCTTACCGACGGCGATCCTACTTCCTACACACACAGAGTGGAGGGAAGGGAATGCAGAGAGAGGATTAGGAAGGGAAGCTGAAATCAGCGGGAGGTATTTATGCCAAAGAGAAAGAAAGAGAAAGTGAGAGAGAGAAAGTAGGGGAGGGCATGGTCCCGAAGGCTGGTAAAGAGGAAGGAGAGGTTGATCGAGGAGGCGCATTCACAAAGAGAGAGAGAGAGAGAGGAAAAGCAAGGAAGGAGAAGAGAGACCAGCAAACACGAAAGGGAGGGAGAAGAATACCAGGAGGGCCAGATCCATGGGAAAGGGCCGACAATTATATCAAAAAAAGTGAAGATAGAGAAAGAAGAGGGCCAGATTCTCAAGGGCACCGTGCAAAGAAGGGGGTGTCGGCCTCAGATAGAAAGGAGAAGAGAGAGGGGAGGAGAAGGAGAAGGCCATCTCGGACGGATCGATGGAGGGCTAAAAGAGGGCGAGGCATCAATCCTCAGGAAAGTAAGAGAGATGGGAGTTGAGTGGCTATCTTCGTAGGAAGAGAGACAAGAGAGGAAGGGGATTGAAGAGTGGGGATACATGTTTTAGGTAGATGACTACAGAAGTACTAGACTCATTCCCAATGCCCTGCTATCGGAAAATTGCTGGGAGAAGCGAGAGGCCTTTCAACTGCCTCGAACATGACACGAGAACTATTTCCGTTCGTGGGTTTGATTTGAATTGCATGTATTTGGTGCAGTTGGTGATCTTCATGTTTCAGAATGCGAGATCAGCTTCACTGGTGGTTCCAAGAAGCAGCTTCAGAGGTTTCTTGACGAGTTGAGGTATGATGAGATGGCTTCTCCGAAGGTCAAAGCGGATGTCTCGCTGCTTGGTGGATTTAATTATTGGGGTAATTAATTCCCCACCCTTCAAAAAAAACCGCGACCGATCTTAAAACCTTTCGTCCAGTATCTCCACCAACTTTAATTTCCGGTCCCTTAGCTTCTTTCTTTTTTTTTTTCAAAAAATACCAAAAATATCCCTGCCTCTTTTGATCTAACATTTCTAGAAGAATAAGAAAAAAAATGCACAGACGCCACCGACCATTGCCTGTCCCCGCCCGAGATCCCTCCCGCCGCCGACCCTGGCTCGCCCCCTCCCGCGGCCGCCGCCGACCCTGGCTCGTCCCCTCCCGCGGCCGCCACCGACCCTGGCTCGCCCCCTCCCGAGCCCCCTACCGTGGCCTCACTCCCTCCCGAGCCCCCTCCCATGTTCTGCCCCCACCTGAGCTCCCTCCTGCGACCGCCACCAGCCCCAGCTTGCCCCCTCCCAAGCCCCCTCCCACGGCCGCACCGCCAGGAATGCCCCCGCCCCTGCCCCTTCACGAGCCCTCACCTACGGTGGGGAAGAAGCACGGGTGGAGGTCGAGGGGCAGGGAGGCAGTGATGAAAACGGCGGCGGAGAGGGAGTCGCACTTAGCCTGGAGATCGGAGCCGATGATGCGGAAGCGGAACGGGCACACGCGGACCTTACGGGATGGCTTGGAAGGAATAGGATTCAAAACAGGAGGAAAAAAAAGAAAAAATGAAGATGAAGGAGGTGAAGGGTATTATGGTCTTTTTATGAAAATTTATTATGCATTGGAAATGGGTATGGACCGGTTGTAAGTTATGTTCAACAGGGATTAAACATTACAGTTCGGTCAAAGAATGGACGGGAGATTTGTTTCCCCTTAATTATTGGGGTAATTAATTCCCCATCCTTCAAAAGACCGCCGTGGCAAAAAAAAACGAGCATGGAATGGTTATGCGTACGATTTCCGCGTTTAGTCTCTCTGTCAAGCTACCATTTCCGTCTTTCGAGTTGCGCGAAGCTTCCTTAAATTTGTATGTGTTAGCTGTATATAAATTATATTATTAGCTATATATAAGCTGTATACATAAGCTGTACATAGCCGTCTTCAACTATAAGAGATGGGCTATGACACTATTTGAAGTGAAAAAAACAAAAGATGGTATCTTTCTCTCTACATCTCTTTCTCCTCTCCCTCTATCCTCCCCGTCCGCACTTTCTTTCGGTATGTAATAACTGAATGGTGCTAGGAACACCGTGTACATCAGGCTGGCTGCTTTATAGACTTGGTTTCTTTGGCCTCCTCGTGTCATGGTTAGATGCCATTGTTGGTTCCAGCTATGGGGGCACCAGAAAAAGAGAAGAAAATAGCAGTGTTGGAGACCCTGAGTCAGCTTCTTCGCTCTAAATATCGGACAGCACCAAGAACTTTATGCTGCATGTCATTCGGTCATAGCCTTGAAGCAGCCGTAACTCTTCAACGGCCTGCTTTTGGGAGGGTATGTGGATGGAGGATCATCCGCCTGCTTTCTTTTCTGTGCTCTGACATCATCATATCCATTGGTTGCGGGTCTTAATTTTATACCTGGATGCAATCAATATTGATTTTCACTGACATCTATATACTTCTCGATAACATCTATAGAATTCGCAGCATTTCCTTAAAAATAGTAACTTACGGCAATATATTCTCATTCATAGTTCTCTATAATCAGTTACAATCTGGAGTTACCTCTTTCAACTACTACCATGGCAGTTGGGCTCATTTGCTCCTCCAGCTTGCTCTTCTAGACTACTCCAATTTCGGAGGCTGTGACCACTGTCCGACAAAGCCCACGCAAGAAAAAGGCTGACGCAGGAGAAAACCTCGGCAACAGATAGACTCGCTTCCAAAGAGAGTGAGAAGGAATAACCAAAAGGTAATTCGTGCCTTTCTTAACACGCGGTATGAATGTGGATGTGGATATTTGTATCTCCTGTCTTGAGTTATTTTTGAGATGGAAGAAATGTATATCCTTTGGAATATGATGGTAATTCAGTCGAATTCATTTAACAGATCCAAGCATGATACTGGTGATTGAGAGCAGATATTAGCTGCATTTCTTTTTTTCTTACAAGGAACTAGCAAATAAACATAAAATGCGGACAAAATACAGCCCATAATCAAGATTTCTGTTTGCCAACAGTAGCTGAAAATTGAGCAGGTGAATGCTGATTTGTTATTGCAGTTGCAAGAAATGGTAGCTCCCAAAACACAACACACACACAGAGTGAGACTGAAAATATTTGTCATTTTGCTTTTTCTTTAACCTACCAACACTCCCTTGGGCTCTAAAAGAAACAAGGAATTTGGCTGCTTTATCTAAGGTATGCAATATTTTTAAATACAGTATAGCATACAAAAGCACCAAAAATATATAAAACATTAATATATCATTTGCTGCATATGCACTAAGCAGTTCATCCAGCAAGCTCATTTATTGGCGCACGGTCCATGACATTGGATGCAAGTAATGCATTGTTCTGGAGCAGTGGATCGATATCAGGCAATTTTGGAATCTGGAACAGATTGTACAAATAATTCGAAAGTCAGAGAGTAATGCATATAATAAAGGCAAGCAAATTGTAATGACTAAGAAATAAAAAGAGGATTGTTTAAAAACATGTCACTGGATCATAAGCAGCAGCTGGACAGCACCTGATCAGGGTGTACAATTTTCACATTTCCCTCAGACCTCTGTACAAGTGAATTTTAAACATTATTGGAGTTGATGTAGTTTTGGTACAGCTGAGGTTTTTATGGAAGATAAATGCCTTTGCGTAGTAAAATCCAAAGCTTTGTTATATATATGTTTTAAGATGTATAAATCCAAAATCTCAAGTAGGTATATTGGTCGTTTGTATATGCTTTGCTGCCTTGTTTTCCTTGAGGATTTGAACGCCAAATTTCCGCATCGAACACACTAACCACAAATATTGTCATCCTATAGAGGTTAGAACTAAGATATCTTGATTTATATAATCTTCCTACAATTTCATGGTATAAGCAACCCAAAATACTTTTAAATGTCCGTGCTACTTACAACTCTGTTGATGTAAACTAGATACAAATCTGCCATAAATTTTATCATGAATTATGAGTTTATTTGTATTGCTAATACATAAACATACTTTTGTCATGTTAACTTTATGATGAAAAAACTTAAAATAGTTAGTGCACATGTTAAATATCAACCAAGACAGACATTTGGAATTATTTTGATCCTAGATTTCTGATCATCAGTTCATAAATCCTTATTTGTGTTAAACATGTCTATATAGCAATTTAGATTATGTTTAAATAAAACATTGAATCATGTAGTGTACCTTAGCTTGCCTTTTATGAGCCTCTTTTTGGTCCTGGTGCATGCCAAGATTCCATATATTGTGACATGGTACATGTAACCTTAATCAGCATGGGCACGTTTCATGATGCTTTAATCTTTGCCAATTAGAGTAGGGATTCTTACCCTTACCCTCCGGGGCTTGAGGGCAAGAGAAAATAAGGTGATCTGCTGCCTCTCAGCACACCTTGAGATGGAAGTGTATATACTAATAAATTATGGTTAAGGTGTAACTAAAGTCCAGGACATGCACATGCAGAACACATGATTTCATTAGGAGGGAGGGTGGGAAAAGAACACTTGCTAGAGAAGCCCAAAGGGAGTTGGGTGCTAGGGCATGTGAGCTATATACTCCCACTCCCTCCCATCTTCTTTCTCCCCCTCTTTTCTCCTTCTAGGTGAGATGTACTCGTGAGAAACAGAAAGAAATGCAGAACCAGGAGCTCGAGAGTCCAGGTTTCCTTCTCTTTTTTTTGGTAGGTGGTGCTGAGGGAAAAACTTCAGTGTTGCAGCTTCAGGCCTTGGAGGCTGGCCAAATGAAGCTGGCGTCCCGGCTTTCTCATTATATATGCTATAAGATATGAGAGCACGATGTCTATGTTGGAATATGTTATAATCCAACGTCGAAACGGAAAGAAATGCAGAACCAGGAGCTCGAGAGTCCAGGTTTCCTTCTCTCTTTTTTTGGTAGGTGGTGCTGAGGGAAAAACTCAAGTGGCCATATGAAGCTGGCCTCAAGGCTTTCTCATTATATATGCTATAAGATATGAGAGCACGATTTCTATGTTATAATCCAATGTCAGGTTATGCCAACAAATGAAGAGGGAGATGATGATAAGGATGCAGCCACTCTTATTTTATGAGAATAACTTATGTAGTTTGTAACTTTAACAGAGTGAATACATGAAAATCTGTATGCACAGGGGCATTGATGATGATGGTGGCGGCGGCGGTGGCGGTGATGATGAGACCATCTAAAAATCCAAACGCACTAACAATCTAAAGGTTCAAAAGTGTGTGGATATGTTGCATTAGTGATATAGCACAAGTGCAGGGGAAGAGGAGGAGGAGGAAGAACAAGAGAGGGAGAAGGAAGAAGAGGTTATAGAGACGCGGAAAGAATGGAGGAGAGGAGGAGAAGAGGAGAGGGAAAAGAGAGAAGAGAGGAGAACGTGGAGGAGAAATTTCAATTCACTTCATTAAAACTCTAATCATGAAGAGAGTCCCCTATATATAGGGCCCAAATAAACACAATTAACATAAAACCCCCTTACACAGAAATAACTCCAAATAAGCCCAAAAATAACACAAATAAGCCCTACACTAATAAAATGCAAACAAGCCCAGAAATAAAAATAAAATAAAAATGCAAATAAGATGGTGGACTAAACGTATGGATAATCAGCTTCGATGTCCCCATCAACTCCTTCCGGGTGGAAAAAAACTCGACCCCGTCGAGTGCAGGTCTGGCCGGCTGTCGTACTGCTCCAGAAGGTCAGGGTCAAGACGCTGCAACTCAGCTAGCGAAATCCACATCACATCCGATTCGGGTCGACCTTTCCACTGAACAAGGTAACGCCGGTAACTTCCTCCTCTGGTAGATATAACCTGCTCATCTAATATATGTTCTATATGTTATCTGGAACTTTGGAGGTGGAGGCTCAATAGCAGGTGATGGGTCAAGGTGATCAACAAAGGCGGGTGTATCAACAAAAGGGTCATAAGGAATGAATGTTGACTTTTTGTATGAGATTAAATCTTCAATATTAAATGTCGCACTAATCCCATAGACTTCAGGGAGATCTACAACATAAGCATTCGAACTGATTTTCTTTAGAACTTTGAACGGTCCCGCACTACGAGATTGCAACTTTTTGAACGTTCCCGAAGAAAGTCGTTCAGGTCTAATTCTCACCATGACATAATCTCCTACATTCAACTCTTTATAACGTCTGTGCAAATCAACAAAGAATTTATATTTTAAGTTACTGGAGTGAATACGTTTGCTGATTTTCTGATGTAATGAATGCAGGTGTGATGCAAATGAATGTGCAGACTCAGAGACTCTATGTTGATGAGACATGGAAATCAAGTCTATAGGCTGCCTAGGTGTATAACCGTTCACCACTTCGAAGAGACTCGTGCCTAAGGACCTATTGACCGAACTATTATATGCAAACTCGGTTGTCGGTAACACTAAATTTCAGATCCTAGCACGCTTACCTTTCATACATTTTACCAGGTTTCTAAGGCTACGGTTGACAACTTCAGTCTGGCTATCGGTTTGAGATTGATAGGCAGAAGAAACTTTTAGTTTGGTGCCTATAACGTGCCAAAGAATTTTCCTAAAGTAACTCACGAATTTAACATTCCTATCAGATATAATAGATTTTGAAAGGTCAGGAGGTCTAACGACTTTATTGAAATAAAGTTTGGCAACTCTAGAAGCATCAGAAGTCTTAGAACAGAGGAGAAAGTGAGTCATATTTGAGAAACATTCCACAACTACAAAATTGGAATCGTGCTTGATAGAGGTATGAGGAAGTCCTAACACGAAGTCAATACTGACATCTTGCCATGGACATTTGAGACGAATCCGAATCTGGTGGTATCTACTCTTCAGGTCGATCTTGGAAAAAAACCATAGCACCAGACATAAAATCTAAGAAATTGTCCAGTCTAGGGATAGAAAAATGATACTTAACCATGATTTTATTGATGGCACGGCTATCAACGCACATCCTCCAAGACACATCTTTCTTGGGAGTGAGGAGTGCGGGTACAGCACAGGGGCTCAGGCTCTCACGAACATACCCTCGGGTGAGGAGTTCGTCAACTTGACGTTTTAGTTCAGTGCGCTCGTTTGGGTTGAGCTTATGATGGGGAAGATTTGGTAAGGATGATCCAGGAATGAGATCAATTGCGTGCTGGATATCACGCATCGGAGGAAGTGTATCTGGAGGATCCTCAGGGAAGACAGAGTGAAACTCCTCCAGCAGGAGAACTACTACCAGTGGGTGCCCAGGGTTCGACTCCATATTGATGGCTTTAGCCACAAGGGCAAACACAGGTGATTGGCTTTCAATATCCTTCATTACCTCTTTTGAAGTAATGATGTGAGGTGATTCATCTTTTTATAGAGTGGTACTCTTTTTTTTAGAAGCGGGCTCTCTAGGAGGCAATGAGTTCAGTATAATTTTCCGACCCTGAAACATGACGCTACACGAATTTGAACATCCATGAAGCGTGACGTCCCTATCGTATAACCAAGGTCTCCCTAAAATAACTTAACCTACGTCTATTGGAATGCGGTCACACCAGATTTCGTCTTTATAAGATAGGAATTGAATCGGGACGAGGCATCTTTCCGACACCGAGATGGACGTTTTATCTACCCAAGCTACCTTATATGGGTTGGGATAAGGGGTAGATTTCAGGCCGAGGCAGGATACAACTTCGGAAGCAATGGCGTTGATGCAACTCCCGCTATTAAGTAGGATTTTGCACGTTTTACCATTGATCTTAATGAGCGTGTAAAACAGGAAGGTCCTATGCCAATCTTGTTCGGTCTTAGTCTGAGCTAGAGTACACCTAATCACATGAAGCCTAGGGTTTGGGTCATTTCAATCAATGGGCTCCTTTTGGGGTTCAGCCGGGATAAACTCTAATCTGGTCTGTTCGTCTCCAAAGTCTTCTACAAAATCCTCAATGTTTGATTCATAGACTTCTTCGACATATTCATTCTCCTGGGTTCCAGCTTCAAGTTCAGTTATTAGATAGGTCTTGGCATTACATTGAGACGCTATATGGCCAAATTTTTGGCACCTGAAATATTGGGTTTGGCTTCTAGAAGGAGGGTTGGAACCTAATATGCCTTTTTCTTTATCATTTGATGGGTTCTGGACAGGCATCGGAGATGTCCTAGTCGGTGCTTGGCTAGAACCGGGCTGGTTAGGAGGGTTGGGAAATGGCCTGGATTACGGAAGATAATTTTGATTAGGTCGGGCTCCTGGGACTATGGGTCGAGGGTCAGTACGCCTCACTACAGGAATCCATAAGAAACTATCCACATCTTGAGCCAACTGGTATGCTTAGCCAAGGGTGGTAATCTCTCGGAGGATTAATTCTTTCTAGATTTCCTTGTGGAGTCCTGTCCGAAACCTAAAGAGAGTAACAGTCTCCTCTTCGATTACACCGCACCTCACATGAAACTCCTCAAACCGTGCAATGTAATCGGCAACAGTTGATATCCCTTGAGTTAGTTTCTACCACCTATCCATAAGGCGTCGGTAAGAGAATGGCAGATACTTCTCATTCAGCTTTTCTTTCACATCCTCCCAGGTGGTGATATAAGAAAGTCTTTGGGTCTCACGCATATGTTCAACATTATGCCAGTACCAGTGAGCTTGCCCAATAAGCTTCATTTTAGCAAATCGTACTTTTCTATCGACATTCATTTTGTACCACTCAAAATAATTATCCATGGCTGCTCTCCAATCAAGATACACGCTTGGCTCTAGTTGACCAGCAAATGTGGGGGCATCTACTCTTACGGTACGAAGTAGTCGTTCGTCAAGATTGCACTGGTGATCAGGAGGATGTTGGTTCCTAGAAAGATGGAAAAGACCTACAGGTGGTGTGGCCAAACCAAACTCAGGCTAAGCTGTGATTGGGGTTGACGGTTCAGAAGTCCTAGGATGTTGCACTAGAGCACGGATCTCTTGCTTGAATTCGTCATAATCAGCTTGTAAGGCAACGATTTGTTCCACAAGATCTTGCAGAACTCTGAATTCCATTGTGGCTAAAGGGGTCTTAGAGTGAGTGAGGAGGTACTCTCTACCACTACGGGTTGGCATGCAAGGACTATACTAGTTGATGATATGACATGCAATGCTATTAATGAACCATAACTGACCAAATGTGATGCAGGACAACCTACTAATGCAACATACTATGAATTCGAAAATTAACAAATTTTCACAAAAGTAACTTAAAATTAAATGTTACTAATTTGTACTTTGGTTATTTTAGAATTAAAGTAGGAAATT
>JAOXJJ010000725.1:19596871-19633516 GCA_025769935.1 Phoenix roebelenii | reverse complement strand
TAGTAATAGTAGAGAAGGAGAGAATAGTTGGTTTGGTGTGGTGAGAATGAGGGAGGAAAGGGGTATTTATAGGACTCCAAATATTTTTTTCCTAAAATACCCCTAAAATTAGCCGTTTTTTGTTTAAGAAGTATTTGAAGTACCCAAGATGGTGAAGAGTTAAAACTGCAGTAGAACCGTGGAAAGTTTTTCAAGTTTATGGGATGAATTTGTAAACTTTGTTAGATGGGTCCCACTTGAAGTCATGACACGTATCAACTATTGAAGATGAGTACGTGTGTGGGGTTCTTCACCACCCAATCAGCATGCACGCTAAGCCTACCAATAATGGAGAATCAAAATCTCTCGTCTAAGCATTTTTTTATTATTTATATATTTTTTGGTTGGAGTGTTAATTAAGTTCTACTGGACTTGTACCATCTCTTTCTTGGTCTTTCTGCCGGTCATGCGAAAAGCTTGTGGCCCAAAATGAGCCACCTCAATTGCACACACCTTGTGGCCCTAAAATTAACGCTATAGGCCAGTTTGGTTCCTGGGAAGAGGAGGGAGAAAATTATGGTTAATAAAAAATTAAAAAAATATTTTATATTTAATTGGAGTCCAAGAAGATGAGAATGTATTTAAAAATATATATATATATTTTATAGAAAAAATACATATGGAACATACAAAAATCTAATTTCTACGGGTTAGAAATTAGAATATTTTTTTCAAAAATACTTTTAAGCTTTTTAATAAAATGAGATAAGAAATTTTTTTTATTAAGAGCATAATACTTATTCTACATAATTCTTTTCAGAAAATTAGATGCTCAATTATGAGCCATTTTGTAATGTGCCATTTTTTTCGTCTAGCGGTTGTTCCTCAGGAGGGGGTGGTTGAGTTAATCATTTACAGTTCTTCGGGGGAACAAAAAATAGGCTTTGATAGATCCATATGTGTACAATAGCTAAGAAAATTAACTGTGTTCTTTCTCTCATTCTCTCTCTTTCCTTTTCTTTCATCCTATGCTTTTGCCTTCTTCTTAAGTTCAATTGCAGTAAGATTTGGTAGTGAAGGGAAAGATTTTTAGCCCTAAGATAGTTTTATTTCTTTCCTTTCATGGGATTTTTTTTCCCTCTTTGCAGAATTACAGGGTGGGAGTTTGGGGTTTTGAAGTGCACAAGTCGGAGATTGGAGAGATTGAGAAGGTGTGATGGGATTCAGTTGTTCGGGTTCTAAATTAAATGCTCTCTGTTTCACGCTCCCTTCGTTTGTCTCCTTGAGAGTTGAGTCTATTAATGCAGGATTAGTGGCTAAAAAGAAGGATTTTTCAGCCCAAGAAACTAATGTTGTTACTTTACTGTCCTTGTCCCTCTGGCACAACCCATTCTTATTGTTGCAGTAGAGGGTTGGGGAGGAAGTGGGAGAGGGAGACAATCACAAATAGGAGGATGGCGGCAGAGAGCAGAAGCACCCAATGCATTAAGGGGTCTAAGACGAACTTACTAAGAGGGATCTTTTTTCTTTCTGTTTTGTCATTGAGGCCTTCCCTGCAGTGGGCCAGCCTAAGGTGAACTCATTAAGGAGAACCTTTTTCTTTTCTATTTTTTCTTTGAAGTCTTTCCTACGGTAGGCCTTCTTTAGGCCGGAGCCTTAGGCGACCGCCTCAGTCGCCTAAGGGTTAGGCTGGCTCTGATGGAGAGGCTAATGGTTGCATGGAAGTTGTGAATTTTTAGAATTTCAGGTTTCAGCATCTCTGTCGTCGGTGGCGGAGGACGAGGCACCACCACCTCGGAAGGAAACACGACTGCATCTCTTCTTCCACAAACTCCATTTCAAAACAATGTATCGATGAGTTCAAAAATCATTTAATAAATTAAAAAATTATTTAATAAATTAAGATTTTCTTCAAGTTAATTTAACCATTTCACACATGTCATTAACAGTATTAAAACTTAAATGGAATATAACAAAATATTGAAGTTTAATTGAAAAAAATTAGAAATTTTAAGATATAAATACAAATCACAAAAAGTCGAAAAAGATATCACTGCATATTTTTTAATATTTTATCGAAGAAAATATTGCATATCCAGGACATAAGCAACCCCAGAAAATTTTGGAACATACATTTAGGATGTAACAGACATAAACATGAACATGACCTCTATTTTTTTGTTTTTTCCCTTTTTTATATTCTGTTTTTTGTTTTTTGTTAACATGGAAATTTGACTTCTTTCATTTTGTAGCTAATCCGGATCACAAGGAAAACAATATCTCTAAAAAAAAAAGGGAAAACCACGTTGTATGCCTATACTTTTACCATACTCATCTGTCTGCAAAATAAAAGAGTATGCGGAATTTTACTTATAGTAGGGGAACAATTTTTAATTCATTGAAAGCTAAATCTTCATTTCTATTCGATCTTTGGCACTGGAATGAAGTCTAGACGAAACCAGGACAACAGCATCCTGCTGCTGCTAGGATTGGCACCAATTGTTAAAACAAGCCTCCTGAAATTACTGGAAATAGCTGTCGGTCTCCCCTAAATTTGAGAATGGATCAGCAAACAAGATTAATAATAAGGATATCTATCTGAAATTCACATAACATGACACCACCTCCCACATTACAACTAGCTCATTTCTTGCATGCTTTGCAAGTTACAACACTGATGTTTCGTGTCTGTACAAACAGTCAAACAAAGAACATTACTTCACTCACAGAAGATCAAGTTGCCTAGTAACAATTTTGGTGTATGATTGTACAAGTTACATGCCCACAGCTACCTGCCAAGTTTTTATTTCAATTTTTCTTGAAGCACTCCAAAGCAGCAAACGACCATACCCCTGCATGACTCCTGCTCGCCGCCACCATCCCCCCCCCCCCCCACCACCACCACCCATCTTTTCCCTCTTGCCTTCCTCACTATCCTGCATACGCACCTCACCACCATCTCCAACTCATCCGAGATCCCAAATCCCCCATTATCATGATCCAACCTCAGGCCCAATGCCACACCCAATTCCCTCGACATCATAAAGGCATTCAGGTGCTGCTCAGCATCAAAGTGGCCACCTGAGAACAGGCACCCTAAGGCCTAAACCACAAGCTCTCCAGGCACAAGTTACACCGCAAATGTGTCATGAACCCCCCTACTGCCTCGCCATATCTCCATCTGAGGCATCCAAGATGGCCAGACCAGTCCCCTGCCTTCAGTCCTTTTTAAGAACTCCTCGGGCAATACCTCATCGCGGTGGGCATTGCTCGGCATCGGCAGTTGAATCTTTCATGAGGATAGAGCGCACGAGGCCCACAACAATGGGGCCCCACTTAGTTCATGAGAATGAAGTGAGTAGTAAAAAGTCTTCCCTTTCTGATTCTCCATGTGGGAAGGTTATACTTGAGGAAGCTCCTCAAAGCAAACATCCGAGTCTGAGGAGACAATGGACTCATTGTAGGTCATGGTGGCGGATGGTCAAGCCATAAGCAAACGTAGGTGGCGTCGCCGGATGGCCAAGCAGGGACTAGATGATGAATTATGAGAACAGTGATGGAGAAGCAGCAGTCTGAACATTCAACAAGTTGACAGTGGAGATCAAATGCCCACATTCCAGGCACCAGCAAGTTGACTCCTTTTGCCTTGCTTCCTCAGTACACAATACGACTTCCAGGCATGCTGATAACTGGAGTTAATTAATAAATCAGAGTGCCAGCAATAATCAGAATGGGCAGGTTCAACTGGAATGGTTCATATAAAAGATGCACAAACCAAATGATCCTTCAGGTTAACCCATCCATGTGGCTGTGTTGGATGAGGACAGAAAACGTTTCAACAAGCTTCAAAAGGGCGTGTGGGCACAGCCCTGAAAACAGACCTTCTATAACAAGAGTCTTGAGTGGAGATGCCCTGTAAAACAAGTCAATAGTCCAGAAACTCTGACAGAGGAATAGAAGAAATACCATGTTCACAGCATCAATAGTTTCAAGCCAAACAATAAAAGACAGCAAAAAGAAAATATGGAAGCAACATTGTATGCCAACCTTCCAAGAATCATGCTTTGCAAATATGCAGAACTCAAAGCAGAGGCATTGAGGTTTGTGCCACTGTTACTAATCAATAGTTACCTCTATTAGAAGCATGCCTAGATAAACCTATTCTGTCAAGGCTATAAAAGGTAACGTAATTGATTTAAGTCCATAGTCTGAGACTTGATATGGTTTCATTCTTGATTAATCACCTGTTCTTATGTTGAAATGTCACTGAATCTGGTAAAAATTTGGAACAAAGTAATGGGCAAGGATCCTTGTAAAATAACCATACGTATGCCATAGTCAACAAAACTTATTTCATCTATTTGCAGATTGTTTGGTAAGAGCGATTTTCTGGACTAAGGTCAGTTGAATATAACAGAAAACTACCGGTAAGAGACCACTAAAGCAAATGATTTTAGTCTCTTTAAAGCATTATTGGTCTACAATCAAACTAGTGATTCCAAAATCAATAGTGAGGCATCCAAATCAAATATCCATGCTATTAATTATAATCTACACCTTTACTTATGCCGAG
Source organism: Phoenix roebelenii (assembly GCA_025769935.1). NCBI lineage: Eukaryota > Viridiplantae > Streptophyta > Magnoliopsida > Arecales > Arecaceae > Phoenix > Phoenix roebelenii. The sequence goes on along the minus strand of JAOXJJ010000725.1, from coordinate 19,628,964 downwards.
GAATAGAATATGTGCATCACCCTCTGGTTGAAAGTGTCAAGCAATTTTGATGACCCAAAAGGATGATCGTTCAATGGTAGTCCTTTGGATGATCAAATTAGAACCCCTTCATAGGAAGTCAACTGTCTAGCATAAAAGCAGAAAACAAGATATGCCCTTAAGCAAAAGAAATGTAACCAATTAGGGTGTGCAACATGATTAAGGGAGAGAAAATCAACAATGCATAATAGGATAGAAAATGCAAATGCCCACAATCCTAGCAGAACTAACAAAATAAGTACTCAAAGGAGAAAAGAAATAAACTAGCCTTTTGTAACCCAGGTTAAAATTTTTTGCAAATAGAGTTAGAACTAACACGATTGAAGGTGTGCATGCTGTCCTCAGCAAACAAGTGCTCAATAAAAACTGACTCTCATTACCCTTTTTCATTCCAATTATATACACCTGCGATTCAATAGCAGTAGAAAACCTATCAGGAAAAGGCCAAAAAAGGAAACAATCTAACCCACAACAAATATAGAAGATATTTTGACGCATGAATCACTTACATCAAGAACAAGACTTACGAGGAAATGGGGGAGAAAGCAGAAAAATGTAATTGCTTGGAAAGCAAGATAACAATGAGGAGAACACATATATTAGCAAAATGGAATAATATATAGAAAAGCATAGTTTATTGCCTGATCATATTTCTCCACTTATCCTTCAAATCAACCTGTTCAATGGAACAATGAATCATTTTTAACGATTTCCTCTAGTAAAGAACAAAAATCAGGTTAAGGTTGATAATATGCATTGCTACCTCTGTTCTGTCTTTTAAAATTTCAGGATGGCAACTCTTAATGAATTTCCAGTTTCCCACTCCATGCCTTTACATTTGTCTCAGAAACATATATTAGAAAGCATATCAGCATTGCTCAAGATATTCAAATTAAAAATAATTCAGAGATCATATAAATTATCAACAATTCTTAAGGATGAAAAAATTACAAATAGAACTTTACATGACATATTTCTGTGGTTATTTTTAAAAGCAAAAACACCATCCTTTCCAATATTAACATCAGTTGGATACTTATCAAATGATTATCTCAGAGCAAAAAATATATAAAATTCATACCTCTCAACAGCTTTCCTCAAAGTCTCCTCTTCCAGAGAACTCCATTTCCTTTTCGTTCTACGTTTGATGAATGTTTTATTGTCTTCTAATGGTAAAGAAATTTCTCTTCTCTTAGGACTTCGGAAGTGAAGTTTATTTGATGGATTAGGCGAATTTTCAGATGGAGATTCAATGGAATCTTCATCCCACTGCAGAAAAAGAAATAAGAGAGGAAACCATATCTGAGAGTGAAAGCTGAGCATAAAATAAATATTCTGCACATGGTAACTTAAAATTGTATTAATGCATTGGCATGGTCCAAGTGCTGAAGGATTAACGATGCACAGTTTTTACAAATTTCTACTCTTAACATTCCCAAATAAAAAAAAAAAATCCATATATCAGATAAGCAGCAAATTAACAGGGGAAAAATTGATTAACATTAATCATAAAGATACATGTGTATGTTTCCAAACTACCCATTTTTTCCCTTCCAGAGTTGCAATATTATATTTAGTTATAAGGCCAAATGTATGCCACACCTGTTAAACAGATCGTTCATATCACAAGTGATGGTGTCAAAAACTTGCATGTCACATAAGTGGTACATGATATAGAGAAACAATCAAAGAAAATAATAAGAACATGAATATAACATAAAAAAGAAAAAAAAGAATCTTTATATTATGTTGATTTCATAAAAAACAAGCGTCATTATTTTCCAAATCTCCATGAGAATAGAAACATGAATAAATTTCCTGTTACTCCAATCCTAACCATAATGACAATTCAACTACCAAGAGCTTTTCCAAAATTTGGGTTCACAAATCCTTCCTTGTTAGCCTGTTATTCAACTTGAGGGTTACTTTTGTCAACACAAGCATATTTCAAGGACATTCTTGCACCATCCATTTGAGTGATCTTATGCCCATCTCTTCACAATTGTCCTGACACAAATTCAAGAATCACTCCAAATGAAGTCCCTTTAAGAATTCCACTGAACATGGTCATATCATCCTGATCAAGTTTCCATCACTTTGTTACTAAATTGGCACGATTTCTGTGCTTCTTCTAATGTTTTCATTCCCCACCATGCCCTTTGTCTAGATGATATACTAATATACTTGTGCACTAGGGCTTTCTTTATTGTCCACATTTTGAAAGACATATCGTTACAAGTCATAGAGTCATTGTATAAAGTGCTAAGTCTCAAAGGCATTTGTCAATCACATAAGAACTTGATGCCAGCCCATTTTATCAATCTCTCCATGCTGCCATATACCAATTTCATGTTCAAGCTTATCCACAGCCAGCAAATTGAAACAATCTTGCACACAAAGGCTCTACTTGATATGGATATCCATAATTTGTTCGTCAATGACAGCTACACTTGCTTATCGAGTAGGCCGGTTTCAGCCCCATATGTAACCAAAATTAGCCAAGCCCGACCAGGCTTGGGCTTTAGGCTTACTTTCCTGGCTTGTGCCTGGTAGCTTTGGACATCGGATTGGGCCTCACACTTTTCGGATTGCTGTGGCAACAAGCGGGGGAGCGGACGACGCGACGACAGCGAGCGGGGGAGCGGACGATGCGACGGCAGCAAGCGAGGGAGTAGATAACACAATGAGGCGGTGAGGAGGCACAATGAGGCAAGAAGGCAATGGGATTAGGGATTTAAGGGATTGGTTAGACATGTAATTTTGTAAAACTCTAAGGGTATTTAAGGGATATCATATACTATATATATAATATATTTATTAATTTAAATAATCGGGCTCGGGTCGAGCGTGGGCCGAGTTGATGCAAACATGAGCCCGGCCCGTTTAAAGGACAGGCTCAAATTCTGGCCTGGTCCAGCCCATTGGGCTGAAAAATCAAACCCAAGCCTGTCCAAAACACACCGGCTTAGGCAAGCCACCTAGTTTTTGAGCAGGTCTAATTGACAAGCAGAGCAATATGGCTTAGTATAAACCAGGGTGTAAGCTAATCATGTACTCAATTTTTCATGCAAGTATCACCATTTGACTTTGGTCTTTAATGCATAATCTTGAAACTCAAATGCCACCTTTAAGTACACCTTTCATTCTTGAGGCCCACAAAACCTTAGCACACTCCAATGTTTCTCAAGATACTCTTGCATATGTTTCTCCAAGTTACTAAAGAAAATATGCAGAATCTTATTCATCTTTCTATCTTTCCACTTGTTGCCTAAAAAAACTAGCCTCCAATGCAGACCTGCCTGGCATAAAGCCAAGCAACATGAGTTTAGAATATATTACTGCACACAATGGAAAAGGGTGATTCATACATTTAATTGGCTCTAAGAAATTAGAAAATCCATTCATTAAGCATATAAATTCCAAGAGTTTTTATCTAGATAATACACACATTCCTTGTATAAATCAAACACCACTTCTTCTTTAGTCAGTATACTAAATAGAATCTTATAATTTATTAATAAGACAACATTATTATATTAAAATGGGAAAGCGATATTTGCTACCATATCATATATTCATGGCTAAACATTGCCACTGCAATCCACAACTTACAATAGCAGCGCCAGTGTTTCTAGAAGTAAATCAGATGACAACTGATAAAGTATTCAAACCACCTGGCTAGAGAAACGAGTCCATCCAGTTTGAGCTTGATTTCACTATAAAAGACTGCTGACTCCCTCTCTCCCTTTCTCTAGCACCCAACCTCCCCCCATCCCACACACTCCATCCTTTCTCAGCCATAACTCACCCCCACATTGGGCAATATACATTTTCCAAGTCCTTGCCTGGGCTGCAGGACCTAGAGAACCTGCTTAAAACCATCAGGTTCATAGGGTCTTTTCGAAAATCTTCAACTTAGCTGGGACAAAAATCTATGCACTCCCTAACACCAGACAGGCCAAAAAATCCAATCAGGCTTACAAACATTGATGTTAGCGGACCGGTTTTCCACTGGTATAGTCCTATGTTATCTAAAACTCATAACCAGTTTATAGTAAATCTAACAACATATGATACTTCCATATATATTACTTAGACATGTGAACTTACATAACCTACGGCACACTTAAAACTAAATTATGGAAGCAAAGCTACCGGAAAATGATTCTATGCGCACTGTGGCCACCCAAATGAAAATAAGGTCATTTATGTATTATAAAATTCAGTTAGAAACATAATAGGTCTGCATAATAAAAGGCGGGAAATCATCACCTCAAATGTACGGGCAGTTCGGTTCTGATCCACTAAACTTGGCTTCGGTGCCCCAGCGCAATCCTTCTTGTCCCTGGTAGAGGTACTGGTACCAGGATTGCCATCTTTAGTACTTTTGTCAACAAAAGATAAAGATGCCCCCTCTCGGTTCTCTTCCACATGCTCCAAATCAGATGGACCTTGATTCATAAGACTGGGATGAGCCATTGCATCATGGTCATTGTTGGGCCCCTTGCCGGTACCTTCATTGACAGAAAACACCGGATTTGAGCCCATTTGATCTTGATTGTCTTCCATATTATCTAAATTAGCCGGCAAAACACCTGATCTAGACAAAATTTTCATTTTCATAACTTCGGCAGCGGCGGCAGGCAAGTGAACAAATTCGTCAGAAGAGCATCCACCTTGTTCAGGTGCATCCTTGTCCCTACCCAGCACACTCTCCTCATGCTTGTCTAGCATATATACAAAAACCAGCATTTATTTAACAAAAAGATCCTCAAATTTCAGTAAAATTAAGAAAGCATGTTGAGTATGGAAAATAGCAAACACGATATGTTCTCAGAAGTTCATAGAAAGTTAGCAATGAACTAATTTTTCAGGCTAATTCGACAAATTACTTGTAGGCAACACAGAAAACTAACCAAATTCCAGAAATCTAGATGTTTTTGCTCCATCACCATCGGGTAGACATTCGCGTCTCCCATGTTCCCCCTGAATGGCCAATAAATTTAGCAAAATTTCATACAATTCCACCACAGAGCCGTCCCTCCCAGTTCTTGAACTCCTTCTCCACTCCTCGTCGACCGCCTTCGCCATGCGCTCAAGATAAGGAGGCCCCATCTCCTTATCGGCCTCCTCCAAATAAACCCTAACCGCGTCCAAAGCCGCCTTCTTGGTGTCCCTTCCCATGATACCGACCCTCACGATGGGGTTCACGACGGCCTCCTCCATCTCCCTCCTCGCCTCCCCCAGCGCCGGCGAGACGAGGCCGCCGGCCTCTGACCTCTCGAGATCAGCGACCCGGCAGTTCCAGATCCGGTTGACGGCGTCGAAGAAGTCCTCGCCGTGGTCGTCATCGGAGCGCTCGCGGAGGAAGCAGGCGGTGCACTCGACGGCGACGGCAGCGTAGGCGGCAGCGAGGGAGTCAGAGGGGGCGTCGGCGCCGGCGGAGCGGTCGAGCTCCTCGATGAGCTCGAGAGAGAGGAGGGTGCGGCCGGAAAGGGAGGGGCGGGAGAGATCGGAGGATAGGCGGCGGAGAAGGAGGGTCTTTTTAAGACGAGGGGGGACGGGGGAAGGGAGGGGGAGGGCGAAGAGGAGCCCGTTCGCCACCCAGTCGTCGACGGGCTGTCGCAGGACGAACTCGAGGATCCACGAGGTTACGCGCGGGTGCATCGAAGACGGTTTGGTAGGTGAGGGTGGGTTGTTTGAGAGGCGACGCAGGGCAGAAGGGAGGCGTTCGGGTTTTAATCGAATGGCGAGGGTCTGGCTTCCCTTAGAAGCCAGAAGACTGCAGTTCAATAGATGAAGGAGAACGCAGTAAGGGACTACGTGTTAATTTTAATTCCACTTGTTTTCTTCACACTGATAGACACTGTACATATGATTAAAATTATTTATATCGCCTGCACGTATCCCAGATTATTTCTGGCTCCATCGATCTAGAATGATTGTGTTGTAGTTAATAACTTAAAAGACGGAGGGAGGAGGCTTCTAGTTGCCTAAGAAGCTGAAAAGCCGTACGTTCGACGTGTCAACCCTGTAAGTCTCCCTTAAGATTCGATAGTTGATTTCTAAGACATACTCAGCTACCGTTTTAGTTGATGGGATACATCTGTGCCTACGGCGAACGATTTGAATTAAAATCTCCAACACCGGTTTAGAGGGACTTGGATCCTCTTCCGTTCCGACTTGACTGAATCATGGCGTCAATTATGGACGGTCGTGATTGCAATACAGACCATTCTTAGTTCAAGTTGGGACAGGGGATCCTCTTCCGTTCCGAGTAGGACTGTCATCGCATCAATTATGGACGGTCGTGATTGAAATACAGATCATTCTTAGTTCAAGTTGGGACAGGGGAAGATTCCAGCGTGTTGGAGAGACTAGAGAGGAATTTTGAGCTATCTTTCGAGGTTCAAACGTCAAGCGGCTGAATATATCTGACATAGGTGGTATTCATACCTTCATAGCATACATGGATAAAGAAATTCGAGAATCGTGGCTTTCTTTGCCTTTTCTTTTTCTTCTTTTTTTTTGATGTAATAGCTGCTCACGCTACTCTGACGTGCGCACAACCAATAGAGTCAAGAGAGAGAAAATGACAAAGCATTGGAGGGGCATCCCCCAACTATAGCCCAAAGACCCCTCCGGCGTGCTGGGCTACATATGTAGCGATCTAGTCTGCGGTCATGTTCGTCTTGCGGTACACATGCACGGCTCGAAAGGCACTACAGTCCGCTGACAACTATCGGATATCACAAATTAGAGGGTTCTCATCCCTCTCCACCCCTCACCCCATATCCAGTCAATCACCGTCGCTGAGTCCTCTCCAGAAGGATACGCTTAGCTCGCAACACTTGTCTCGCATAGGTGATGCCCTTCCATGCTGCTCTGAGCTCTCTCCAACAGCTGTCAATCCGACGGTGCTCCATCCCCGAGCAGCAATCAATCTAGAGTGATGACTCAAAAGTGGTGATTTACCGCTTTAAGCAAATCCAACACACCATAACGAGCCAATATATTTCCAGTTGACCATCACAAGGTTATAAAAGACTTATCTTACTATAAACATAAAAAATGAGGGATAAGATTTATTATCCATAATAGATAACATAAACTGAGAAAGTATCAAACATAACTTTTTGCCATTGCATAATAGCTATTGCTTGCTAAAGAAAGAATTGTCATTTCTTGAAATTTTTGGTTTTGATCCTTCCTTTGATAGTTAAAGTTTCTTAAATTTGTAAGGGTGAAAGTGGACCGGATAATATCCGTCCAAATTTGATTTTGTATCCGAATCTATTTGGATATGGATAAAAATTTAAGCATCCAACTAATATCCGCATTCGTATCCATATTCGTCAAAGAAAAATAGATGCGGATATGGATAGATAACTTTTCAGTCCGTATCCGAATATCCGATTCTATTTGCAATCCTATTTAGTTTTATATGCAACTCATTAACTTTTAATGATAATATATAACACATTAATATGTTATTTATTTGATTTTCCATCCACTTAGTAATATCTTTGATTTATTGGTCATAAAGTTTAATTATCCAACTTATATCCGTATGTATCTCCATACTTCCAGTATCCGATTTGCATCCGGATCCATTTAAAACAAATGTGAATATGAATTTTTACATATGATTAATACCTGTATCCATATTTGTATTCGTCAGACGAAATAAATATAGATATGAATATACTAGTATCCGATCCGGTTTCGGCCCTACAAATTTGTCTAGATAATGTTTCAGAATCTTAAGTGAGACAAAAGGATGGTATTAATGATCTACAAAGTAGAGGCTGTACATTTACAAATTCCTATAATGGGATAAGTGATCAGAAGTTGGTTGAAGCATAAGTACTATATGAGTATCATGATGCCTTAAAACTGAAAATGTATTTTGAGAGAATGCATAATTGTACATATAAAGAATCTACATTGAAGAATGCTGTATAGGTGCAACCTCTAAATTATACACGCACAATGTGGTCATATCTGGTCAGATTGTTTTTAATTGCATATAAATAGACAAACAAGAGAAATTATGCATACAACCAAGACAGTTATTGCCCTAGCATTGAATTACTGGCAACTAATTATGCTTTACATCTGGCATTTGGTGCATTCTCCTGTCATTTTCAAGAAACATTATAATAGTTTATGGGAGGATCCTAACTTGGCAAGTATCAGCATGGTAGCTTGCTTTATGTTAAACACATGACTTCACTGCTTCCATATAGGCAACAAGATTTGCCAGAGTTAAATTGCTCAAAAAAAAAGGCAGTGGGTAACCTGGCATCATGGTTAGAACATTCTGTGGTGAAATATGAGCGGACCCATACCATGCCCTGCGTAGCGTCTGTGTAGGATGCAAAAGAAGAATTCAGTCTGGTCACTTCTAGCTTCACATATCCTGGAAGCAATATGATATGGGCCAATTCCGGTCAATTCACACCAATGCATGCCACAAAATATTAGAATTCGTCTCACACTGGTGATTGTGCTGGGTGATATGTGTCATATGGCATGGTATGCTGCACAGTGGTGTTTCAAATTGATAGTGCCACAAGTTGGCATGTGATGTGCTTGGGACTTACCTATAAAATAATGTCATCTCTTCTTGTAGTCATGCAGCGATCTTCAGCATAGGATCCTTCAAAAAGAGAGAAATTTCAGATATCATTTAAGTAGCAGCTAGTGAAAGAAAAATCATATTGCTTCAAACTTTAGGAACAAAGGGGGCATTAGATAGCATAAGTGAATTCAACATCGTAAAGCTGGCAAGCAAACATGGCACATGATAGAATCAGAAAAACAAACATGGTTGCATGGAGGACTGCAATAGCATAACTTTTTTTTTCATGGCATGTTTGACATGACTCTATAGAGATTTGCTCTAATGAAGCTCAGCAATATGGCGACTGAACTTGCTCCAAATGCTTGAGGTCTGAAGTTATGGTACAATGTAGTGCTATGGGGAACAGAAAAAATTATCCGACAAATGAGATCAAATTATACCATGACTAGAGATAGCAGCCTGGCAGGTTTTTTCGGATATCCGACCCATCCCAAAACCTAATAGGACCCATTTAGCAAGACCCTATAGGGTTTGGGAAGGGTTTAGGATTTAAAATTAAAACGTATTAGGATTTGGGTTTAGGATTTGACCCTCAGATACCCGCTAATTATATATTAATATATACATTTTTTATAAAATTTTACAAAAATATATATACAATAAAGAGGTGAGGGGATTATGGACTTAATGCTGGTATTGTAGATTATGGTTGTTTGTTCAAGTTTGAATTGGAAGTTTGATATATTATTAATTTTTACTTGATGTTAGTTATATTTGAATCATTATGCAAAGTTCTTTCCTTCTATATTAGTTATATTCGAGTCATTATTCCCTTTGTCCCCCCCCCACCCCTTCTTTTATTCTTTTTATAATTCTAGATCAAGTACCCGACCCAACCCGTCCCAAATAACCCAATCCAAATAAAGATTAATCGGGTGGGTTTAGGTACCCGACAGATTTACCCTTTTTTGATGGATGGGTTAGGAATTTTTGGGCAAATTTTTAATCGGATTTGAGACGGATTCATATAGCAGGATTTTAAACAGGTTCGGATACGAATAGGACAAATTTTACGGGTAGTATACCTGTTGCCATTCCTAACCACGACGAGAGGTTTACATTATATTTGAATGTCCTAATAGTAATATGCCATGATCCTAACTCTATGGTAAGTAAAGACCACCATTAATATTGTAGTTGGCCATCTGTATGTGAAGTAGAAAGCATTGATGTTTGGCCCATCAAGCAACTCACATACACCAGTAAGTTGACGAATCTGATTTTATATTATGGAAAATGTAGAGGTATAGAATCATGGTATATGTAAGGACTAAGGACTATGATATGGTGCAAATAATCGCTTCAGTAAATTTGATAGGCTTGTCCATATAACATCAATGGATAAATATGTTGTAACAATATAGTTACTAAACAAATTGCATGCATAACATAACAAAGATGCATGAAAACATATAAATGTTGCATAATGCAAATACCTACATATACAAATCTCAATGTTCTCCAAATTAAGGTTGCAAGCATTTGTCAAATGTAATTGTTTGTATGACAAAATGATTTGCAGTTTATGGAAAATGCACCATTAACGATGAACTGATTTGCCAGCCAGTTTTAATGTTTTCCTTCAAGAGTGGCTACTAGTATCCAAACCTGCAGCACTTAACAGAAAATTAAGATTTAATACTTACTCTGGTTTTAGAGGCAATTATTATCCACTTCATTTCCAATCCAGAAAGGAGCAGCAACTAGTCTCAAAGAAACTGTAGAATTTTAGAGAAGTCATCATAAGGATGCAGGGGTGTAAAATCGAGTAATTTGTAGTTGATATAAACCCAGACGTACATTTTCATCAGTTGCAGGAAGGCCTCGACCATGCTCCAAATCTGTACTTTGTTGAGTCCATTTTCCAGAAAATTCCTTCTATTACTTCAGTATCTGCATTAGAAAATGCAAGAATTTGCTTAATCTTGATCCAATCTGCAAAGCAACCTCTCCTATTCTTCTCTTGCGAGTCATGAAATACTCTCAACCTTGCTCCAGCCCAGCACTTTCTTGAGTCCCATTTTATCAACTTTTCTTCTGATTTCAGATGCGTCAGTCCATCTTCCAGCCTCCATACACATGTTTGACAATAGCACATGGTATCCACAATGCAAAGGATCCAACTCAAACAGTTTTTTAGCCGCTGCCAGCCCTACTTCCAAATTTCCATGAATCCGGCAAGCCCCCAGTAAGGCACCCCAAGCATCTGCCCCTGGATTTATCGGCATTTTCTCCAAAGCTTCATATGCCTCCTTAATTAGTCTGCCACGGCTAAGAAGGTCAATATAGGCTGCATAATGCTCTCTTTGTGTCAAGAATGAGTAAGCACAAGTCATCAGATCAAAATAGTGTTGGCCCTTCTCAACATCTCTAGCATGGCTACAGGCTGATATAAGTATGAGAAAAGTAACCGCATTAGGATTTAGCCCTGACTGCTGCATTTGGGAAAAGAGTTTGCCAACTTCCCCTGCATGTCCATGCATGCCATAGCCCTGAATCATGGAATTCCAAGATACTTCTGTCTTAGAGTTCATGTTATCAAATATCAATCTAGCCAAGCTTAAGTCACCACACTTTGCATATACATCTAACAGTGAAGTTCCAACAAATAGATCAGATTCATACCCAGCTTTCATTATGATTGCATGAAGCCACATAATGCAATTCAATGAACCAAGACTTGCGGAGACCCGAAGAACACAGAGCAGTGTGATCGAGTCTGGCGCTACATTGTTTAGCTTCATCGCATGAAAAACTGATATAGCCTCGTCCACTAGGCCACGACAAGAATACACCGCAATCATTGTATTCCAGGTAGCTGTTCCGACTTTGCTAGCGCTATTAAACACTGCGCTTGCCTTGTCAACATCACCTAATCTTGCATGCATAGATATAAGGGAATTAGCAACGAACTCATCACCACTGAGACCAGTTTCGATCGCTAATTTGTGAATGTAGTTCCTTTCACTATCATACCCTCTCTGAGCAATGGCTTCTATAACTCCCACAACAGTTGTTGCATCTAGTATGGGACCATCGTGCTGCTGCATAAGATGGAAAAGCTGCAATGATGCCCTGGGAAAGCCATTCTCATGACAACCATGTATCATTGTGTTCCATGTCACTATATTCCGACATGGCATTCTTGAAAACAACCAGCAAGCGGCATTTAAAAGTCCACACTTAGCATACATTTCTATTAATGATGTCCCAACAAAAACATCAGACTCAAACTTATTCCTGATTACGTATCCATGAATAGCTTTACCCAAGCTCAAATTTAATTGTTGGGTACAAACAGACAGGGTACTCACAAGGGTGACAGAATCTAACATGCATGCCTTGTTTAGCATGCAGCCAAGGAGTTCTACTGCTTCAGAGAAATAACCATGGTGGGCATATAGTGAAAGCATGGTGTTCCAGCAAACAGTGGCATCACTCCTTTCAGATACCACGCAATCTAAGATTATGTGAGCAAATTCAAGTTCAGAGCAGTCACCATAAGCAGCAATAAGGGAACTAGAGACAAAAATATCAGAATCAAATCCCATAACTATAATGAGGCAATGGAGACATATAACATGTTTTATACACCCTCCCAATAGCCTGATAGCTTGTAAAGCACTCACCAGCAGTTGAGAATTTAGTTCAAGCTCAATAAAATGCATGCAATGAATATAGGCCAGAACTTTCTCAGGGCACTTGATCTGAACATAACCATTCACTAGAATATTCCAAGAGACCACGTTTCTCTCTTGCATCTTATCAAACAAAGACTGCCCTGACTCCACCTTTCCACACTTGCAGTACATGAGAAGCAGAGTATTCTCGGCGTAAACATCCATGGTGATTCCCAGCTTAACCAAAAGTGCATGGATCAACTGCCCATCATGGATAGCATCTTTTCCTATCTGAGCACATGCCTGCAGCGCTGTCTTGAGGGTGACAAGGTCCGGACACAGCCCTTGCTCCCTCAGTAGATGAAACATTTCCAGAGCTCTCCATCCATTTCCACTTTGCATGTACCCCGATATCATTGCATTCCAAGACACAATATCTCTTCGTGGCATTCTATCAAAAAGCCTCTTGGAAATATGAAACTCACCAGCCTTGTTATAGTAAACAATAAGAGAATTCCCCAAGAAACTGTCAGCAAGCTCATGCTGCCGAACAGCATAAGCATGAATGGACCTCCCGAGCCTCTCATCTCCGAACCCGCAGCGCACCTGAAGCAAAATCGAGAGCGTCAGTGAATTGGGCTTCGTGCCACAACAACCCATCCAGGAAAACAAAGATAGCGCCGCATCCGCATACCCATTACGAGCATAACTGGATAGCATCGCATTCCAAGCACCGACATCTCTTTCATGAATTTGATCAAACAACTTGCGAGCGCCCTCAACATCCCTGCACTTTGAGAGCATATCAACTAAGGCCGTAGCGACCAAGATGTCATCTTGGAAGCCGGTTTTGAGGATGTGTCCGTGAAGGGAGAGTCCGAGAGGATGGGAGGAGAGAGCGGCCGACGCCTTGAGGAGGAGGAGGTAGGTGGGTCTGTCGGGTTTCAAGGCTTGTTCTCTAGATATATGGACGAAGAGAGAGAGAAGACTTGAGTAATCTCCAGCCCGGGAGCGGGCTCTCAATCGGGAGTAGAAGGAGAATGGGATATGAGAGCATTGGATTGAATAGAAGAAGGAAGAAAGAGTGGGGCACAGGCGAAGATGGATGGGTAGGCACTTGGAGAGAGGTCTGGAGAAGGTGGCGTTCATGCCCAGCTTTCAAACGATTCGTTGCGTAGACGAGGGAGCGTATCATCGCTCGAGCACGGATATCTTGCGAAGCTAGGGTGGTAAAATGTCGTAGAAAAGATATAAAACTATTGCCAATATAACTACTTAATATTTTCTAATCACTGGAAATGAAACGTTCTGAAAAGTAGACGAGCACCTTAACTATATTATCAAAGTGATCTACCAAAGCATTAATTATTGAATTGATTAAGCTCATGAAATTTCGAAGGGAAATAAAACTGATACAAGTACACAATGCATTATATACAAAACAATATTACTTGTGCCCAAGTCACCAATATATCTGTTGTTTGCCTATGACTCATGTATGAATGTATTGTTGTTTAACTCCAACTCTAGCCATCTATGACTCATGTATAGACTTATTTTTCACCTCATATAACAACTAGCTCGAAATTGATTGTCATTTGAATGTAAAACTATGAACCACCTTTCCAAATATGTGTTTGTTTATATTTAATTACTTTGTATCTAAAACGTAGCAAGACATGGATCTTCAATCAAAAATAAGAGTGCACAACAGCATACCTTAGAATGGGTTCAATAACTCTCCTTCTCTAATTAGTTAATAAAAAAATAATCTTTTAGCTAATAATATCTTTTATATTATAATTCTAAATTTTTAATCACCTGTATGAATTGCAATGTCAAGTATCGCTATCTTGAGTTTCTAAATCAAAACATCTTCTCAATGCATATGGTTTATTCTAAGTCAAAACCTCTTCTCGATGCATATAGTTTCTAAGCATCTATATTTATCGCATCATCGCTTGAATTATTAGCCAGATATAAAAGATAGATGGTTGGGGAATAGACTAACGCCACCAACTCGTTCGTATATTACACTAAATCCCTAACCGAAAATTTATGATGATTTGATAGGTGATAGGTTTTAGTGCTAATTTACTAATAAAAAATAAAAGATTTTTTTGCGTATATATCCTCCTAAATATTGAAATCTGTATGAATGCCTTTCCAAAATTGATATTTGCATATATAACATTATCAAATATTTATTTTGCATGTGTATCTTTCTTTTTCTTACATATGTGCCTATATCATTTAATGTTGTCAAGAAATTAGCAGTTTAAAATTAAAAATAGCTGAAATACCCTTAATGGGTAGACATGCCAAAAAAATATTTATAAGAGTATAAACATAAATAACAACTTTACGAGAATATTCAGACAATTTCACATATTTAGGAGGGTTTACACGCACAAGAAATTAACTTTATTTTTTTTATTTCAACTTGTTTTAACACTCAAATTTGTTTAGTATCTGCTCCTCAATATTTTTCGTAAAAATATTGCTCAAGAAAAAAATTGATTCGATAATTAGATAATAAAAAGAGTTATGAAAGTTCTTTCGCTAATTATGAAATTATTCTACTATATTCTTCTTTATTTATAACAACTACTTTATCTTATTTCATCGAAACATAGCTTGTAATATTTATTATTATAGATGCATATATAAAGATCTGTATTAGAATATAAAAAAAATTAGAATCTCTTAAAGGCATGCGATAGATTGCAATGATCAAGCTTTGTTACTACTGCTATGCTCATAGGTGAAAAAACAACATCAATCATCCCTAAGCAAAATTATTAAAGGATTTCAAAATCCTTCAAAGTTGTTAACAACCTCCATAGCCATACGGTAGAAAGTCATTCCTTACGTTGTGCACCTTAAGCCACTTTGTTTTGGAGCTTCAATTTTCTAAAAGAAAAAAAAACTAGTATATGGGCCCCATCTTATCATAATAATATTAAATTAGCCACCAATTTGCACATGAAAAATTTTTCGGCTCTAAAAGATAAACATTGCAAATCTTGTACACTAAAAGATTAATGTTGCAAATCTCTCTCAATATTTTTTTTAAGAAAAAATTAAAGCCAAAGGCAGGATCTAACCATCTTCATATAAAAAAAATATAATAAAGGGTTGTCTATAGTGGAGAAGGGAGTCAAAAAAATAATTTTGATTTCGGACAGAAAAGTGAAAGAGATGATCAAGAGATACCAAAAAATTTATAAAAGGACGTAGAGATATTAATTTTTAGCGAGACTCGTTAACCTGTTATTCGCTTCAAGAATATAAGATAATTTTATAATTTTAATTATTTTTTAATTTAAATAAATATAATATTAGCTAATCACGTTAGTTGAATTGCTATGTTAATGGTATTTATATAAAATAGTATTTTATGAAGGCATGCACGTAAATATCGATTTGGAGGATATTTATGTAAATCTTAATATTTAGAAGAATATTTATACAAAAATTCAAGATTTTTTTACGTATATATATCCTCTTAAATATGTGAAATTGCCTGAATACCCTCTAAAATTGCTATTTCTACGTATATCCTTATAAACATTTTGTTTTGCATGTTTATCTGTTAAGGATATTTTTATTATTTCAAATTTAAACTAGTAAGTTCTTAACGACATTAGTTGGTATGGATATATACACCTAAAGAAAAAAGAAGAGTATGTATACAAAACAAATGTTTGATAAGGGTATACATGCAAATATTGATTTTAGAAGAATATTTATATAAATTTGAATATTTAGAAGAATATGTATAAAAAAAATAAAAGCAGACCTAAATAATAGTTTAGGGGGAAAAAATCAAAAACTACACAAGCCAAATCTACGAGTGCCCTACTCCAACAAGTTTCCAAAGTGCTGAGCGAATTAACCATATATCATTTGGGCTGGCTAGGGACATCTGGGTCTCTCCCTCCGCTGCTACAATACCTAGGTATGTCATCACATCTTGAGAGCCCCACCTTTGGCCACCTAAAGATGAACTTTGATGGTAGTCTGCGAGTTGGTGGAGGTTGTACTGGTATTGCTTTTGTGATTAGAGACCATGAGTCCAAGTTGGTAGCGGTGGGAGGGCGGCGCACCTTTGAGACTTTAGTCCATGGAGCAGAACTCAAAAACGCATAGGAGGGGAGTCTCCTACGTGAGACGAGTTTTAGAGGTGAGGTGCATCATCTTGGAAGGTGACTCAGTAGAAATGATTGAGTGGATTTTACAATCGGAGATGTCCGGGAGGCTGCTGAGGGAGGCGATGCCTACCAGGTTGTGCATGTGTTCTGGAAGGCGAATCGAGCTGCTGGTTTGGTCGCCTTCTTTGCTGCTCGTCATTCTCAACAGATTTTCTAGATCCATTTTTTATATATTACTCTGTCTTTATGAAGTATTTTGTCTCTTGACTCTAATGGCAATGCTAGAGACTAGTGTAAGCTGCATCCACTTTCCTAATATGTGTATATGTATATGTATATGTGCATATGTATATGTATATATGTATATGCGTGTGTGTATATATATATATATATATGTACATATATGTATATATGTATTTGTGTATGTATATACCAACCATGCATCCACTTTCCATAAGCCAAAGTTGGAGCCTCCCGATGCCAAAATCTTAATTCCGCTTTTGTGCCGCTTGGGCATCGCCCCCTGCCGCGGCAATCTACCCAAATTAGGGCTCTCCAGCGTAACGCACAACTCTTTTACCATTCCTCCCCTTCTCCGATCATCGCCCCTCGGTAACCTTCGGCCACTCCTCTCTCTCCCGTCCCTCCCCTTTCCCATCCTTTTCCGCTTTCTCTCTCCTTCCCTTTCTTTCTCTCATGCAGGTCCTTCCTAGCGTCGCCGTCCCATGAGGACCGGCCTCTCCTCGAAGCACTCCAGGAAGAACTCCGACGAAGTGCCCCCTCTCTCTCCTCCCATCCCTTTATTCAAGAACTTCGAACTCCCAATCCATTCTAACATTCAATTACTGGCTTCATCCTTAACCAGGAACGGAGCAAAAAGAGAAAGATGAGATCTAATAAGCGCCGCCGCCACGACTCCTCATCATCGTCCTCTTATTCCTCCGGCTCAGAGATCGATGCTCGCTCTCGAATGAAGAGAACCCAGCGGGAACCCAAAAATCCGGAGAAGATGAAGAAGGAATCCAAGAAGCCGGTAAAAAAGAAGAGTCGCAAGACCCGCTATCGCAGGGATGCTAGCGTGAGTTCTTCGAGCAGTTATTCGAGCCGGAGTTGCTCCACTTGTCGGGGCCGGAGCAGCCCCTCCGGGAGGTCGAGGAGCCGCGCCCGCGGTAATAAAAGGGTGAAATTAAGGGGTAGGAGTAGGTCGAGGAGCCCGCCGCGTGCTGATAGGAAGGCGAAATTGGGGGGGAGGAACAGGTCGAGCAGTCCTCCAGCTCGTGCGGATAGGAGGGTGAAATCGAAGGAAGGAAGCAAGTTGAAGGGAAGGGAGAGGGGGAGAAGTCGGAGGAGTGTAAGGAGGATGAGCTCCAAACGGGATGGTGGTTGGTATCTATCTCGGAGCTGCTCGTCTTGCGACAAGAGTAGGAGTTGTAGCAGCCGGAGTTACAGTCGGAGTCAGAGTCATAGTGATGGGAAAGGCAAAGAGGTGGATCAGCCAAAACGTCTTAAATCAGCACTTGTGGTAACCAAAGAATCAGAGGAGCTGGAAAGACGTGGTAGCAGGAGTTACAGTGAGAGTCGGAGTCATAGTAAGGGGAAAGGTAAAGAGGTGGATCGGCCAAGACCGCTTAAATCAGCACTTGTGGTAACCAAAGAATCAGAGAAGATGGAACAAATTTCTGGTAGGGATAATGTTTTTCAGGCTTATGATGATCTGGGAAGGAGTTTTGATGCTTGTGAGCAAGCCTCAGATGATAGGCAGGTAGAGTTTGGTGGGGAAAAGCATGGTGCCGATATTTGGGTTGAGGATACAGCTTATGTTAAGGGAGATAACTATGATTTGACCAAGCTCAATACTGAGCCTGTCAAGAATGCTGATTGTGGCAATTATGATTCAACAAGGAAGAACAGTGGGGATGCAGTGAATGCGGGTAGTTCGGAACCCGAGGATTTGGAACTGCTCTTGAGACAGAAGGCATTAGAGAACTTCAGAAAGTTCCGAGGTGGGTTCTTGGAACAAAAAGGCATGAGTGGCGATCAGAAAGATGAGTCCATCCAGACTGAACCCTGCAAGGATGATGGTAGATTTGTTGAGGCAAAAGACACTATTGTTTCATCAGATTGCAAGTTCGCTAGTTCTCTTGAACGCCAAGGAAGCATTCAAGGGGGAATTCCCATGACTCAACCCAGACTTAGATCTATCGTGAATATTCCAACACAAAATGCTGATGGAAATTCTATTATCAGTTGTCAAAATGCTAGTGAGAGTTCAAGACCAGCTGTCAACTCTATCGTTACTAGCACCGCTGATGGCCAAACCACCCCAAATCATTTAAAGAGCAAAGAAGAGCCTTTGGACAAATTCTCTTTGGGGAAAACCCTGTCGGCCAAAGATATCCAGAATAAGAAGGCAGTCGTTGAACCTGGAAGTAGTGCTACCATTGGGGATGAAGTGAAAATAGCTGATGGGTCAGCATCAGGGGCTTCTACTTGCCTTAATGTGAAGAGTGGAAATAAACCTGTGGAGAAGGATACAACTGGGTCTCATTTTGAGCAAAAGACATTTTCTAGAATGCATGATGGGGAAATGGTGCAGGTGAGTTATGTGCTTTTTTTATCGAATTGATTGCTGGCGTGCACGGATCAACCAGTGCGAAAGACATTTCCTTCTCTTTGCTTAGATCTGATTATATTTATATGTTTGGTAGGTGAGCTACAAGGTTTACATTCCAAAGAAAAGCCCAGCCTTGGCTAGAAGGCAGCTGCAGCGGTGAAGGATGTGCAATAATTTTAAGTCTTTATGGGCTTCTCTTTTGAGGTCTGCAGCAGTTAACTGAGCTTTGATTTGTTTTCCCGATCTTCGTTGATATTTTAAAATGCTTTAGTAGATGGAAGATGATGATATGTTCTACCGCTCAAGCTTATTCTCCATGCTTCTATTTCAAGCTTATGATCTACTTTACTCATTGTATGCTTGCATCAAACAATTTGGCACTTTTGCTCATCCATACAAATGCAGAATTTCTATACTGTCATGCCTTGCAGTATGAATTTCTAGTTTCTGTTGGAATTGCAGTGATCAATTATGAAAGTATAATTGATAGTATTACCTTACCTTCTAATGAGAGGTAATTCAGCTTCCCATAGTTACTGTTCTGGAGTGTGTTGTGATCGACAAGTTTTTTCACTGTATTTGGTCTGCACATTAGTTTTTTCCTAAGATCGAAGGTGGTGGCTTCTTTGAGAGTAAGGAATGATGGAAATTAGCCTCAAAGAGGTTTCTGGGTGATTCATATTCTGGCATCATGTTAGTGAAGTATTTCTGCTTGGTTTTGGTCAATTACTTGTTAGTGGAGAATCATCTCTTATAAACATTGAACAAAGACATACATGGCTTCCCTGGGTATCAGTGCTTAAGGTTAGCTTTATTCTGTTTAACTTTATTTTCGTCACACTTTCTTCTCTGTATATCTCTGTTGCTGTCTACATTTCCTATAGATCATTGTTTCGGTTAGTTAGATCTTTGAAACAAAATTACCAATGTCAAATTGATGGGAAAAATTCTCTTATTAAATTGAAACCTAGCTCATGTGATAATTTATATCTTCAGATACAACAGTTACAACTTTTTGATATGTTTTATACAGTTGCATGATGCTTAAATTACAACTGTTACCTCCCAAAAAGTAGAATGAGCAGTTCATATTACTTCACAATTTGATGTAAATGATAAATAGTTATACTAAACTAAAATCAGAGTGGTTTGCCCTTGTTGGATAGGTAGTTGGAAGAGAGGACACATCTGGTCTAATAATGACTACAGTATCATATGATAGCACTAAAGAGTAATGATAGAACAATAAACAATGTTATTGTGGTACGAATCAGTAATCAATTATTAATATATGTTTTGACAGTTGCTATTAATTATAACTTCAGTTTAACTCATTGCCTGGTTACTGTTAGATCAGTGAACAATCATTATGCAAGGGCTTTGGAGTTTGGAATGCAGAATTAAATTGTGAATGAATCTAAGGTTTCTGATTATTCTGATCTTCTTGCATCATAATGTAGAATGGCTCTGGGCAGCATCACATCCACTGGCCAAGATGATTTTAGGTAGAAAGGTAGTTAAGAGGTTCACTCCATGGTTAAAGCCATAATTTAGAAATCAAATCCGAGAAATTAATACTCAAGAATACATCAACTTAAACTGGAAGAGTCTTATGAAAATGGACTATATATGGGTTTTCAACTAGATGGATGATTTATGCTATCTTCATTAATATTTTTTCTCCATTATCATTAATGGGGCTCCTTGAAAGACTATTGGGGCTATTGGGGATCGAAAATAGGCTGCAGATATTGCTTTTTATTTTATGTAACTCTAGCAGAAACCATGTACTCATTTGGCAACCTTGACTGTGCAGCCTATGCTATCCAAAGCAAGAATTTAGGTGCTGGACTGTATCAGTTTGTGTCAGATGCTATGCACTATGTTGGCCAACCAAGTGCACTATGTAGCCAGCCCATGCCATTCTCAGGCACTTTTTTTTCTTTTTTGATAAAAAGGGCCTGGAGGCAATGGGCTACACAACAGAGGCAGCTATCCCCGAATAACCCTAACATCCAAACCCTTGTGAAGGCGTGATGCAATCACGTTCTTCCGGTAGAACTGCCGAAGACTTACCTGCTTAAAAATTTGGTACCTTCAGCTCAGGCCCTTTTTCCCCTTATTTTCAAGGCTTTTCCATGTATTAGCACATGATACAGAACAGTATGGTAGAGTATCATACTGTGCCAGCCCTTGTTTGACATGAACTTGGCAGGCAGTATTGTAATCCTTAACAGAAAGGTGTCATGGAGGAATTTGTTAGAGCCATTTAGTGAAGCTAGTCTTTATAAGATTGATGAATCATTCACTTTATCTGTGCTGTTTATAAATGGTGCTGGGGCTTGCAGTCATTGTTGATAATGGCTCTTTGCTGGACATAGTGCAACTTGAGATTATGGAGAGGATGTTGCAGTCCTGAATTTCAAACCTGAAAAGGTGTAAATCAATAATTTCCTAGGCATTGGAAAGTCTGTAAAATCAGACTGAAGTCAATAATGTTGACTCTTATTTGCAAGGTAGGTAACTCTCCCAAGGAAATGTTAACACTGCTCATAGTTGTCTCTACTGCTGACATTGTTTATAAAGAGTTGGTCGTAGTGTGAACTCCAATGGAAAATTAAATTCTCAGCACTTGAATGTCTCAGACATTTTGGTTCGTAGACATGTCTTGTGACCTTTCCCATGGAAAGTGTACAAACAGAGCCTTGTAATACTATGATGTTATTGAGATGAATGAGGCACATATATTGCTTGGGCAGTGATTCCAATCAGATCATATTTATCTCTACAGAGTTGTATAATCAAGCACAGATCTACATGATAAAGTTGGATGACATAATCATATTGAAGTTGTCTCCATATGATTCTACAGGAAAGCACCTGTTCATAAGATGAATCAAGCTTAAATTGTGTATGAGTTATTCTCTTCATCCATGTCTGCGAGAAAATATTCTCAAATCTTATGGGATCTCGGATTCAGATGAAGGAATTCATTTAGCAATGAGCTTCAAAACAACAAAACAAAATGATGTAGAGTGCACCTGGCATAGTGCGCAAGCAGCTAAATCCATGATCTTCTGTGATTATCACGACTATAGGACAGGTTCTACCATTTGAAAGCAGTTTTTGAAGAACTTAAAACAGCCTGGACTAAACTGCTATTGTTGGATGTAATCAGTCCTTGTCAGAGACCAGCCACCAGCCAGGTTCTCGGTTTCAGCTTGTGGGAAGATCATACTTTTGTTCGGTTTTAGTGAACTTGGATTGAACTAGTTCATCGGAGCATCAGTGATTTAATATTTTTGTTGCTTTAAGTATTTGTAGGATAAATTTATTTTTTGACCATGGTTTTATTGTATCATTGAAGTAAGTCTCCTCATATGAAGCTGAGGTCAAGGTTATCTTTGCAACATCTTTGATATTGAAGAACTAAAACAGCCAACATTGAAGTTATTTCATCCTATGTTGAATATTGAACTACAAATATTTTCCTTTCTCTTGTGATAACTTATGTGTGTCTGTGGATTGTTGCAAATAAACTTGATTTCCTTGTCTCTTGATTTGCTCATTGCAGATAAACTTGAATAAGATCTCTGCAGATTTTGACAAATTCTAATTCCATAGTTTTATGGTGGTGAGCATGAGTCCTTTACCCTGTTTTCTTTCATTGTTCTTATCATTTAATTTTCTATCATCTTTATATCCACCATGATTTTCGGGTACCATTCCATTTATAAACTCCAATCAAATTTCTTTCTAATTCAATATTGGTGTTTTGCATCTGGTGATTGGTAATACTGTTTTTCCTCAAGTTATCTTTTTGCTGGTTAGTTAAATGATCCTCGACTGCTGGCATCCTTTTTCATGTTTGCTGCCACCATCTTCGGCCACCAACACAGCCCGCCCCTCCACCATCGGTACTCCTTTGTTGCAACCAATCGCTACAGTCTTACACGGTAACCTGCTTACCTATAGGCCGTTATGTTGGTGCTTGAGAACTTCTGCAATTATGCAGGACATCAATAAGTAGAGACCATATCTGGTTAGGGTTTTATTTTTGAAATGAGATGCCATATAGGAATATTGTTAGCTTGTTGGAGAACCTTTTGATTTTACAAAAAGAGAACCGACAAGGAGAGAAAACTTCGGAATATCAGGGATTAATTAGGAATAGAAATGACTGAGCAAGAAATCTAAGGAGAGTGAACATGAATGCAGGGATAAAGTAGAGATAGAAATGAATGAAGAATATTGACAAGTAGGAGGTGGTTATGTCTATGATTTTTCATCTGACTGCAGATAGATGAGCATCGCCGACCTGTTTAATACCTCAAAGATGACTCTGGTATCTCACTGAAGTTCTTTTGTAATGACTATATAATGCAAATAATACCATATTTATATTGAGTTGTATATATGGCTATCAGCTAAACTTATACATCCCTTTGGGAAATGTTGGAGGTGAAACAGACCGTATGTTAATGGTTGCATCACAGTTGATCTTATCGTATGAAGATTTCTGTATTGCTGACTTCTGTCGCTTGATTGCTGATCTTATCCAACTTACTGATGAAACAATGTGATATGCTTGAAGTAGGTGTTAATAACTCCATCAAGATTCATATTTTTGCATGTGTTTGCATTAATTGATATTTGAAACTTTCAAACCTCAGTATATAAAGTGAACAAAATATGTTGAAATTACTACTTGAAGTGGTTGGCTCTCTTCAAATTTTCAGTTTGACAAACACTGTTTGTAGGAGTAACGGTGCTATAATAGTAGAATTTCTATGCCTTCAACCAGGAAACCACAAGTGAAAAGTTCCCTAAACTCCTTAATATCTTCAGCTATGCAGACATGTACCACTTTTTGAGAGCTTTCAGCTTGTTGCAAATTACATGGAAGTCATATTGGCCAGGATGAACTGGATGTCTGAGGATCCACTTGCGTCAGAACAAGCCTCTTTTGATGCCTTGACTGCTGTTAAATTCCTTAATTCAAACATTTCATTTGATTGGGATGATTCATACTTAAGCATCAGTAGTTTGTCATGCCTGATGAAGTTGTTAATAGATCTCCCTTTTCATATATTACCAGCTATTAATTTTCTGTCAGTATTTATATACATTTTCTGCTTTAAATCTTCAGACTTGTTCCTATCATTTCACTATCTAAATGAACCTGTTTTATTTCATAGTGGCTTCAAGATGTGTGGATCATTGTATTTTTTTTTCTGGTATTTTGTTGGTCTGGCAATTAATGTGTTCATATAAGATATCTGAAATTAAGTTACCTCATGTCATCTCTCATCCCAGCGCATCTGAATCCAGGGTATAGGATTTATGGTTCTGGCGCAGGTAACAGCTTGAAGATTATATTACAGCCTTCACAAAAACGGCCGTTCTGGAAAAATATGACCTAGGAGCACAATCAGCTGATTACTTAAATTTTAGACATCCAGGCTGGTATGTTGGGAATTATAAGGTTGCTGCTCGCGGCGTGTAGATGCTTGGCAAATATCTTTTGACTGCAGGATCCCCGCATGCTTGTCCACGTAGGCATAATCTGCGGTACTTAAAACTGTTCTTATAGCACAAAAGAAACTGTGGATGCCTCAGCTAATAAATTGACCCTGATAGTATTCTATCTGAAATCTAAGGATGCAGCTTATACCATCAATTCAGTTCCACAATTTTCATGCATACTTGCTAAAAGCTCTGCTAACAAGATTATCAGTTGCTGCGATGAAGCATAATTTGGAAAAACCTTGGTCTGACAAGGCTATTTGAAGAAGCATATAAAAGCCATGTCATATATTTAATAAGGCATTTTCCTTTTCCTTTTTGTTTTTCGGTTTCTCTTGTCCTGTATGACCCCGACCAGAACCAAACCTCATTTACGTAGCTCCGTTCAAACATGCCCAGCCATTTCTAGCTTAATCGATCCGGCGAATGTCTCCTATTAAGTGGAAAATTAGAGGTTGGGTTTGATTCTCTGAGAGTTGGTTTCAGAATCACAAGGCGGAGAAGCAATTTGATGGAGAGATGAAAAGTATGGTAGGAAGTTTGGTGTTCGTGGGAAGTTCGGCTTATATACTTTGGTGAATTTATTTTAAAGTGTGTAAATCGTAAACGAAATCTCAATTGCGTTGCTATGGAAGTTTGAATGTTGGTAGTTTGGGTGCTGTCATAATTTT
Organism: Phoenix roebelenii; assembly: GCA_025769935.1. Classification (NCBI taxonomy): domain Eukaryota; kingdom Viridiplantae; phylum Streptophyta; class Magnoliopsida; order Arecales; family Arecaceae; genus Phoenix; species Phoenix roebelenii. Next base: position 19,603,693 of record JAOXJJ010000725.1, on the reverse strand, counting down.
CTGTATTCTGGATGAAACTTTACATCCGAGTCTCAACCCAAATACACACTCGCAAACGCATGCACGCGCCAGGCGTCCCTCCGGTTTCCAAGGTTGCCAATGCGCGCGCCATTTGTACGGAGCTGGTAAGCCAAATACGCCGCGCAACTACAAGTGGGGTGGCTGAAGTCGGTCGGGACCCACGAGCGCAAGCCCGGGCTCTGAATCCCTCCAAGGCATGGCTGGTTCTGACACGTACGCATGCACCTTTGCATGCTGCCCTTCTCCGATCACCTGCATCCACCCCGCCCCACCTACTTTACTGACCCCCTTCACCCCTGCCCCCCCAGTCCTCCCCATCTCAACGCCTCCTCGCTTTCCTCGTTCTCTAATTCTCACCCATTCCTGCCGCTTCTCCTTCGATCCTTCTACCTACTCATTCTGTGTCTTCTCTACCCCGAAAAAAAAGAAGAAAATGCAACACGGCGGGTGCGAGGCGGGTGCATCGATATTCGCGCCACTGAGGGCGTTCTTTTGGGAATTCTCTCGAACAGGTGGGGCCGTAACGATGGCTAACCTTGAGAAGGGGAGGAAGGTTTCGTCTGAGGTAGAAAAGGAAGGGAGTCCGAAGACGGCGCTTAAGGGTGGAGGAGGGAGGGTTCCGACCTGGGCGGAGGTAACCAAAGGAATGCCGAGACGCCAAGCTTGGACCACTCACAAGATCTCTGATCAGGAGCTGGATTCGATACAGAATCGTTTCCCGGACATTCTGGAGGTGGAGGAGGAGATGCTGGAAGAGTCAAGGGGCTTTTGGAAGGATTTGGCGGTTCTGGTGAGGAGCTTGGGGAGACAGATCCCAGCGGACTGGGTTGTGAAGGAGGTTCGCCGTGCCTTGAAGCTTGATTACGATCCTGAGTGTTTCATGATGTTGGACGGGTATATGATCCTTCGCTTGGCCAGTGAGGAGCACCGGGAGGCGGCGGTGAGGTTTGGTCCATGGATGGTGGCCGGACAGCTCCATGCTATGGAACGATGGCGTCCAAACTTCGTTCCTGGCAGGGATGATCTCGGTGGAGGTGTTGCATGGCTGAGGTTGCCCCGGCTACCCCTGGAGATCTGGCGGACGCCGATCATTCTACAAATGGCTGCGAAAGCCGGGAAGCCGCTGGAGGTGGACTCGTTTACGGACCAGAGGAAGAAGATGGGCTTCGCACGAGTGAAGATTGAATTGGATTGCAAGGTGCCTCTGCGACCCGGTATCTTTGTGAAAGGTAGGAAGGATGGAATGGAAGCGAAGTTTTGGCAGGATTTCCTTTACGAAAACCTGCCATCACTTTGTTATAAGTGTGGCCGGGTGGGTCACTGTGAAGAGGAATGCAGACAGAATCCTCCGGCAGCGAGGGAGTCAGAACCGGTGGAGATCTTGGGGGATGCGGTGACGGAGGATGGGATCAACCCAATGGAAACCTCACGCAAGTGGGAGGCAAAGGGGAAGGGAACAACGGGGGCGTTGCCTTATGGTCCCTGGCTGGTCGCACATAGCCGCCCCCCCCCCTCCCCGCCGGCTAAAGGAGGGAATCGACCGAAGAAGATAATCGAGCCTGGTGGCGGGTCGAACTCGGCGGCGATGCCGGCGAGCTCGGAGCTGAGCCCGGCGGCGAAGGGATCGAGTGCTGCCAGCAATCTAGAGGATCGAGATGGATGGCAGAAACCGTCCAAATTCACTCGTCAAAAGGCATCAGAGAAGTCCCAAGCGGGTTCTTCCTCGTTGGCTCCGTCCTGTGGAGCGGGTCAACCTAGTGGGGCAACAGTGACTCAGGCCGAGTCAAGCCAGCAAGCTGGACCAACCCGAACCAATCAAGCCGAGGGCTTTGAACTGGACGGTCCGGTTGGTGAGCGGGCCAATGGGCCACATCCGGAGTGGGCTAGTCAAAGCCCGATCCGTAGCCGTTCGGAGTGGGCTGGATTAAGCCCGCTACCGGTCGACAGGACTCAGCCCGTCACACTTGGGTCGAATGGGGCGGGACCGAGTTCACTCAAACGGGTTAGAAGCCCGAATTCAGGCCAGTTTGTGGTGGATGATCTATATCTGCATAGATCCAACGGCTGGGAACTTCCGGCAGAGGGGATGAGGAAATTCGAAGCATCCGGCTACAGCAAAGGGGTCAGATACTGTGGATGAAGCGTGCCGATTGGCACAAAGGAACAGTGCGCAGGGGGATTCTAGCCATATTCAATTGTTGCTCCAGGTGATGGCTTATGTGTTGAAAAAATCTAGGAAGGCAATCAATGAAGAAGGAACTTCAGCTAGTGGTGGGAACGGCTTAGAGGAAGAGGGTCGTGCTGTTAACTCAGGTGATTTATGAAGATCATACTATGGAACTGCAGAGGGGCAGGGAAACCTTCCTTTGCCCCGGCTTTTCATAGATTAGTTCAGCAGCATAGTCCGGACATATGTGTCTTGCCCGAGACCCGTTTGTCCGGAAGAAGTTTACAGAAGGCTAGGAGAGTAGTGCCGAGATCCTGGGGGTTCTATGCAGTGGAATCCCTTGGGCTATTAGGTAGAATTATAGTCACTTGGGAACTAAATTGTGGCACTTTGGATATTTTTAATATGTGTAGTCAAGAAGTCATTATGGTGATATCTGAGGAGGGTGGACGGTCGTGGATATTTGCAGTAGTTTATGCCAACACTGATTTCAGGGTTTGGAAGATGTTGTGGGAGGAGGCATCCAGGTTGGTTGATCAAGGAGCACCAGTATTGATAGCAGGTGATTTTAATTGCGTTGATGATCCACAAGAAAAGATGGGGGGAAGACCTTCAGTCATAATAGAAAGGTGAGGAAATTTCAAGAGTTCATTTCGGTGCATGGATTGATTGACTTGGATTTTGTGGAGCCAAGGTACACATAGTGCAACAACCAACAGGGCTTGGCTTGGGTTTGGGAGAGACTAGACAAAGGATTTGCCACTGCTGAATGGATTCAGGACTTTCCAGAGCATCGGGTGAGTCATCTGCCGAGGATTGCTTCGGATCACAGCCCTATATTGGTGAGTACGGAGATTTCTACACATCACTGTTCCTTCAGATTTGAGAAGTTTTGGTGCTGCTATCCCCGATCTTGGAAAGTAGTGAGTGAGGCATGGGGTATGCCAGTCAGGGATGATGCGATGTATTGAGTGTCTCAGAGGTTGGAGTTGTTAAGGACGATTGTTGGGGTGGAATAGGGAGGAGATAGGGAATATTTTCAGAAGGGTAGAGGAAATCGAGGAGGCTATCACTAGACTACAGTCTCAGGAGGCATTGAGGGGAGGGTTATTGGCAGGGGAGATGATAGAACTTAGATCTCTTCTATCTTTGCATGATTCTCTTCTTCATCAACAGGAGATTTTTTGGAGGTAGAAATCAAGAGTTCAATGGATTTTGGAGGGAGATCGGAATACTAAATTCTTTCATCAATCTACATTGATCAGGAGGTAGAGGAATAGGATCAGGGTTATCAGGGGAGATGATGGTCAGATGATGGAGCCGGATATGATTATCCGGGTGTTAGAGCAGTTTTTCAGAGCTAGGTGGCCTGAGGAGACAGGGAGTGGGATTTCTACCGATCTTCCATTGCCTTTGGTGGGGGTCTCGGCAGAGGAGACCTCAATACTGACTAGGCCGGTGTCAGGGAGGGAGATCCAGAAGGTAGTATGGTCCCTTGCGGGGGATAAGGCACCCGGTCCGGATGGTTTTCCTCCAGTATTCTTCCGTAGATACTGGATGCTAGTTGGGCTGGATGTGATTGAGGTTATCCAGCAGTTCTTCAGTACGGCGGCGATGTCATCTGATTAGCAAAGGACCTTTGTTACTTTGATCCCCATGCGACAGGGTCCTACTGAGCTGGGCCACTACCACCCCATTAGTTTGTGCACCACATTGTATAAGGCAACGACAAAGATATTAGCAGTGAGATTGAGAGATATCTTACCCAGGCTTATCAGTCCAGAGTAGGGTGCCTTTGTTGCTGGGCGGAGCATTACTGATAATATTCTCATTGCCTAGGAGTTTATGTATGATCTTGGTAGGGCCCCTAGAAGAAGAAGTTTAATGGGGACCAAGCTTGACATGGAGAGGGCATATGATAGGTTGAGTTGGGACTTTGTTCAGTATTCCCTTCAGAGCCTTGGCTTCCATGAGACATGGACCAGATAGGTTATGGGATGTGTGAGGGCTCCATCTTTTGCTATACTGGTAAATGGGACTCCCTCCCATTTCTTTGAGTCCTCAGTTGGTCTCCGCCAGGGATGCCCTTTATCTCCTTTGCTCTTTATTATGTGTGCTGACTCTCTTTCTAGGGCTTTGCGGGATGCTACGGACTCCCATCGGCTAGAGGCTTATAGGCCGGTATAGGGGGCCAGGACGATATCCCATATACTATTTGCAGATGATAGCTTGCTCCTGGCCCAGGCGACCAGGCAGGCTGCTCAGGTGATTAGATAGATTGTTATTGACTATTGTGCTGCCTCCGGACAACGAGTCAATTTGGCAAAATCAATGATACACTTTAGCCCGAGGATCACACCACAAGTGAAGGTAGCTATTATGGAGATCTTGGGGGTTAGTCAGTAGGATAGCAGTCTGAGATACCTGGGAGTTTCGATCACGGGACGACGTTTATGCAGTGGGGATTGTCTTTCATTAGAGACTAGCTTCAGACACAGGCTAGAGGGATGACAGACACATACTCTATCTATGATGGGCAAGGTGACCCTGGCACGGACAGTTTTGAGTTCCATTCCGATATACCTCATGTCTAGTTCCATACTCCCAGTGGCGTTGTTGAGATCACTTGAGAGGCTCATCAGAGATTCATATGGGGTAGGCGAGGTGATAGAGGTGGTATTCATTTGATGGCGTGGGAGGTGGTGTGCCAGTCGATCAGGCAGGGTGGTTTGGGTGCGATTTCATTGATTGTGAGACGGGAGGCATTGGCGATGCGACATGCATCCAGAGTCCTACTAGAGCCTAATAGTATGTGGTCCTCCTTGATGAGGGCCAAGTATGGGGGCCTACTTATTGGTACCCGTGCAGGGCGTCATATGTCACCCATCTGGAGGGAGATTTGTGCCAGAGCCTCGTTGGTGTTGCCGGCGATCAAATGGGCGGTGGGCGATGGTCAATCCATTGATGTACTTGAGGACAGTTGGGTGGCGGAGTTTCCTATCAGTCGTCTACCGACGATGGTGGACACAGAGAGGCTTCAGGGGTTCAGGGTCTGTGATCTGATTGTTTCCGGAGAGGGACGGTGGCACGATGGATTGATACGGGAGGTGTTTGGAGAGCAGTTAGTGGCGAGAGTTATGGCGTTACCTGTACCATCACGGAAGGAGCCGGATAGATTGATTTGGGAGCCGACGGGCAGATCGGGAGTCCGTGCCAGGGATCTTCATGCTTGGATTAGCAAGATGCTTGATAGGTAGATTGACGCGGGTTGGATATGGAGGTTGAGGTTGCATCCTCGCGTAGCGCTCTTCCTTTGGAAGGAAGCCTGGGGCTATCTTCCGACCAGAAGCATGCTGGTTATGCGGGGGTTGAGGATGACACAGTTCTGCGAGGTATGCCCGGATTTCGAGGAAACCATACATCATGTCTTACTTCTACGCCCTTGGGTTGTACATATTTGGAGTCGTTTATCTGTGCCTTTACCTTCGAGGTGGGAGTCAGTGGAGGACCTGTTACAGTTCTTGAGGGATTCCTCCAGGAGGCCTAGCACAACTGGGCAGGGGGTTGTGGCTGCCTATCTAGCTTATCATATATGGTTGGATAGGAATGGACGCCTATTTGAGGGGGAAGGATTGGCCCCGAGGTTTGTGATGGACAGAGCCATGACACAGGCGGTGGAGGTCTTTTCAGTGACTCCATCGACTTCATCTATGCTGGCTAGGGATATTTGGGGTACCTCTTATGCTGTTGTAGCGCCTAGGTATGCTTCTCTCTCTTGGGTACCCCCATCCTCTGGTTATCTTAAGATGAATTTTAATGATGGTATGGCTATGGATGGAGCTTCTGGAGGAGTGGGCTTTGTTATTAGGAACCAGTATGGTAGATTGATTGCAACTGGAGGTTAGAGCACACCAGGATTGATGGTTGTTGGGGCAGAGGTACGAGCTGCCTGGGAGGGCATCCGATATGCGAGATGTGTGTTGGGGGTTGACAGATTGTGCATTGAGGGAGATTCTGCCACGGTGATTGACTGGATACAGGGAGTGGATAGATATGGTGACGGCCACCCTTTGATTCGGGATACTCACAGACTAGTTCAGGAGATGTTAGCTGTCCATATTGGTCATGTGTATCGTGAGGTGAACAGAGTTGCAGACTGGGTCGCCTCATATGTGGCTTGTCAATTTGGGGATGTCATCTGGACTAGTCTAGCAGGTGTTCCCCATTTGTCGCATTGCTTACTTTCTCTTAACTTGGCCGGATGTATTCAATCTTGATTTATTGGAAATGAAATGCCGCTTTGACCCAAAAAAGAAAAGAAAAGAAAAGAAAAGAAAAGAAGAAAAAAAAATGCCAACCGCTTGCACTGAGCAGCAGCAACAACTACTCTACTACGGAAAAAATGCTCTGCTTGATCTCGATGTCCGTCCAAGCAAGCTCCTCCATCGCCCTGTCCTCACCATTTACGTCCCCGACGAGTACCAAGACAGAGAACCGAAGCATTGAGGGGAGGGAGACGAAGAGCAAGAAGGGGAAGAAGAAGAAGAAGTGGATACCTACTCATACGACGAGTTCCGGATGTACGCAAGGCCGGCTCAGGCCTTAGGCGACTGAGGCGGTCGCCTAAGGCCCCC
>JAOXJJ010000725.1:19576837-19590131 GCA_025769935.1 Phoenix roebelenii | reverse complement strand
CCCTCCCTCTCCCTTCATTTCGAATCAATGCATCAAACTATGCAGGTAACCAATCAGTCCGATTTAGTAACGCCTGAAACCGGCTAGTTCGGCATGATTCAGCAAACTATGGTGGAGAGCATAGATGGTAAACCAATCTCCCACCCAACACTTATAAATTATTATAATCATATAATATGCCAAAACTAATTCCTAGAATTATAATGTACTAAAATCAAACTTATGGAGGAAGAGGCCAAATATACCTCCTTATGATAAGCCATAGACTCGCATATACTACAAGGTGCAATTTACTTTGAGCTCTCTACAGTACACAGTCCATTTCCCTCACATTGACGATTCAACGAGGCCTGACCCACAATTAAACTAATGAAATTGAATAATGGAACACTTCTAGTACATATAGAAAAATAAACATGCCTGTATGCATCTGTTTACTATGCAAGTACCAAAATCTAACAAGTTACAGTGCATCCTTCATTAATTAGTGACCATTAATTTAACTGCTGCACAAATCAACTAACTACTTTGAAGTTGCAATAAGTTCAAAAAGATGCATGCAAGTCCTTGCATGTTTTAGATGCGCCAAATAGAGAAAAGGCCAATATATATTACCTGAGAAGAAATTGATAGGACTTAAATCAACAATCCAAGAATGATGATCGAGAATTACTAAGCAATGTTATCAAGTGCAGCTTATCATTATCTGCTGTGGAGAATTATTAATATACATAATTATCAAGTATATACAAAAAAAATTTGGAGGAGATTCACATTGCAATCCCATCTCTGTATGTTCACTTTATTCGAGTTGCTTAAGCAATCATGCTCTAATAACTCAGATACACACAAAGAAGATTGTTTACCACAGATTTCTGAGATACTGCGAGACATCTGCTTTTGATAGGTGAAATAGAAGAGGATGTAAGTCACAGAAGGGAAGTGCAAATATAATATTTGGAAAACAGAATCTTAATTTTCGTGGAAGGTACCATTGTGTAATAATTCTTTTTTCATTGTGACTAATACAAGCAGCCTCATCCCACCAATCTAGGGTTGGCTTTATGGCTCCTATTTCAAAATTGAAAGCATGATAAATCCCTTCACAGTACTTCCACCTTTAATTGCCTGAATACGGAATGAACACGACCGAGGTAGCTGCGATGTCAAAGATGTAATAGGAAGCATCTGTGTAAATAATATTATTTACAATATAATTTTTTTCAATCGGTTGTATTACGAAATGTAAAATAATACATAGTCTAATTGTGATTGAACTAAGATTGTTTTCAGTAAAATGTTCTTGAAATTAGACGGAAGTGAAACATTAGGCAGTCTAGAGGGATTCTTCTTTAATCTTCCCCTCATCTTTCTCAACTGTTCAACTATGTTTCTCTGATTTCATCATCCACTAGAGCTGTTCCAATGATCCCTTATCTTTTCTAACTAGATGCTCTTGGACCATTTTTTCTAAATAGCTGTCAGCCTGGCATCTATCCTCCATAGATTGATGTCAAATTCTTGATAGGACCAGTGACCAGTAGGGAGGGCTTACCTTGTTTTATTTTTATGCCGGATCCCCGTATAAGGTTAGTTGTGTTTGTCTATTTACAAAATGAAGTTTCTTTAACAATTACCAAGTTTTCTGAGAAAAAGGAAAGGCAGATCCACCCATATTATAATTCTGACCCAAAAGAGCTGCCATCACCGCAACTTGAATTGTAGACCTTCAGTTGGTGTGCTAACATCTACACCACGACAGCCCATGACCACCTGCACCATAATTACTCAGGCCCCAAAACTTGTGAATGCGTCATCCAAGATTCAAACCAAGAACCTCTGGTTGCTAATCAGAGGGGTATGACTACTAAGGCAAATTCCAGCTCATTTTAACAACATTACATATGAATATGTGCAAAATGGTTTGAGCTGAATTGCGAAATGGCATATCTGAGTTTGTCTGATAATACCGGCACTTCCTTGGCTGGGTAGACTAATAGGATACAATGAGGTTGATACTCAGAAAACATGATTGCTCACAGCTGCTACAACATTAACTAAACAGTGTAGTAAAAATTTCATATACTATGTGATATCTCAATGTATATCAGCAACTATATATAGAAAAGATTAAAGGCAGTTAGTTACCAGGAATATTTGACACAAAACCACCCTTGCCCTCAATTGATTGACGCTCCCTGCTTGGTTCATGATCAACAGAAAGTTGTGTAGCAACACCATTCCTGCAAATCACTGCTCGTGAATCTCCAACATTGGCTACCACAAGCTTCACACCATCTATCAATATAGCTGTAACTGCAGTAGAACCCCCTCTTCCCAGCTCAACTGCTTGCTCCAATATTTTACTGTCAGTTATTTTATATGCTTTCCTAATGGCACCTGCTGTGTCACTCCAAAATTCAGGCTGCAGCAACACCAAAGATTCAAAATATTAGACAACGAAATTCTACAATTTAGTGTTGGAGCTGTGAAAAATTGCCAAGAGGATGATCAAGATACATTAAGAAAATAATTTTAGTTCAATGTTTAATGTGCATGATTTGATGGAAAGAACAGAGAACTACAGTCAGTGCACTCCACCTCTCTCAAGATGTTTTCGAATAGATGAGAGCGCAGGTAATTTGGAACATCATGGCCCAAGTGACCATCAAAAATAGCAAACAAACCCAACTCACAATCACCCACTTGTTTGAATTCTGCCACTAGATAGTCCTCCATTGGATGACTTGATTTCCCCTTCACCAAGTGATATCCATGTCTGATATGCTTGCCTGATATCTTGCTCTTGCCTTTTCCAGTATCTGATGTAGATGAACCAAACCCAGCCTTAACCTGAAAGAATCATGTAAATCTCTAAGAAAATAATATTTTTCATCCATAAGAGAATTTAAGGATCAAAACTTTTAACATATTAGAAAATAACATAAGAGCATAGCTACAATAGCAGAGAAATATAAATGCTCCAAGTAAGATTTTACACACACTCCTAAATTTGATTAAACAAGCCGTGTAAAGTTGCAACAAGTGTGGAACTTCAGCCTGAATCATACTTGTAAGCAATAATTAACATGGAACAGAACAGTGAACAGTTAGTCAAGGCCAAAACAAACTAGAAAATAGGAAAAATATATACCCACAAGCATGGTATGTTGTACCGGTCGGTACCAGACGTACCGTACCCATACCGATGGGTACCGGTATCGGTACGCCAATATTGGTACGTCCGGCGTACTGCGTACCATACTGTACCAACACTCGGTACGCCTATCCTAGTGCGGCACCGATATGGGGTTCGGTACCGGTACGGCGAGCCTTGCCCACAAGTAAATAAAATATAGCAACATATGAGAATTGCTGAAAAAGAGCATGACGTTACAACTTGCAAACTCATAAAAGGACTTTTCTTGTTTTGGAGTATGAATCAAAGTAGTTACAAGTTACAGTACTACACAAACAGATCTCAAGGAGAAAACATATCTTGAGGACCTTGTGGGACTATCAGAAGCAATATACATATGGCACTGAGATCACGAGTACAACATTTGGGAACTACAACACCCTAACGTGTTATCTACCAATCGCCAATAGTTATGCTGATACTATGACTGAGTCTTCTGATTTCTTGGATAACACCTAAATTTTGTGGGACGACCAATATATGGACTGGAGATTCAGTTCAAATTGTCTCATATCAGCTTGCATCAAGGCTTGCTGGACCAGAATGTTGTCATAACTTACAACACCATTCATTTTTATTTAATGAAAACAGGTCCAAAGCCACCTGAACTATTTGCTTAATGTAGGAATAGTTGAAGTGCGACTATTTATCCTTCCACAACAATTTTGCCACTTTCACCTACAAAAATCAACTCCTCTACACAGCCATAAATGAACTATGTTTCATTTTCCTTCTTTTCCAAGACGCATAACATACATAGGCTATGGCAAGTCAGGATATAACAATAGTTCAAAAGAAAATATTATAGGAATCACTCTTTACTCTCCCCGGATACACCTAACAACCAGCTACGATAAGTCCATCTATTTAGAACTTAGGAAACATGCTAACATAGAAGATGCACTACATATAAGAATATGGAATTGCATTTTCCTAGTATGTTTCTAGCATGGTTAGCCGAACTGGCCAGTTCTGAGCGTACCAAACTGGACCAGTTAGTTACCGGCATGGTTCAAGCCTCCCTTCGGATTGGAATATAAAATGGTCCGATTGCCCCCTCCGCCATGTCGCAACTCTAATCGAAGTCCCTCCGCCCTCAGCCAGTTCAACAATGATGATATACGACCCATGTGTGTTTGTCTCTCTCTCCCCTCTCTCTCGTCGTATCTAAGCCCCTCTCCCTCCCTCCCTTCCTCCCTCTCCCTCTCCCTCCCTCTTGCTCTCTCATGCAGGATCTGAGGATCCAAGCCTCTCTCTTGACCTCTCTCTCCCTCCCTTCCTCCCCCCTCTCTCTCCTTCTCACTCACCCCCTCCCTCTCCAGCTCTCCCTGTTTTAGTACGCCCTAGAACAATGCAGTTTAGACCTATACCGTGCCGAACCACTTGCCAGCCAGTGTGACCTCGGTTACCGATTTAGCGAATCTTACTTTCCAGTCATGGATTGAGCATGATATTCCATTTAATTGTGTAGACATATAGACTCTTGGAGGTTTTTATAATTGCAAGACCTAACAAATCATGCTGTAAGTTGGTTATAATTATCTTTATTATCTCAATGAAGTTGGTGAGGTCCCTCTCCCCTTTTATGAAAAATGTTTAAATTTATAGGATCTTAAGCCTCATAATCCTTCTGGCTTGTATTAGGCGATCTCTAGCTTTTATGGCTTTTGTGATTCATATAATTTAAGTATGTTCTCATGAAAGCAAGCATATTGTGGTGGCAGCAAAAGCATGCATGCAATATGCCATTGTTTCCCAACCGTCAACAGACAAGTTCTCTCGGTACCTTTTTTTTCTTTGCTACACCAGATGACTCATACCAGTCTAATATAAACGCATCCAAAAAAGTCAAAATACAATTCACAAAGCGCCCGAGGCAGCTCCTCTTCATCTGTCCACAGAACACCCCCAGAGTGATTTGCAACAAAGGAGGCCACCCAGTCCGCAGCTACGTTGATCTTCCTAAATACATGTTTTGCCCTGAAGATAATGTCCCCACTGGCCATGCCCCAGATGTCCTGAAGCAGGGGGTGGTGTCCTCCAGCAATATTAGAACACTCTCGGATCCAACCAATCACAGTGGTTGAATCACCTTCAAGCAGGATGGCACTGGCCTGTAGCACAAGCCGAGCATGACACAAGCCGGCCCAAGCTGCTCTAAGCTCCGCTCCAGAGACAAAGATGTCGAAGATCGAGCTTCCACCGGCTGCCACTACTTTAGAGTCCAAGTCCAAGCTGCTGATCACGAAGCCCGCGCCACCTCTCCTGCCTAAGGTTGTAAATGGGTCAGGTTGACATATGACCCGACCCGACCCGATCTGAATTTTAGGACCCATGGGGCCGAGTCAGGTCCTAAATTTGGATTTGTTCTATTTTTCGGGTCGGGTTTGGGTCAACCCAATCTGGACCCGACCTGGACCCGACCTGACCCATTTTTTTTGGATCAATTTTGGATCGTTTACCAAAAGACCCGATTCGACCCGACCTGACCCGAACTCGGATTACCCATTTAGACCTGCAGGCCCACAGCTCGCAAAGAAACCGCTAGCCAGCTCCATAACCCATGAGATATAAGTCCCGATTCGCTTTCGAAAGGGGGGAATCCGAGTCCCCTGTCCGGCGGAGGAACTTTAGATCTGGAAAAGTTGAGAAGACCCTTCCTTTCCGGATCGATCTCCCACTTCCGCGCGCCCGCGAGTCTCTTCGGCGTCCAGCGACTTCGACGTGCTTCGTCCCTTCTCCCAAGGTATGTCCCTTCTCCGTCCTGGGTTTCCTCACCCTCCTCTGCTTATACATCAGGTGGGCCTGCGACTACCAGCGATGGACAACGACAACTGGCATGGGGGAGTTATCCTCTGAGGCTGGCTTCACGACCACCAGGCCTTGATGCGGAGACCGTGGGTAGCTTCCTGGTGCACTTACACCAGCAATCTTCATCGGGCGACGAAGCCCAGTGCTCCATATGCCTCAGCTGCTTGATAGAGGGAGAGAATGTTAAGGTGCTGCCAAGCTGTAGCCATCCATTCCATCCAAAGTGCATTGATGAATGGCTCAAGGCTCATTCGAGCTGCCTGCTATGTAAGGCTTCTCTTGGGTGATCAACGGCAGAGCCAGTGGTCGTCGTTTGAGAAGAAGATAGGCTAGAGAATGGGGTTTTGAGTCAGTGGATAAGAGTGTCTTTTTTTTCTATTTTATTTTCTTTTTTTTCTATTTTTGGGAGCCATAGGCGTGGAACAGGAGAGGCTGGCGGTGGAATCCATGGAGGGATGGTGGCTTTTGGGTTTTTGCCATGGGAGAGGGCCAAGGCATGGATAGCCTCACCCAACCCGGACCCGAATTACTCGGATCGGGTCTGGGTTATACATGGACCCGACCTGACCCACCCGTTGGGTCCAAAATTATAGCGGTGGATCCGACCCGATCCGACCCGATTCAACCCGAACGAGAAATCGGGTCGGGTCGGAGTCACTCAAGACCGGACCCGACCCGACCCATTTGCACCCCTACTGCTGCCACCATCCAAAATATATCCATCAAATTTGACTTTGAGGAAGCTCGAAGATGAGGACTCCCAGGTGATTACACCGTCTGAGATACTGTATAAGTAGAAGAACAGTCCTAGGCGCCCCGAGCTATGAACAACCCGCCCAATGGACCAAAATGGGTGATCTCCACAACTTGCACTCAGGCTCTCTTCATGACGAGCCTAAGTATCGAACTGCTCCCCCCAAACATCCAAGCATTTCTAGATAGCCCAATGTGATAAGCAATATAAGTCGTCCTGATGACCACATACTAGGCCTAGGATGAACCAGCCTACCTCCTGAGTGCCTGGGTAAACGAACTGGACTAGCATAGCGCCTTTGACGAGATGTCAGGCAGCCTCCACACCCTCTCATCTCAATCACACTGAAATAACATGTGATCCACGGACTCCTCCGCCTCACACCCAGGGCAGATCGGAGAAATACTCAGTCCGCACCAACTCAGGACGGCTCTTGTCGGTAGACATCCCCGGATCACCTTCCACAAGAATAATGCAATCCTCAGATGAAGACCGAAGATACAAATCTAGACAGTCCAACCTCTGACTCTGCTCACTTTGGACCAGGTCGTAGATATCCCTGATACTGATCGTCGGGTTGTAAGAAGTCCTCCAGACCCTTACATCCCGGATGTCGCTTCCAGAAATTGTCAGTGAATGCACCCTCTCTGCATGGTGCTCTCCAAATAAATGACTAGTTCGGCTAGAGTCCCACCCAGTCCCATCTGGGCAGAGGAGATCACAAATCCATAAATCATCTACAGCCTCAACATTGACCATGGTTGGCCAGAGTCTCACCATAAGGGTATCCATCTAGGGGTCCTCTGCTAAATCCACACCGCACCCATCTTCGATCAGCCATCTAATGTTGGCCAAAATAGTAGAAGCATGCCTGCATATCTCTCTCCAAATCAAGGAGCACCTCCAACCCCTCTAAAATACCCCATCAGCAGTCCCAGAGTCGTACCGGGCTGTTATCACCTGACTCCATAGGCTCTGTGGCTCAGGAAATAGCCTCGCAGCATGTCTAGCGACTAGTGCCTCTCTCCTTCCGAGCAAAGATTGAACACCCAGCCCCTCTCTTGAGTAGACTGGCAAACAGCACCCTAAGCAAGCAGGTGCGCCCTGTGTCTGCTGCCATGTGAGCCCCAGAAGCTCCGGAGCATTTACTCAATCCTCAACATCACCAGCTTTGGAACAACTATGCTGGACATGAGGTAGATCGGCATGGAGCTGAGTACCGATTTCACAAGGGTCAGCGTGCCCATCATGGTGGTACCTTTTTGTGAGAGGGATACGGAAGGAAGCAAATCGCTTTCCCCAATTTATTAGGTAAAATAAAGAATGATTACAGGGAAAAGAAATAGAAGAAGTGGAGAGTGGTTACTAGGAAAGTACAACGGAGATCATGGAATTAGAAAAGAGGATCTAAAGATGTAGGATATTTTTGTGGCTTTCCAGATCTTTAGCTGAGCATAAATTACCCCAAAGTTTGAAGGTGCGAAGAGTTTTGGAAAGGACTGCTTTAACGGAAGACCTTTTCCTTAACACTGTTCAATGTCCGAACTGCTTCTCATAATCTAAGAAAGGCAACAACCCCAAAACCTTAACCTATTTAAAATCTACCAAAACAAAGAAAGCCCCATTTTTTTCTCAAAAAAGTAAAAAAGATTTCCCCAATCATTCCAATACGAGATATACAAATTCAAAAAGATATAAATCTGGATCAGAAAATAAGCAATTTAATCATCGTCGATAAAAGTGTCGGTAAGAGAACGAATGAAAGGGTAATGATAATTAATCAACGTACCTTCATCTTGTGCAAGATCTCTCTTCCCGTCATTATAATTTGTGTGATTCCTCCCGCTGCTACTTCTATCCAAGGTAAAGAATAAATTAAACACAGATTTTTTCTCGCACAAATTATACACCCAAGGAAGGCTGGCAAGAAGAAGAGCTCCGTGTGGATGATTGTCGGAGATCCAGTCGTGGTATTCTGAGGCCGCTCGGTGGCCGCTCTTTGTGATGTCAACACCTTGCTTGCTTGGCCATTTTATTTTTATCTTTATCATAATTATTATTATTATTGACGGCTTTGAATGTTTGATCGAGTCTACAGTGTGCGAAGGACTTGCGACGTCACCGACACGCCGGGCTGACGGCACGGCGTCGTTAAACTACGGGGAGAAATAAATCCCACTAATAGGACAAGGTCGGTTGACTCAATTCTGCAAACATCTTAACCCAATACACACGAACAAAAATCATATCAGACCGGGCACCATAGTACATCAGGCAAAAAAAAAAAAAAAAATTACCATATTTTTGTATACCCATCTTAAAAAAAAATCCAAAAATCAAAGTCCATCGATGTTATAATTTTAAAAAATTTTAAAAAAAAATCATGCGCTACTAGATGCTATACATGAAAAAAAACACCATCTCATCCTTCTTTTTTGTCAAATAATATACACTCATCGACTTTCTAATACACCGTAAGCGTCGTTCATACATACCTAATAGCAATTCAATATATCACTTCAGATAAATCGATATATGGTTTTCAAAATATAATGTTTACCAATACATGGTATATATTAATCGATATACAGATAACAATATAGTCATCTAACATCCCAATACACATCTCTAGATAAATTAATACACAATTTAGAATATCATATCGAGTTTCTTGAATATGGTATTGGTAAATACAATCTGTACAGTTAAGTAATATACATATAGTAAAATAGTCATCCAACAGTTTCTAGAAAAAGGGAGAAATGGACTTAGGAGGAGAAGGAAGCTCTTGTGGATAGAAAAGACAGCTTGATGGGGAAGAGAATAAAATGAAAGGCTTAATGAGGAAGAAAGAAAATGTTGATGGCCTTTTTTTGGAAATGGTCTTTCTTAGCTTGTGTAATTTTTTTTTCTTTTTTTATTTTTTTTTTAAGTTAGGATATTAACAGACTCGAATAGTAGAAAAAGAAATGCGTCAAAGAAGGAGAGCTTTGTGCCATATGATTTTTATTCCATGTCCGTGCTCTTACACGCGGCACGATCTATAAAATAAGCATATAGCCCAGAGAACCGCGCATCAACTGATAGTAAGAGGTTATATGTTACTGAACTTTTTTTAACTACATCTTATTTTATAACCACAGTTTTAGTCCTGATGCCACAAGTCTCCATACTTTTTGAGTTAGATTCTTACCTCAGCCAAAATTAGATCTTTCAAAGTGTTAAATAAATATATAAATAATAAATAAATAAATCCTGTGCCTTATAAATATATAAATAATAAATAAATAAATCCTGTGCTTAGCTCCCACATTCTCCTGCCTGTATCCTTGCCTTACTAATGATGAGTTCCTTAACATCTCTGAGATTTAAAATAATTCATATTCATAATCCACGTTCTTCCATAAATTCTAAAACGAAGCAATTGCTGCAAAATTTGGGCTCCAATTCGCATGGTTACTACGCTGTTAGACTATCTCACCATTCACAACATTGCCGACCAACAATCATCCACAATCTGAATAGCTTAGCTGTTCTTAACTCTTATTTTTAATTTTAAAAACTACTTTTATCCAGCATTTCCTCCTACCATTTTCCTGTTTTTCTGCTATTTGAAAAACAAAGAAAGAAAAACAAGTATGATGCCGAATTTGCCCTTAACTTTCTTCCTCTTTTACAAAGAAAAGATTCTAGTTACACAGTGTGCACAACAAATTAGACTGGTTCAAGCAATCTTGAACAAATATTACAAGCAATCATCTCATATGAAAGACATGCCACCTTTCTCCTCTCTGGTTCACACGCAATTCTGGTGACTTTGGCTTTGTTGTTTCCTTTGTTGACCTGCCAAAAAAGGAAAACATTAACTTGACTACATTTCATGGTCATCATAGCCAGAAAAAAAAGAGAGTAAATTTCGCATGAGTAAGTTAAGATGACTACATAAACAAGATTGCTCACTTTTGTGGAAGGAATGGATTGTCAAACTTCGGAAGTTGCCTTGCATGGGGCACCATTGTCCTCCTCAACTGTTTCACTGCCTTCTCTTCTTCAATCTGTGCAAGTTGTGACCATTTTTTGACAAGAAACATTACCATCATAAAGCTAACACACCAACCAAAAACATCAAGAATAATAATTTCAAAAATCCTTACCATTTTTTCAGTTTCATGCTCCTCTCTCATTCTCTTATACATCATTTCTTTCTCCTTTATCTGCATCAAGGGTAAGATAAAATATTGAGATTAGAATAAGCATATCCAATGGTGATTGAACGAATGTTGTAAAAACCCTTGAGCATCATTGATTTGCAAGGCAATACCTAGGATCAATAAGAAATCAACAAAACTAGAAAATAAGCAGAAATGTATGAAAGCAAATACATTAATTGTTTATAAGACTAGAGAACTTCGGAGGAGTGGGGGACTACATAAACAAGATATATTAAACCGTTCCGTAAATCTTGCATACCTTTTTATCAAACTCTGATCTCTGCACAGCCCTATGATCTGAATGGAATACAAACTCCTGGACTTCAGTAAGAGGCCTCCTCTCTATTTCTGGTGGTGGAATAGGATCACTGTCACCAACATTACAAAAAAGACTTCAGTATTTCTTTCTGACATGTATTAAAATTGAAGATGTACTGATATTTACTCTCTCATGATCCGTCGTGCTTTAAATATTCTCTTTTGTGCCTCTTCTCTTTGCATCCGTTCCTTCTCTTCCAGCTTCCTCTGCATCTCCTCTTCATGCCTTACTAAGCTCTCCAATTGAAAAGCCTCAGGCTTTGTACACTGCTTAGGCTCTGGTTTTGAAGGTATCTAAAAATAAAAGAAAGAAAAATAAATAAATGAAAAAAAGAATATACACTCTGTAAAAAACTGATTGCAAGTCATCAGACATAATGTTCTTTACCACTGGATAATCTGTAGTGTACGGATATGGGTTAGCCTTGGGAATCCTAGCTCTCTCCTCTTCCAACTGTTTCTGAAAAATCTGCATAGCAAACTGCCTCTCTTTTTCAAATCCTCGCTCCTAAAAGATATGCAAAACAACAGCAGGATCAGTCATTATTTCAGTTTAAAACAAGAATGCTAACGCTAAAAATAATAATGCATAATCCCCCACACCTCTGTTTTAAGATGAAAAGGATTTGGCATTGTGATTCCAGAAACTTCTCTATTGTCACGGTGAGAAGATTCCGAGTGCAGCGAGAGCTGAAAGAAAGAGTTGTAATCAATTTGAAAAAAAAAAGAAGAAGAAAAATCCTTCCATGCATAGTTGTAACTAGGAAACACTGATGTCTACCTTGTCAAAGAGCTCCACCATAGTTGCTGAAGGACCAAACCTGTCATTTGTTGCAAAATGGAATTCTTGAGGAGTTGTTATTTGGGGCCTTGGATTGGAAGAAAACAAGCCAGTAGCTCCTCTGCTATCAAGTATCTGCATGAATTTTTCTTTCAGATAACAGTCAATAAACAACTTATTAATAAATACGAATGAATATGAATCCAGAACAACAATTAAAGACCTTTTTATTGAGTGGCCGGGCCTTGAACATTGGAATCTTTTCAAGTTCCTCCAGCTCCAATTCCTCTGAACTTTTGACTCTGTGATAGAGGTAAAGTTTCAAGAATATGCACGAGATGTGACATGACTGAATTTTCCAATTAACAGAAAATCAAAATTAAATAATAAACAAAGTGTCAAAAGGAAAATAATGCATACTTTGGAGGCCGTGCTCGTAGCGATGTTTCAAGAAGGGGTGGCCTTGGTTCAGTAAGTTTCGAGGGTTTGCTCTGATGCTGTCACATAAAAATGTTATTTTTCCATAATTTGGAAAACCTAATAGCTAGATAATCATGACTATGAAAGCAATAGTTCTACCTGGGTGGAAGCATCTATTGAGACTGTCGATGATGTTTCAGCATATTGATTCGCCCTCTCCATTGTCTTCAAATGGAATACCTGTGCAAAACAAAGAGAAAGTATTTGTGCGCTAAGACAGCTGGTTTTTAGCCAATGGAGCATAAAGCAAAATAGTCACCTGAAACTCAGGTTGTTGTGGAACAGTTCTGGGCAATGCAGGGAGTGACGGTGCTTCTAGAATCTGTCAAATGAATAAGAAAAATGTAAGAATATTATTCAGAAGCTCTGATAGCAAATGAATGAATAGAAATGATGAAAAAGCCAACCTTCTTGTTTACAGGCCGAGCTTTGAACTTAGGAATCTTTGCCAACATTTCTTCCTCTAGCTCTGCAGAGCTTTTCACCCTTACTGCACGAACTCGGTGTGCTGTCTCAAGTGCTGGCTCCTTTGGCCTTGTCAAGATAAGCCTGGTCCTCCTTTGTATCATTGAAGCTGTATCATCCTGGACAGTCAAGCATATCAATTGTTAAGCTTCCACTGAGATATTAGCTACTGAACCATGTAATAGTCAGGACCGTCTTAAATATTCAGCTGGAAGTTCAAACAAATGGCATTTAACTTCATATTATAGATGAAATTTAAAGCATCAAGGATATGT
>JAOXJJ010000725.1:19548440-19576737 GCA_025769935.1 Phoenix roebelenii | reverse complement strand
TCCTAAGATCCATCATCAGCTAGAGATACCTTCATTTATCAGCAGCAATTACCATATTCAAATCGCAATAGTAGAAAATCAATTTGCTTTCATCCATAATTACTGCCCAACAATCCATACAAAACTGTCAATTAATTGAGAAGATCTATAAACTCATAAGAGATGGAATTGGTGAACCTTTCAGTCAGGTCGACAATTTCAGTCAGTTGAAACTAAAGCAATGCCTAAGGGATGATCCCTAAAAGATTTCCTAAGGTCCACCATCAGCCAGAGATACCTTCATTTATCAGTAGTAATTACCATATTCAAATGGCAATAGTAGAAAATCAATTTGCTTTCATCCATAATTACTGCCCAATAATCCATACAAAACTGTCAAATAATTGAGAAAATCTATAAACTCATAAGAGATGGAGTTGGTCAGCCTTTCAGTCAGGTCCACAATTTCAGTCAATTGTAACTAGAGCAATGCCTAAGGGATGATCCCTGCAAGATTTCTTAAGGTCCATCATCAGCCAGAGATAATCTTCATTTATCAGCAGTAACTACCATATTCAAATGGCAATAGTAGAAAATCAATTTTCTTTCTTCCATAATTACTGCCCAACAATCCATACAAAACTGTCAATTAATTGAGAAAATCTATAAACTCATATGAGATGGAGTTGGTGAACCTTTCAGTCAGGTCCACAATTTCAGTCAATTGCAACTAGAGCAATGCCTAAGTGATGGTAATAAACCTAACTCGATATAACATTTTCAATTGTGACTACTTCCAAATTATATCTAACATATTTTTAAGATATGAAACAACAAGATGGAAAACTATAATAAGTTTGTCATTTTTCAACCAACAATGCATAAAAGCTATGAGATAGAACTGGTTATTAAATAAAAAATAGAGATGAGGTATGAAGTTATCTCTTGTGCACAGATTGTATTTATCTCAAATGACAAAAAAAATGGCAGGAAATATGATGCAAAAAAAGGAGAAAAGAAAAAAATCAACTAAGATCTGCAATTTTCGAACTGCCAAAAGAAATAAACTTGCACTTCAAAATATGCAATCAGATTAAGCTGACAAAGACAGATTGTGAGGAGGGATCAAATTAATCAAGCTAGTTACTTGAAATGAAGTAGCCCTACAAAGCTCATTATACATAAAACAAATTAATGAAAAAAGAGAGGGCAAAGTCTGTAACTAACATGTGAAAGTGATCTATTATGAGAGAAATCTAAGTCTCTAGTCGTTGACTGGAACTTTTTAACCAACTCTGCTGTAGACATGAATGGTGTTACTTCCTGTTTCAAAACATACATATCTGTGAGTTTAAAGTTCAAAGTAGTACTGCATGATCAGGCTGTACCTACTGATTGATGTGTCACATGGTTACATCAACATACCTTCCGGAGTGATGAGTCTTCATGACACACTCTAGAACCATATGAAAATATGTCAGTGCCACTAGTTAAACCTGGTCTTGACTTGTGGGGCAACACTCTGGTTTTGACATTGAGTATCTGACGATTACAGCATTAAAACAAACTTTTCATCAACAATAAAGTAAAAGACGTCAAGTTTCAAAGTTGAATAGAAAAGGTGGCCTAACTACCTGTCTGGATCTTCCATCATCCAGCTTTTGCCTCTTTATGGCTTGATTTTCTTGAGCAATAACAGTAGCCATAGCATTCTTCGTGGCAACACCACCAGGACACCTACTTAATTGAAAAGGCCAAACTATAGAGCCTCCCAAACAAAAAATCTTTTAAATATAATATATGTGCAAACTGAACACTCACTTAATTACACTTTTAGGTTTGGTGCATTTTGAAGATTGGACAGAAGGGGACTTGGTTTTCAGCTTTGCTGCAGATGGCTGTTTAATCAAACTTGCTATTTTTTTAGCCGTCAAATTCTTTGTACTGGTGGGTGCTGATCCCTTTACAGAAACCGTCTGTACTTTCGGAGTGCAAGCTTCAATGCTAACTTGTTTCTTTACACTGGTCAGTGCTATTCCTTTTGTGGGAACCTTCTGTGCTTTTGGGGTGGAAGCTTCAGTAGACGTACACAAAATTAAAAGATTAAATTACTATAGAAATATTGCAAGTAATGGTTGAGAAAGATGTGAAAACTGATGGTTGTCTAAAAGCTATAGTTATTTCTACCTCCGACTCTTGCCTGATTTGATGGAGGAAGAGGGAACTCAAAAGAAGAGATTTCTTCCTTGCTCAAATTTGCTGCAGAAGCTGAGGAGGCAGAACTATCATCACCAATAGGCAAACTGTAACCAGTAAATAAAATAGTAAAATCATAGACTGGTTTAGAAGCTTGAGTTGGGAGTAGTAAATCTGATTGGAGAAGGCTTAGAAATAAGAACCTAATCTCTTGTTGAGGAAGACTGCAGTTTTGACTAGGCTTAGCCTCAGAATTCTGAAAGCGATAATAGCCATTTAAAATTTGAAACAAGAATGTAAAATTTAACCTCTTTAAAAGCAAACTTCCAACTTACAAACTCCAAGGAATTCTTTACATCCTTTATTTCTTGCTGTTGGCTTGCTTTAACTCCTGTAGCGACATCTAGCTCCTGCTCGTGTCTGGACAGATTGAAAGAGGATCAATTGCAAATTAAGATAGAATAGATCAAGAGTAACAGAGATTAAGAGGAGGAGAAGGGGGGCCCCGCGGGTGGGGGAGAGAGGGGGGAAGAGAGGGAGAGAGAGCTTGTCTATTAACATCAAACAATGATTACCCTAAAGACTAAAGGTAGACTAGCCCACCTGATAGTGTTGTCTGCCAATATCATCGGATTGTCTCTTTGATTACTAACTTCTGCTGGCGCTGATTCCTATCATGAAGTAAAATAAGGGTAGAGAAACATAATTTGAGACGTCTGACTTAATTCAGTGAATCATAAAGAGGGAAAATGACGGACCAGATAAGAATCACCTTCTGCACTCGATCTACCTTCCCAAAGTCGCAGAGAGTCTCGATTTTAATGGATCTGCCCTCTTTGATTTTCGGCATGAAAGCTAAGTCAATATAAAGAAACACAATTAAACCCTAAATTCCAATTCGAAGCAGAGACCAGAAATAAGAAGACGAGAATCTGAAGAACGGCCTCCCTATTCCTCGTCCTAAAATAAAACGAACCTATTAAACGAAACAAAAATCTTGATTCCCTAGATCTCTTACCATACAAAAGGCACCTTCCCCATTGATCAAAACCACAAAACCCAGAACCACCATGGACCCCGATCAAGAAGTACGGATTCTTCCCAAAAGGGTTGGGGGAGTTCGGGTGAATAAAGATTCTCTTTTTCTTAGCATTAGAGATACAGATCAAAGAAAAGAAGGGGAGAAATCAGCAAGAAACGTACGAGAGGGGGCGTAGCTGAGGGAGGTCTCGAACCAGCGTTCAGCCCTTCGGATGTCCTCCTCGGTCTCCTCGTTTATGAAATCAAAGAACCGGGGCGCACAGAACTCATAGGCCTCGTCTATCTGAAGGACATCCACGCCGCCTCCTGCTCCTCCTTTCGGATCGGTCGCCATGGGGATCCTTCCTTCTTCCTCCTAAATCTCGGGGAACCAGAAGGCGCTTTTAGGGTTAACGCGCGGAGATGTAGGGTTTTGGCGAAGAGAGAGGGAGAGAGTGGCAAGACGTAGTGAGGAAGAGCGGGGGAGAGGGGAAAGGGGGAGAGAGGAGTGACGCGCTTTCTTGGTTTTCCTTCCAGGGGGCCTATATTTTTGGAAGGAGGATTGGCGAGGGTGAACGTTATGCTTCCAACGGTCGGGAAATTTGAAAAAGGCGGAGGAGGCCATAAAAGTGGGCTGCCAGGGGGATGGACGTGTTTAACGGCCATATTCATGTGGGGCCATTTCCAATAACCGGCTTAAAAGTGCTGTAGAAATTACGGATTGAATTCCTTGGGCCTTGCTATTAATACTCAGTTGTTCCATTCATTCCATAGCACCCAACAAGTAGTAAATGCCAGGGCGGATGATGCCAGGGCCCTGGCCTGAGATCTGCAGAGTCGCACCATCGAGAGAAGCAAGAGAGTCCGTAGAGGAGGAAATATGATAGATGTTGATTTTATGATTAATGGCAACCCAGACTTGTCTAGTGAAATGGACTCGGGTTGTATCTTTTGCATGGATTTGCCCGCCTTCGCGCTTTCACATCTACGTAGTTGGATGAACAATAAGATTCGGAGCTACCACTTAGTCGGACGTCAACGTTGCTTGATGAGGCAAGGATGGCCGGTCTCAGAGTCAGTGACTTGGTCATCTCTAAAAAAAGGGATGAGGTGCTGATCAAGGATGCGTTCGGGGCGTAGCTAGTTCAGAGGACCCTTGCTATTTCGTTGCCCCAGGGAGCAACGGTAGACAGGCAGTTTGGGCAGCCATAGGAAGAGCCAGAGTGTGCTCGGTTGACCTACAAGCGGTGATGAGTGGTAAGACTTCCAGGTGATTTGATGGTGGTTGGATATGAAGGATGCAAGTTCACCCTCGAGTGGCTCTATTCACTTGGAAGGTGGTCTAGGATTGTTTGCCAACTAAGAGCTTGCTGGCTAGGAGGGGAGTCAGGATTTCTCCGATATATGTGGATTGTTCGGACTTGGTGCAATCTGTCAGTCATGTCTTGCTAGAGTACCCACAGGTAGCATAGGTCTGGAGGAGGGCCTTATTTTTCCTACCGGGGCCCGCGGTGTCAGCTGTGGATCTTCTTCGGTACGTGAGGTCTGCCATACGGTCTCCGAGCACTGATGAGTGGGGTATTGTTACCATCTATTTGTCTTACCACATCTAGTTGGACAGGAACGATAGAGCCATCGAGAACAAGAGAGCTTCCGTCAGGGCTGTGGAAGTCACTAAGGCAGCCAAGGCTCATTCATCTAGGATGGCTAGGGACATCTAAGACCCCCTCTATGCTAGTGTTGCGCCCAGACATGTCCTTGTGTCTTGGGAGTCCCACCCCTGGCTATCTCAAGGTAAATTTCGATAATAGTCTACTCTCTAACGGTGATAGTGCTGGAGTGGCATTCGTAATCAAGGACCAGGCCTCCAAGTTGATTGCTACGGGGGGGCGCCATACTTTTGAGGCTTCTGCTTTTGGAACGGAGCTCAGGGCTATATGGGAGGGACTCTTCTATACAAGACATGTGCTAGAAGTTGGGTGTATCATCCTTGAGGGAGACTCAGCCGCGATGATTGAGTGCATACTGAAGGAGGGGCAGGGGGAGGTAAAGCACCCGCTTCTAGGCAACATCCGGCTAATGCTGAAGGAGTGTTGTGCTTTTCGAGCCGTGTATGTATTTCGAGAGGCAAAGAGCTGCTAATTTGGTCGCCTCATTTGCTGCCCAATATTCTGAAGGGATTCTCTAGACTTGGGGAGGCAAAGCACCCGCTTCTAGGCGACATCCGGCTGATGCTGAGGGAGTGTTGTGCTTTTCGAGCCGTGTATGTATTTCGAGAGGCAAAGAGCTGCTGATTTGGTCACCTCATTTGCTGCCCAATATTCTGGAGGGATTTTCTGGACTTGGCATGCTTCTATCCCTTCGTCACTGTGTAGTCTTCTTTTTGTGGATTTAGCTAGTTATGCCCACATGAGATTAGTGTGAGGCACCAATGTACAAATAATAATAATAATAATAATAATAATAATAATAATAATAATAATAATAATAATGAGATTAAATAGTATGGTAAAAGGCGAACAACTAGCTCAAGAGCTAGTTGGAGGGAACAACGACAAGTACCAATGACCAATGCATACGTGACGAGAAGGAAGTGGATGTAAATGGCGGCAAAAAGGTTGAGAGGATTTGCATGCCTGCCTTTTTCTTTTCCTTTTTTTTTGGCTAAAGCGGATGTTTCATATTATACGGGTACGAATACACCCAGTAGAGTCTGCAAACAAAAGGTTCTGGAATGCACCGAGCAAATCATCCTCACCAACCCATAGGGTGCCTCCTGAGTGGCTCGCAACATACGCCGCCACCCAGTCCGCCGCCCCGTTAGACTCACGATATACATGCATAGCTCGAAAAATAATCCGCTTCCTCACCATCAACTATATGTCATGGAGCAAAGGATGAACCCCTCCATCGCTGTGAGGGCCCTTCCGGACCCAGCTGATCACCGTGGCCGAGTCGCCCTCCAAGAGGATGGAACTCGCCCGAAGTACACATCGCGCATACCGCAATCCCATCCAAGCCACTCGTAGCTCGGCCCCTGGAACTGAGATGTCGAAGATCTGACAGCCCCCTGCTGCCACCGTGCTTGAGTTCGGACCCCTAATGACAAATCCGACCCCTCCCCTTTTGTCTCCATCCTGGACTGAGCCATCAAAATCGACCTTGAGGAAACTCGAGGGTGGGGGCTCCCAGGTGAAAAATACTATATGAGAAGTTGCCGAAGTAGGATGGGGGCCCCAGGTGTCCCAAGCCGTCAAATGTCCATAGTCC
Source organism: Phoenix roebelenii (assembly GCA_025769935.1). Taxonomy (NCBI): domain Eukaryota; kingdom Viridiplantae; phylum Streptophyta; class Magnoliopsida; order Arecales; family Arecaceae; genus Phoenix; species Phoenix roebelenii. Next base: position 19,570,272 of record JAOXJJ010000725.1, on the reverse strand, counting down.
AAATCTACATGAAGGAACTCTGCTGCCTGTGCCCGTGCCCGCTCCATCACAAACCATGGGGACAGACTAAGCTCGCCAAAAACTCGGGCATTCCTGGCCATCCATACCTGGTAAGCTATGCCGGACACCCTAATAGTCGCAAAACACAACTGAGGGGAGCTAGACCAACGCCGAACCCCCTCCGGGAAGCAATCCCTCCGGCTTCAAGTATCCTCCAGGGTCCCGGACAGCCTCCAAGTCCTCCTCGCCCAAACACACTGGAATTGTACATGATCCATTGACTCGTCCACCTCAGAGTACATGTACAAGGGAGGAATGTTAACTCCCCGTCGGCTCAGTGCTGAGCTCGTCGGCAGACGGTCCCAGGCCACCTTCTAGAGGAATAGTGCAATCCTCTGGTGTAGTCCAAATCTCCATACCCAGCCACATTCCCTATTCAGCTCTGACTCCTGCTGGAGAACCTGAAAAACATCACCAACTCTGACCCTGGCCCTGCAGGTAGTGCTCCATACCCTAACATCTGGACCTGCTGATCTCAAAATAGGGAGAGCCCGTACCCGCTCCGCTAAGTGCTCCTCAAATAGCTGGCCTAGTATGTCGTCATCCCACTCTATCTTCCCTGGCACGAGGATGTCGCATACCCGAAGCCCCGTAGCCCCCTCACCACTAATCATCGTCGGCCACAAGCTCAACGGAAGTGTATCCACCTATGGGTCCTCCATCACGTCAATGCTCCGACCATCGCCAATCAACTACTTAGAATGTGCCTGGGCCATAGGCAAATACCTCCCAACCTCCCGCCACATGAAGGAGCTCCTCTGGCTACCCACCATCTGGCCGGCTAAGCCTGCCCGACCATATCTCACTATCATGACCTGACTCCAGAGTCCATGGGGCTCTAGAACAATGTGCACTGCCCGCCTCGCCAGAAGTGCCTCTCATCTCGCCAGAAGTGACTGGACCCCTAAACCACCCTCACTCAGAGACAGGCAAACTCTTTCCCAGGCCACCAGATGCACCCTATGGCCCCTCCCCAAGGAGCCCCATAGGAAGCTACTCATAAGCCGCTCTATCCCCACCAGCATCGTCTTCAGTACAACAGTATGGGCCATAAGGTAAACAAGCATGGAACAAAGAACTGACCTGACCAGCGTCAACCTGCCCATCATAGAGAGTGATGAGGCCCTCCAACCCACAAGCCTACTCTGCACCCTCTGCACCAAGGTAGAGCACTCTGCCACCCGCAACCTCCTCCTTGTGATGGGGACTCCAAGGTAGTCCAGTGCCCCCTCCTGCTCCTACATCCCCAGTATCGCCCTAATCTTCCATCGCACCCTCCGCTCCGTGCTCGGACTGAAATGTATGGATGACTTTTGGAGATTAATCTTCTGTCCGGATGCCGCACAATACTCAGTCAACACTCTCCGGAAGGCTCGTGCATCCCTCGCTCTCGCCCTAGCAAGCAGCATGCAATCGTCTACAAACAGCAAGTGAGAAATGGGGCGAGCGCTAGGGGCTGGACTATAGGCAGTCAACCCCTGGTTCTCGCAAGCTACATGTAGAGCACGAGAGAGTACATCAGAGCAAATAATGAATAGGTATGGGGATAGAGGACATCCCTGGCGAAGCCCCATAGTAGCTTGAAAAAGGGCGAGGGCTTACCATTGACCAATATGGAGAAGCTAGGCTCCTGCATACAGCCAAGAACCCAGTCAATCCAGATCTGATGGAATCCAAAACTCTCCAACGCTCATCTAAGAAAGTCCCAGTATATATGGTTATAAGCACACTACATGTCTAGTTTCATTGCCATCAAACACCGCTTCCTCAGGGCTCGCTGTAAGTCTCCCATCATCTCTCAAGCTAGCAAAATATTGTCTGATATACTCCTTCCTCCCACAAACGCCCCCTGCTCCTGACTAATCATGCTAGGCAGCAAAGCCTTCATTCTCCCAACCATGAGCCTCGTCACTACCTTATACAAAGTGGTGCACAAACTAATGATCCTGTAGTGGCCCGACTCTGACGCATCCTGATGCTTCAGAATCATGGTGATATAAGTAACCTGCCAGTCATCTGCCATCACCGTCCGACTGATGTATAGCTGCACTGTCTCTACCACTGATCTCCGAATGATACTCCAATACCTCCAAAAGAAGAAGGGTGGAAATCCGTCTGGTCTTGGTGCCTTGCACTCTTTATCTGACACTGACTGGATCAATGCTACATTGTCTGCCTCCTCAACTCTGACTACTGGCCTGGGGAGCTGATCAAGCACATAAGGCCCCCTACCTCCATCCATCTGGATCTAAAAAAAATCAAACAACACCTGTCTCACTGTAGAATTCTCCTCCACCTACTGGCCCACCCCAACTCTCAGTGATCGTATCATATTCCTTTGCCTCCTGATGACCGTTGATCAATGGAAGAAGCTAGTATTTCGGTCCCCCTCTTTGACCCACTGTGCCTTCGAGTTCTGTCTCCAAAAGGTCTCCTATTGATGCAGCAATGAGTGATGAGAGGTCAAGTAACGTCGCAAGCCTGCCATCTCACCCTCCTCCAGCTCCCCCTCTCGATCCTCCCTCCCATGGAGATCCGCAATCAAAACCTCCACCTCCTCTAGTCTCCAGAAAATGTTGCCCACAACCTCCCGGTTTCATCTGCGAAGGCGGCGCTTAGTGATCTCCAATCTGTGCGACACCCTCTGCATGACACTTCCTACACTGGCATACCCCAAGCCTCTCTGACTACTCCCCAAGATTGGGGGTATGACAACCACAGCTTTTCAAATCGGAATAGGTGATAATGACTGGAGCTCGAAGCTGTAGAAATCAAAAGAGGACAGTGATCTGAGGCAATCCGAGCAAGATGACTAACCTCGTAGGAGGAAAATCGCTGAATCCAATCCGGAGAGGCAATGGCTCTGTCAAGCCGCTCCCACACTCTCGCTCATCCAGACTGATTGTTACACCAAGTAAATTGCGATCCGGATAAGCCAAGGTCCACTAAGCCAGTCACATCCAGAAACTTCTGAAACTTCCTCCTGTCCACTAAATCATATTAGGCCCTACCACCTCGTTTCTCATTGAGGCTAAGGATGCAATTAAAGTCTCCCACCACCATAGTCGGCACTTCCTGAGTCAACAAACATATTAGCTCACCCCAAAGGACTCTCCTAGTCTGGTAATCGGTGCTAGCATAAACCCCACACAGCACCCACAGCGGTTCATTTGGTTCTGAGATAACCATCACAACCTGCTGAGAACAGTTGCAAGAAACATTTATAGAGGCTACCCCTCACTTCTACAACATCAAAATACCTCCGGACAAGCCCTGAGACTCTATTACAATGGATTTCCAATCAACTGCCAAACGTCGCTCCACCTGACGTAACCCTTCTCTGGACACCCATGTTTCACAAAGAAAACAAACCTCAGGGCAATGAAGTTGAACTAATCTCTTGAACGACAACAAGAATGAAGGCTTGGCCGCTCCCTTACAATTCCATGCTAGGATCTTCATTTAACACTGTGGGATGAAGCTTGCTCCTGACTCCGTGGGCTGATCACTCCCTGTATATTAGGCTTTTCGTCTTCCTCGGACTCCACCACACCTCCCTGAATCGCAGCTCGCAACAGATCCACCACCTTCCCATGATCTTGAATAGTAGAGTTAGATCCCTATCCCGAGCTCCCAAGGATACCCCTCATCACCACCGTCGCTGATGCACCAGGGGAGTGTTTTGCCGGCGCCAGCGAGCTGGAAGCATCCTCCACGTCCCCTGTCTCAAGCCCCCCCACCCTTCACAGACAAAATGAAGAAGTCACCCCTCTCTGCACCGCCTTTGCCGAGGTCCCCTCCTTCCGTTGTAGCAGGTCCATCGGCGTATCTTCCAGATTCTTCCCCTTAGCCGGAGTCTTCCCGCCACCTCCAGCCACGGCTGCCCGCGACTATGGAGCCGCGCCTGCCGTCGCCTGTCTGCTCGATGCAAGTGTTCCACCTACCACTCGCGAGGTCCCAGCGGATCCGTCAACTATTGGGGCACCGTCCGTCGCCAGTCGACTGGGGGCCCTCGCTGGCGGTAGGGAGGTGCTCCAAAAATGCCTCCTTCCTTCCTTCCTCCGACGTAGTTGCGGATCGTCGAAGGAGGATGACAACACCGAATGAGGGAGCTGAGTCGGCTCAGTCCATCTCGCCCCGAGTCCTTGGTCGCCTTGGCCGGGATCCTAGCCCGCTTCATCGGCTTGGGCCCTGTCCACAGGCCAGCCCGGTATGAGCAGCTTGGCCCGTTCCCATGTGGCTCGGTCCATCATGGAGTAGCAGGCTCGGACATGGGCCCAGATCCAGCCCGATCGACTCAGCCCGTCCAAGTTCAGCTCGGCCTAGCTGGCCCATCCCTCCGGCGGACTCCGAGTTCGACCTCGGCCCCGCGCTGAGTTTGGTCATCTCGGTGTCCATCACCACTTCGCCCGCTGCTTCCTTCTCCGGTGACCTCCACCTAGCCAACTTGGTTGGCTTTTGCCATCCGTCCGTGTTCGTGGGCGACTCGGGGAGGATCAGTATGGCTTTATGGGACCTCGGCCCCGACCCAGAGGGCTCCTGCACCGGCGTATGGTCGATCTTCGACGCGGTGGCCTGCTTCCCCAGCTTGTTCACCTTCGACTGCCGTAGCTTAGTAGTTGTCAGCCACGGACCGAAGAGAAGCTGGCTCCCCCAAACGTCCCCCTCCTTCAACTCCGTCCCAGTCTGCTGGGTGTGAAGATCTCTCGGTTCTCCGAACATCGCAGGAGTCATGAGAGGAAAAGGGCAAGCTCCCTGTCCGTGCCCCAGTCGGGCGCACTTGTAGCAGAAGCCAGACAAGTTCTTGTAACAAAATGCCTGCCAATGTAGATCAGAATCAACCTGGATGAAGGTCCCAGGCCGGATCGGCTCGCACGCATCTATCTCGACCTTGACACGGATGAATCTTTACAATGTGGGTAAGATTCGACAGTACAACGACCATTCCGACTCCAGCAACTAAATGAGTCTTTACAATGTGGGTTGACGATGTTGGCTAGGGATCTCCTTAGCTGGCCAGCTTTCATATTCTGTATTTTGGTCCAAGGGTTCAGCGAAAAGCTGGTCACGGTTCAAGGAATTTTACACCGCAAGGCCGGAGGATGTTTTTAAAAAAGGAGATTTTCGATCCTGGAGGCTGGTTGTCCAGGATTGGGTCTTTCCAAAATATCTTAGGGTGCGTTTGGTTCACGATAGAAATTGAAATCAAAGTCGGAATGAAATTTGAATATTAGAAGAAAGCCTAGATTAAATTTTGAGAAAATTGGACATTCTCTCTAAAATGGGAATGGGAATGGGAATGAAACTCTCTCCTATCAAATAACTAGAATGAGAGTCACTCATTCTCAATTCCATTTCAGAGCCCGACTCCTTCCAACCAAACATACCCTTATTATTGCTCTATCTCCTGTATGGATTTTCAATCTGCTTGAAAGAAACTGTCAAAAAAGCGAAGACTCGTGTAATATTTTGCTAGCAATAGCCTTTGCTGGAGCGTGGTGCTGGACAAGTCCCCACCTAGTAAAGCTAGGTTCATTTTTGGTTAAAGTTTTTAATTCCAAGTCCTCCCTCCTGCTCGGCATCCAACATTTCCTCCAATTAATGAGGCAGAAGCCAGCTGATATTGAGATAGATCCCTTCCAAAAAGGATTGGCGGATAAGGCAAGCCAAGATAATTGATTAGCAGCTTTCCCCCCTCAAATGGTCGTTCACGGTCTAGACCCGTAAGAACCCCAAATTTCTGTCCGTTCTACGAATATGATAGCTCGCGCTGGCGCTGGCGCGCGAACAGGGGCCACGCTTGTTATTTTAGCGAGGTGGATGAATTGCTGGTGAGAAGGATTGATCTGATCAAGGAGCACAAGTTACTTGTAAAACCCCGTTCCCGGAGACAAGTGTGAGAAGGAATTACCAGTTGGTTGAAATCTCTCAGTACATCTAATGACAAGTGATGAAGCTATCAAGGATACATCTGTCATGCAAAAAGGTCAATTGGGTGGTGCTTGTCAGGCTCCACCATGACAGATTTAAGACGATTGACTAGCAATTGTGGTGATGGTTCTTATGATCCCATCGGGAAGGCTGATTGGTCGGTACATATTTTTTTTCTCGCAGGGGATGTCTTTTTCCTATTCAATTCGAACCCGAATGGTCCTAGAGCCTTCTCCCATCCAAGCTCAAAAACCGCATCTTTGCTTCATCCTTGGATAAAGAACGATAAATTGAGGTTGACAGTGTAATAATCCTATATTGACGAATAATCAATATAGGACTACATACACACTTGTACGGATCCTTATATTTTTTTTCGTTCCAGCCTGTTATCCTCGTCGGACTCAGAATCTAAATTCATCCAAATATAATCAAGTACTACAATCAATCCATGGTAAGCATCAATAAGTTTGTGTTATAGTACCCTCCAGTCCACATTAATCATGAGCCGAATCCACTATGATATCATTTATAATAATCCGCTATGATATCATTTATAATAATCCAAAACGACACTAAAAAAAATACTAGTTAGAAGATATTTTTTGGATTCTTTAGTCCTATATAAGTATCCAAAATTTTTTTAATAAAAGAAAAAGTTTGTAAACTCCTTTGCGATCTCATTTAGCTTGATCCCATGTTTTGAGTTAACCAAAAAATTATTTTGGTGACGGCAGCAATTTGCCATTCCAGCTAAGCCATGTTTTGTCACCATGGTGCAGCCCATTTGATACAGACCTTGTTTTCCATGACAACTCGTCTTGGTGCGCTGAACTTTCCAGCCACTCTTTGATGGTGCAACGCTGAGAAGGTTCAGTTGCCGTCAAATCCCATTGCTCTTCAAGAGCATCAGTTTCATAGATTCTTTTTGCTTGCGGACTATGTTGTGCCCCTGGAATTGACTCCATGTACCTTTCAGTCTTGCGCACCAAGATTGCAGCTAGGCCGCGGTGGGTTAGATCCCACTAGTAAGGGGATTAGGCAGTGCAAATTGGTTTATTGTAGCCAAAGCAACTCCAAACGGAAAGGCTTGACCAGAGTATATGTTTCCATCATAGAGGCAAATGAGGATGCAGTCAGGAGTTGGCTTTGGGCCTTTGGCAAAGCATGCACATAGCAAAGTGGATGCGAAACTTCGTAATCGGTAGAGAGTATAAAGCGGTATAACTTGGCAAGGAATACATTCTCATGATGATTTGACCACGTGAAGTCCCTTCCTCGAATTGGAGGATCCATAAGGCGCATTTCTGGGATGAAGTCGGCAAATTGGGCCATATCGAGGCGATCTAGCCCGCCGAATACAGATGAAGCTCAATGCAATAAATGATCTGGGATGGGTGTCGCATGGCTGAAACCAAAAGCGGTGGCCCCCCTATGCCATTCTAATTTTGCACAATTCAAGGGTTTTGTTGAATCTGGCTTTGGATCTCGTGACACCTATCAGACCTGTGGGTTATCTTGTGTAATTTGACACAAAGGAAGCACTTATTGAATTGTATTAGTAGACAGATCTAAGTGACTCAATTAGGTGGAGCTTTTTATGCATAAAGAAAATTAGATATTAGGGACGGGTTTGATGGTTGGAAGTCATAATGATCACAGTATACCAAGAAAAATAAAAGATGAATGTTTTTTCTAATAAGAGGTATTTCTTTGTTTATGGGATGGAGGCCACTACAATAGCAATATAGCTGGCATTGTGACGCCTAAACTCCTTTACTTATGATATCTATACCCATGTGATATAGCCTTAATATTGTAATTGATGTTGGTCGTTTAACTCAATGGTGAGCTAAAGAGTTTTGGGCTAGAGAAGATTACTGAATTCATCTAATCTACGATTGGACATTATTGACCATGGCCTCTCATTGGACCCAACAAAGGAATGAGCTCTATGAATCTACAGTAGATTTTGTCTAACGCTTACCCTCCTCTTTGCTATCTATCGAGGATCGATGTGAACATGAGGATCATCGCCACCATGACGTACCATAACGTGGGCATTCATCCAAAGATGTTTCAATTTATAAAAATGTTGTACTGAATAATAACATTGGTCTAAAGCTTTGTCCAATGTCAAGCCACTTTTCACCAACTTTACAGTAGAAAAATCTATCACGCATAATAAACAAAAGATTGAACCTTGGATCGCATGAAATAAGATAAAATTTCACTTTAGATCAGGCCAATCAAGCTAAGTCAAATGATCGCTGTTGAAAAGGAAAAGCATTTCTTCAAAGGAAAAAGAAAACAACTCTTGTTTATTTGACTCGTATTCTCCTTCACTATTCTTCTTTCTCGCCTAAGAGATCGTGTGTAGACTACATTACCTGCTACACTAGAAAATAAAAGAAGGTTAAAATAACAAGTTATCTATGTTTAATAAGGGGCTTATAAATAATTTTCTTTTTATGAGAAATATTATACATAATTTTCTCAACATATGTCTTACTTAGTTAAGTAGACAATGTTTGAGACTTTGCATGTACAAATGCAAAGTCATTACTTCAAATAATTGAAAATCATTTAGGACTAATAGTAATTGTATTTTTCTTTCAGATATTTTATACAGTGAGACAACGACCGTACAAATTCTGAACTTAGATATAATTACATTTGTAAGAACCAATATTTTTTTTTTTTTGTTTCACATATTCTATATAGGGATCACTAATCTACTAATCTCAAAAGCATTTTGTGGTAAAAAAAAATACAAACTTACTGTGACTAATAATAATAAGGGTGTAAAATGGCATGCTTTTCGGTGTGGACTAAACATGCCGACACAAGATCCAAAACAAGCACTAATCAACTAAAAGAATAAAAGTCAGAAGAGAGTAAAAAAAATATTAGAGAGAAAAAAGCATATAAAAAATTCGCTGCTTTACAAGATGCCTTAAGAAAATGAACTAGGGATGCCTCTCCAACTAGCTTTGTGTTACATAATAGGACCAAATAAGACTTCAATTCAAAGAGAAATACCAGCCATTTTCCATGACTACATGGACCCAGGTTGAAAACTAAACCACCCAAAGACAATTTAATTTCATTGAACCTAAGGCTTACATTAGCTAACTTGGACCAGCTAACTAGAATTAATGCATGAAAGTTCACAATATCGTTCAATAAAGGGACCTGTCTTTAATTATATTTTACATGTTTTTACACAGTGACCCCAAGAACCATCAGGGGTTCAGAATATACAAATACAGATGCAAAATACTACATAGCACCCGGTGGAGGTTAAAAATTACTCTCAAGTTCACGAGACTGATCATTTTCCTAGTTTATGTAACCAGAAGTAATTAGCCCATCCTAACATCAAGCCACACAGGATGTTGTGTCGCCGCCTCCTCAAACGCTATGTCTTCCTCCAAACCCCTCTTCCTTCCCTGCCCCTCGCCACTACTATTAGTCTCAGCTCCATCAAGAATCTCTCTTCTCTTCCCTCCTCCCCCACCAAGAAGCCTAGCCAAAGGAAGCATCCTCTCTCCCCTCACCAAAATCCAGTGAATATCAAATGCAGGGAAATGCGGAAGCCGCTAGAATCATACAAAAATAATGATTCTAAACTTCCTATGATTCTTGGATTAGGAAAAAGAATCCAACGTCTGATGTGTATGGTGTACACAAGAAAAAACAGACAACAAAGCAAATATAGGTAATATGTACGTCATTGCTCATCCTATCACTATTGCTAAGGTATAAATTTTCTAACCTAGGAAGCTATACTACCAGTAGTTGCTAGTTGTCAGTTCGTGAGTCACTTGCTTCAACTGGCTGTGAGTGCATGAAGTATAAATAATGATATAATACTATGGCGCCACATCTATCTTTGATGGGCTATCAGAGTTTTGTCGAGTTCCAATACATCGACTTTATTCTTGCTTTTTATCGCTTGAAAGTTAACCAAGACCATGCCTCCAAGCCAACGAGACACAAAGCAGGCACAATATCTACATTGTTTCAGTTCTTCTCTTAAATTTATAAATAAAAAGTAAGAGACTGAGAAAGGTAAAATATCGTCTTGAATGCATCAGTCATATTGATACTAAGTTCATTGACATCAAAGTACATTATTTTCAGATATTTTAAATAATATATTAGAACAGAGTGCATTTTCACCTAACTCTTCAAACACAGGCTCCTACTTTGGAGAAATTATCAATAGAATAATTTTATTAGCTTGGCAAAGATAAATGTTAAACTAACGAATGTATAAACAAATGAAAAATTTTTACCTCGTGTATCTTATTATCAATCTCCTATTCTTTGCTACCCATTCATCATCCCTTTCTAGCATCACCACCCTAAAGATCCTCATCCTCTTTTCTCATCACTACTACCATCAGAGTCCTCCCAATCCTCCCATGGCACCAACATTGTGTACGTCCATACAAACAGCCTTTACCCTTTGCCCTCTACTTGGTTAAAATTTCACCCCCGTATATCATTCAAAGTGCCAACATTGCACCATACCCCCAAAAGAAGAGGGGAAATTGCATCAGTAAATTTTGCTTTCTTTTTCTCCTTTGTTCTCATCTAATTCTGATCAAGCATGCATGAAACAAAAAAAAAGTAAATAAAAGCCTGACAAAATATAAAATAAAAAAGGAAGCATATTAGGTCCAAAGTACTGTAATGTTCACCAACACTAAATCAAGATTAGCTCTTTCTTCACCATCTACTCGGTTAAAAGTATCAATGCTACATCACCTTCTTCTATTTCAATTTTCTTTAAAGAAAACCCATTACTGTAAGAATAGGATTAAGAAATAAAAGAAAGGAACAACATTTAATTTTGAAGAATAGGTTGCGCACAAAGATTTTTTGAAAACAAAATCTCTTTAAAACTATTCGATCCTAAGTGGAAGAGTCAGGTTGGAAAGGACTGTAAGATTAAAAGAAGCCAAATATATATTTGCATTTCATATTAGAGACTGTGGTTAGACAAGATAAACTCATAGACCAAAAGTAGATCATCACACACTTATAAACAAATAAAAACCAGATAATCTACTATAGTAGGGAAAAAAGCAACAAATGCATAGCATATTCAAATATTTTACAAAGAAAAATCAAAATAAGATAAAGACTCTAAAGAAGGGTTAGAAGCAGCAAATGTAAAGCATATTCATATGCTGTTGTACAATGAGGTAAATGCCACCATGATCAGTACCACATGTAATGTGAATAGAATATTTAATCACAACCTAAACTACATCACTGAGTAAATTAATGCTTTTCTAAGGGAAGAGAAAATGGATGTTTTCACTCAAGAAAAAAGAAGAAAAAACAAAGAATCTAGAATAACTGACCTGTAATGCTCCCGGACTCTTTTCCATGCTTTCCTCATTAACCCCTCATCAGACCCTTCTCAGCAACCTAACCACCCCGCATATTTGTTCACCATATTTTTCACGACAAATCACATGCAGTTCCCCTTTACAGACATCCGTTTAAAGATATGACCGGGATTCATTGACAGAAGGGCACCCTTGGGTGCTCAGATCTGCCATCCACTTGCATCATATGAGCTACACTACTGATGCCCTGCCCTAAATCACATAAAGACATATGATAGAAAGAGTGGATATGTAAACTGAAACTCGTTAGTACGTTATGGGGATGCTGGTGCATATTTAAATCACAGACAGCATTGATTCAAATAAACTGCAGCATGATGATAGCATAAAATGACAATATTCATTGCAAATACCAGGATCATGAGTAACAGTGGCAGGAAATTCTCTTTTGGTGGTAGTAACAATCACAGTCTTGTGCTGTGTCTTGAAAATTCTGCACTTTATTATGGATGCTCATCCACTCCAGAGAACCCCATATTGACATTCTTGTCCTGAAAGTTTGCAGCACTGCACACAAATTAGACACAAATATTAATTATGACTAATAATAATCATAAATAAAATTACAGCCTCGGATAATCAAGTGCTAGTAGAAAAGAAAAAGTAATGTAAGTATAGAAGGCTGTAAGCCCTCCAAAAGAGTTAAAATTTGAAAAAAAAAAAAAAGGATGAGGGACAAGTCACTGCTTCTTTAAACTTACTGAGACCAATGCACAGACATGGTCCCTCCTTGCACTGAACACACCTTTCAAAATTTACATTCAGTCAGAGACACTGATTTTGTGTATTACCACCTTACAAAATGTAAAATAAAATATAAGGATTTAAAAGATAACTGTGATAACGTGCACCAAGTTTAACATCTAAAAACTCTTCAACATCCTTAAACATATTATAACATATAACAAATGCAAGAAAATGTTGAAGCCATTAGTATTAGACAAAGAAATATCACTTCTAAAATTACAATAGTTATTGGATAATCCAATATAAGATATACATGGAGCACACAAGAAAATGACAAAAAGAAAAGAAAATTAGGCAACATGTACCCAGAATAATTAATATCATATTGCACTCAATTGCTCATCCTATCACTATTAATAAAGTATTCTCTGAAATGAGGGTTAGTCAATTGCTCATCCTATCATGATTAATAAAGTAGTTCTCTGAAATGAGGGTAACTTGCATACTCTGTAAATGCTAGTGTTCTGTTCATGAAGCACTTGGTTGAGCAGACTTTGACTGCATTAAGTATAAACAATGACGGGATAGACACCACCTCTTCTTTCAGTGAGCTTTCAGAGTTTTATCGAGTTCCAGTACAGTAATTCCTGTCTTAATTCCAACCAGTTGACAACTAAAGAAGACCCTGCCTCCAAGCCAATATGGAACAGAGCAGGGGTAGAAATCAGGCACCATTTCTACCCAGTCCAGTAGACTGACCAATGAAACATTAGAAAAACAAAACAAAAACTCAGATATAGTTTTATCACATTATGGATGGAAAATTGTAGCAAAAACTATTAAATGCACAAAGTTACACAATGCGTCCAGATAGTAACTCTGGTTTCAACAACTGAAGAAACAGTTTCCCAGAACAAACTATGTGACAAATAATAGTCTTAAAGAGATAATTATGTACAAGAATAGCAAAATGAAGAATGTAACAAGCTAAGAAGTGATAGAGATCATTAGAAATATGAACGTAACAAGATAGTAGGTTTAAAGAACCTCAAGAAATTTAAGTTAAAAAGGGTCAAAATTAAACTGACACAGATCATTAGCAATATGAATTTTTCTTCCCAAGAAGTGAAAGAAAATAAATGGAACTCAAGACCAACATAAAAGAAAACTGGAAAAAAAGGTCCAATGTAGTAATTTCTCCTCAGCTTCACAGAGATAAGATTAGGGCTAAAAACGGATCGGATATAGATCGGATATTGATATATCCATATTTTTTAACGAATATGGATACGAATACAGATATTAAATGAATATCAAATTAACATCCATATTTGTTCTAAATGGATACGGATATAAATCGGATATTAAGCATATCTATATTTGTTCTAAACGGATACAGATGCTAATCGGATATTAAACATATCTATATTTTCTTATCTGAATACAGATATAAATCAGATACTTTTTTAGATATTAATCAAATTTGAGAAAAATTCAATGATAGAAACTAGCAATAAAGATATGATCATAAAAGAAAGATTCAATTAAAATAAATATAATTTTAACAAGCATTTATCAATAATAAAAACTAATAATTTCATAAATAAGATACTACTCAAAGTTGTTCGTCACCAAAGTAGATCGGATCTATAGCGCCTCTAAAGCATCTCACCGCTATCGTCGGTTGCAATCACCAAGTGGAAACTAGAAAGTAGATGGGATTTTTGAAACCCTAATTGCTTAAAGACGACGAAAAGAAAAAAAGAGACCAAACGAACGAACAAGAGGTTTGAGCCTTTCACTTGTGCGGGGTGATTCGAAGAATTTTATTTAAATCGGGTATGTCGTATTCGGGCTACTATCTTAGGTGCCGGTCATTCGATATCTGGGTTTCTTTTAGTTTAGGTTTGGTTATTACTTAATTGGTTTCCCAATTTAATTTAACTTAAACTTCTTTTTTTCACTTACCTTATTATATAGATATCCGGATTCGGATCCGAATCCAGAAAAATCAGGTATATCTATATCCGAAAGATTTTTGAACGGACTATCCGTATCCGGATCCGATCGGACTAAAAAAATAGTATCCAAATTCGACTCAAATCGGATACATAAACAGATATGGTCCGATATAATCCGACCTGCTTTCAGACCTAGATAAGATTAAAAGATTCAGGTGTAAGAAAGAAAAAACAGTGCTCCCAGATACATATATAGTTCACACTACCAATGGATTTAAAGAAAAGAATATATGGAAATATTGTTCCTATACAAACAAACATAATATGTGAAGAAGAACAAGAATAAATTATATGATTTTAGGTGATAGTGAATGAAAAAGAATAGAACTTCAAGAAATATTATCCACAATATTATCGCAAATGCAGTAGTGATATAAAACTAAGTTCATTGGCATCAAAATACATTATTTTCAGATTTTCTAAGATAAAATATTAGAACAGAATACATTTGCAGCTGAACTCTTCCAACAGAATCCCCTGAGGTTTGAGAATTTGTTAACAAATAATTCTAAAATAAGCAGCATATAAACAAAGGAAATTTTCTTATCTCTTGTATATTCCTTTTTCAATATCCTATTCCTTTACTTCTGTTAGCTTAGCTGTAGCTATAAACTAGCCGTTGGAGCCTGTACTGTAGTTATAGCTGTAGATGACCTATACTGTAGCTGTACATGAGTTGTACACAATAGCCATCTTCCCTCATAAAAGGAGGGCTATAGCTGTTCTTCAAGTGATAAGAATAGAAGATTACTTTCCTCCTTTTTTCCACATCTCTTCTTCTAACATGGTATCAGAGCCATAGAAATCCTGAAGCAATCTTTTTTTTTCTTCTCTCCGTCTCGTAGGCCACCGCCGGCCACTTCTTCGACGGCGGTGGTATTGCCGGGATCGTTAGGATCTGGCACATGCTTCCTCTCTCTGTGGCATTCCATCAGAAGCCATACCTTTTCTTGTGGAGAACCGGCCGACCGCAGCAGTGCAAGAGCTTCCGCCGTCCGTCGCCGGAGGAGAAGTCCGTTCGACGTCAGGCACCGGCTCCGAAGAAGAGGATTGTCCGCCGCCAATTGTAGCGGAGAGGAGCCGGGTGCCCGGGTGCTCTTTATTCCCCAGCTTCTTGGTCTTCTCCTTGGGAACGGTGGCCGTGAGCACTCCATTCTCCGGCTTCTTGGTCTTCTCCTTGGGAACGGGCGCCGTGAGCACTCCATTCTTCTCCTTGGTGACCTCTTCGTCTTCACGTTGTCCGACAGCCGGAACCGCCACAAGAACTTGCCGCTGCGCTGCCGTGTTGGTCTTTTCCTCCTATCGTGATCTTGGGCGCCCGCAGCAGCACATCCCGTCGCAAAAGGTGACACAAAGCTGTTGCTCCCACCGCCCTGTGCAGCAGCTTCTCGAGCCTCACCCACTGCGTCTTGCGTCCGACCCCCCTACAGGTGAAAGATCAAGGAGCCTTGGTCACGTCCTTCTGACACCCGAGACGTGACACAAAGTCATTTTGCCCAAGGTAGATTCTTTTGCCCATCCCCATGTCCCAAGTACAGAGGCAAAAAGAAAAATTTTGGTCATAGTTTGAGAAGCGAGCTACAAGAACGTGACACAAAAAGTCTGCCACGTTTCCAAAAAAAAAAAGGGAAGCGAGAGGTTGCTTGAGATTTCAATCATGGCTATGTCAACTGATGTTACACGCCCTGTTGAGATCATTTTGGATGGAACTAATTATAATATTTGGTCCCAATGTCTGTTTTTCTTTATTGGGCGTAGATTATGAAGATTCTCCATCGGAGACAAGAAGGCTCCTACACATATTTCTACAAAGTCCGATGCTGATTTTGAAGAACGGCAGAAAGAATGGGAGAGTACACACTGTAAGATTCTCTCTTGGTTCATTAATACACCTATGCCTTCTATTCAAACTCTTCTCCAATTTCGAAATGCAAAGCTCGCATGAGAACTCTTGGCAAATCGCTATAATTGGTCGAGTGACTTGGCTCTCTAGTTCCAATTGGAGTCTAGGATTCATCAGTTGCGTTAAGCATCTGGTCAATCTATTTTTGACTTTCATTCACAGATTAGCAGTCTTCAGGACCAGCTTTCCCAGGCTGATCCTAATTTTACAGACAAGAACTTTGCCAAGAAGTTTCAGGAATATAGGAATCGTCGGCAATTTATTCAACTTATGATGGACATTCGAGATGAATTTGAGAACACGAGGCTTCTTTACTTCATCGATCTCCTCAGCCAACTGTTGAGGTAGCCCTCACCGAGCTTATATCTGAGGAGACTCGCCAGGCTATCGGCGAGGTGTTTCTATTGATATGGTTATGGCCACATCAGCTGGTATTTTACCCACTCCTCTTATTCTGCTTCTGTTCCAGTAGTTACAGCTACTCCTTCAAAGTCAGACAATGGAAAGACTAGTAAATTTCAGAAACAGTATTTTTATTGTGGCAAACTAGGCCATAAGATCTCAGAGTGCAGGAAGAAACAGGCTGATGAGAGAGCAGCTCAGAAAGCCTAGACAGTCTCGCCACACCGGATTGCAGCTGCTGCATCTATTGGATCGTCGGATTCTGCGTCTTCTTCTTCTATGCCCACTTCATCTACTACTACAACTGATATTGAGGCAATAGTCCATCAGGTTCTATCTCGCACTGCCCTCTCTACCATCTTAGGTAAACCTTCTTCCTGATTTATTGACTCCGCCTGTTGTAATCATATGACCTCTGATTCCTCCTTAATTCCTTTGAAAACAAACTTAAATCGTGTTCCTGTTATATATACCGCTAACGGCTCCCATATGGGTGTTAGTCATGTAGGGTTTGTCTCTACTCCTACTCTTTCTTTACTTATACATATCTTATTCCAAAATTGTCTTTCAATTTGTTATCTATTGTTCAACTTGTGGAACATGGTCTTAAAGTATCCTTTACTGATAAAGGTTGTGATGTGCAGGATCAGAAGACGGGCCAGCTCGTTGGGACCGGGCGTAAAATTGGCCGCTTGTTTGAGCTCACATCATTACATGTACCTAGTTCTAGTCCTATCCCATCAGTCGCTGTTGTATCCTCGAGTCTCTGGCATTCTCGATTAGGGCATGCCTCTCTATCTCGCGTTCAGTCTTTAGTTTCGAGTGGTCATTTAGGAAAAGTTTATTTTCAACCTTTTGATTGTGTCTCTTGTCAATTAGGAAAACAAAATGCTTTATCCTTTACTAAAAGTGTTTCTTTCTCCACTGCACCTTTTGACTTGGTACACTCTGATATTTGGGGACCTACTCCTGTTCCAACTAAGGGAGGATCACGATATTTTGTGATATTTATCGATGACTACTCACGGTATACATGGCTATATCTTTTACGTGATCGCTCTGAGTTGCTTGACATTTTTCGTGATTTTTAGGAGATGGTCAAAACCCAATTTGGTCGGCCTATAAAAGTCTTTTGTAGTGACAACGCTATGGAGTATACCTCTACCTCATTTATGGAAGCACTTAAACAAAATGGAATCGTATCCCATCGTTCTTGCCCTTATACTTCTCAGCAAAATGGTCGTGCCGAAAACGAAAACATCGACATATCTTGGACATTGTCAGGTCTCTCCTTCTTTCTGCCGCATTACCTGAGTTCTTTTGGGGAGAGATTGCTCTTACAGCAGTCTATACCATCAATCGGATACCTTCTTCCACTATCTCAAATAAATCACCATATGAAGTTCTTCATGAAAAAGTCCCTGATTACTCTTTTCTAAAAGTTTTCAGTTGTGCCTGCTTTGTTCTCCTTCCTTCACATGAACATACCAAACTTGGACCACGCTCACGTCTTTGTTGTTTCCTTGGATATGGTATCAAACATAAAGGCTATCGATGTTACGACCCTATAGCCAAGCGACTTCGTATATCCCGACATGTTCAATTTTGGGAACACAAGATGTTTACTAGCATATCTCCACTCTTCACGGGTCCTCCTCAGTATTCCCCCATCTTCAATAGATCCACTATTGATCTCTTTTCAGATTTCTCTTCTGATGCAAGTAATGAGAGCTCATCAGGTAATCTTTCTACGTCTGATTCCACAGAGTCTGGATCGTCCGCTAATCCGATCATCACAATCGGAGCTTCCGAGCCTCTTCCTGCTCTTCGTCGCTCTAGTAGGGTAAGATCCACCCCATCTCATCTTAATGATTATCACTGTTTTTATGCCCTTGCTACCCTCTATAAGCCTCGTAATTATCGCGAGCCAGTTCTAATCCCCTTTGGCAGAAGGCCATGTCTGATGAACTCCAAGCTCTTCATGATACACATACATGGGATCTGACTGACTTGCCTCCTGGAAAGACTGCAGTAGGATGTAAGTGGGTATATAAGATCAAGACTCATGCTGATGGTTCAGTGGAACGTTACAAAGCTCGTCTTGTGGCTCGAGGATTCACCCAGAAGTATGGTATTGACTATGAGGAAACTTTTACTCCAGTTGCACGTCTTATCACTTTTCGTTCCTTACTTGCAATTGCAACTGTTAAGCAATAGAAGATGCATCAGATGGATGTTAAGAACGCTTTCCTCAATGGTGACTTAGCTGAGGAAGTGTATCTACTACCTCCCCCAGGTCTTATTCATCCACAGGGAAAAGTTTGTCATCTTCTAAAGGCGCTCTATGGCCTCAAGCAGTCTCCTCGAGCTTGGTTTTCCAAGTTCAGCTCAATCCTCACTCAACAGGGCTTCACTCCTAATGCATATGACTCTGCCCTATTTATTCGCCGATCCGAGGCTGGTATTGTTCTTCTCTTGCTATATGTGGATGATATGGTTATCACTAAAGATGACGTGTTAGGGATTCATACACTTCAGCAGTTTCTTGGACAACAATTTGAGATGAAGGATTTAGGATCCCTCAGCTACTTTCTTGGTCTTGAGGTGACATCCAGCTCAGATGGCTACTATCTTTCACAGGCTAAGTATGCTTTCGAGTTGATATCTCGTGCTGGGTTGACAGATAGCAAGATCGTGGATAGTCCTCTGAAAATGAATGTTAAGCTTCTTCCCACTAATGGTGAACCATTGACAGATACAACTCTATATCGGCAATTGGTTGGCAGTCTCATCTACCTGACCGTGACACGCCCTGACATCTCTTATGCAGTCATCCTGGTTAGTCAGTTTATGCATGCACCACGCTCTACACATTATGCAGCAGTCCTACGTATCCTTCGGTACGTTAAGGGTACATTGTTTCACAGTCTTTATTTTTCAGCCCACTCCACTCTAGATATACAAGCCTACTCTGATACTGATTGGGCAGAAGATCCTACAGATTGTCGCTATACCACAGGCTATTGTTTCTTACTTGGGTCATCTCTTATCTCTTGGAAAAGCAAAAAGCAAACAGTTGTCTCTCGCTCCAGTACAGAGGCTGAGTATCATGCACTGGCAGATACTAACTCTGAGTTCTTATGGCTTCGATGGCTACTACATGATATGAGTATTTCCTTGACTAACCGTTCTTCCCTTCATTGTGATAATATGAGTGCCATGCAGATTGCTCGTAACGATGTATTTCATGAGCAAACAAAATAGATTGAAATAGATTATCACTTTATGCGGCATCATATCAAGCAAAGTACTATTCAGTTGATATATGTTACTTCTACGGATCAGCTTGCTGATATCTTTACGAAGGCACATCCACCGAAGCGTCATCGTGATTTGGTTCGCAAACTCAAGTTGGCATCTTCGCTCCCATCTTGAGTTTGAGGGAGGATGTTAGCTTAGTTGTAGCTGTAAACTAGCCATTGGAGTCTGTACTGTAGTTATAGCTATAGATGACCTATACTGTAGCTGTACATGAGTTGTATACGATAGCCATCTTCCCTTATAAAAGGAGGGCTATAGCTGTTCTTCAAGTGATAAGAAGAGAAGATTATTTTCCTCCTTTCTCCACATCTCTTCTCCTTCTAACAACTTCCTTCCCGTTATCTCTTTCCATCACCACACCCCAGATCCTCTTGATCATCTCCTCTCATCAACACGTGCATCAGAGTCCTCCCCATCCAAGCCACACCTACCGCCCTATCTTTGGTTAAAAATTTCATTCATACTTAACGAAGGAAAACTGCACATTATGAAAATTAAAAATAAACACGAAAAAGAAAAACCGAACCTGATCTAAAGTACCGTCACGTCCACCGGCAATGCACCAAGCTCCTCTGGGAATCAAGAAAAAGAAGAACCAACGAAGAATCAAATCCCCTAAACTAAAACCCTCCAAGAATCGATGAAAACCCTCATTGGAACAAGAAATAATTAAACTCAAAAAAGTGAAACGAGAACGAAACCCTCGGACAGAAACCCTTGGCATTCATTCAAAACCCTGCGGAAGAACGAAAAGCGAGAGGGGGAAGAAAGAGAGGAGAGATATGGTTACGAAAGCACTGAGATGTTCTGGTCATCGAAGAATTTGAAGTGAACGGGGATCATGGACTTCCATTGGTTATTCCTCTCGTCCACCCCTCAGCGACCGGCCGCCTCCTTTTCTTTGAGACTCTTCCTCACCGTATCGAAACGCGACACGGAGAATTGGAAAGGTGGGGGCCTATATATAAGAGTGGAGCTTCGGTCCTCCAGATCCGTGCAGTATACCAGCTGTCAAAGGAGGACTTGAATAAACATTGCATATAATAAATGTTACATAGCTTTCTTTTAAAAAAAACGTTATATATATTATCGCACGCGCATATTGTATTTTTTTCTTCGTGCAATATGTGCCCTCCATTTTGGCCGATTTAAGTGATTGTGTGATATGATGTCAGTGAACAAAAAATTATTAGTTAGACCAGTTTCACCATCTCAGATGGACCAATCCCACCGCAATGCAATATCCATATGTTGCTTTGCAGTTGAATTGGTCCACCAAATTTAAGTAATTCTATCTGTTGGGGGAATATAAATTGCCCCGAAGTACATGAATAAGTCGTCGGCACGTAACCAAGATGCCAAACTCAGAGACGCCCGACCTGAAAGCGCCTGATCTGGGGGCGCCTGACCTGAAGATGCCCGACCTAAAGACACTCGCCTTCAGAGGCGCCCGACCTTAGAGCTCCCGACTAAGCGCTCGACCTCATGACGTCCAACCTCAACATTCTCGACCGGAAGCCCGGCCTCACCATCCACCCGCTGCGGTCATATCCTTCTGCAGCTTGACCAGGAATCATGCCCTGCTACCGCTGTCAACAATCAATGTGCATGGCCTCTGCTGATCTTCGGCTCACTCAACAATCAATGCACATGGCCTCTGCTGATCTCCAATTCACTCAACAATTAATGTGCATGCTATCTACGAATCTCAAAGCCCTCCACGGTAAACAGTTGACCCGCTCTGCTACGTCCGATCAGCCACGACGACTCATTGGCTCTGGCCTTATCTCCTATGGCAATACATTAATTCACATGATCGTGCATTAATTCATACGACATGCTCAATCATGACGGCAACCCGTTCGCCCCGTCACATCACAGGTAATCTTGTACTCCTCTATAAAAGGAAAACCCCTCCATCTTAGAGGGGGTTGGACTCTGAAACTCCGGAGACACATTTTCTCTCCTCCTATACATTTGTCCTCTCTGACTTAGGCATCGGAGGGCCGGCGCCGGAAACCCCGACCACCGGCTTTTTGCAGGTCCCTCGGAGTACGCCACCTGCTGACGGACCGCCACCC
>JAOXJJ010000725.1:19502728-19548340 GCA_025769935.1 Phoenix roebelenii | reverse complement strand
GGCCGGCGCCGGAAACCCCGACCACCGGCTTTTTGCAGGTCCCTCGGAGTACGCCACCTGCTGACGGACCGCCACCCGCCATCTCACGTCGGAGCTCCTTCTTCTCGGCCGACAGCCGCCCCCGAGTCCAATTTTCAGGAACACTATCCATCCATATCTATATCAAGATGTATGTCATATTACCAGTGAGCAAGAAATTGTGGGTTGGATCAGATCCATTAATTCAGCAATGGACCATTGCAATTGCAAAACAACACATACAAGCACAAACCAACAATTTTTTCTAATGAGCATAATTCGAGATCTCTAGATGGCACAAAAATTATATCCTACACCAAGGTGCACGTAGTGGTGCACCATACTAATCACAAACATATGTTTTTGTAGTGATACGCTAAGATGACCACTTGGTCACTAAGTCTGTAAAAACAATTGGATATGATGTAATCACAAAATATCCGTAATCTATATAGAGTTTATAAGCTAGAGACTTTTAATTAATTGAAAACTTGATTAAGAACATGATGTAATTTTGTTTCCAACATTTTTTGCACAAAGATTTTAGAAAGTAGTCTACAAATAATTGAAGGCCAGTTTGTGGACTTTCTAGTAGACTTTGCGATTGTATCTCTTATAAAAAATTTGCAAACTGCTACAAAGCTTTCGTGAAACTTCAAGTTAGGAAATTATTAATTTTCTAAAGCCGGCTATATATTTGTGCATAAATATTATCAAAATTATAATTACAATATTTATATAAAAATAAAAATTGTTATTGACCAGTATAAAGTTGATACTTGTCTTAAAAAAATAAATTTTTAATATTAAAATATACACTAAAATAATGGTTATTATTATCAAATAATAATACTTTGTGAATTATAAAAAATTTTTTGGAGGGAATTTGGAGATAAAGATTTGAATTTTGAAAAATATATTTTATTTGAAAGAACTTACAAGTGAAAAGGACGGTTGTTATTAAAATTATAACGGTTTGTTGTAATTAAAAATAATAATAAATAATAAATAAGAAGTCAGGGACCTGTAACAATGTTTGACGGCAAACATCAACATCAACATCAACACCGTAACGGTTTTTATAACGTTATGTTAAAACTATCGCTGTCCAAAATTCGTTATTTTAATTAATTTTAACTTGCACGGAAGTGAAGCTGACCGATGGTCCCGGCGCTTATGCTATATATAGAACGCCTCCCTGGAGGACTTCGACCCTTCCTCCCGCTCTTCTCCCTTCTCTCCCAGCGATCCATCGGGATCCGGCGATAGGACCGCCCTGAGGTGGAGAACCTGAGCTGCCTTTCGCGCGAGAGGCTTGAAGGGATGGCGTCTGCCTTCTTCTTCGCATCCCTGGAGCGGTGATCCCGCTATCAACTTCGGCCACCGCCGGAAGATGAGAACGACGACGAGGAGGCAAGCGATCCGTCCCCTATTTCGTATCTCTTTTTTTTTTTTTCTTTGCATTCTTGATGCGGTTCTTGATTACTTGTTTCTTGTTTTCTAGTTTGGTTTGGATGTTCTTTGGATTCCTGAGATGGTTGTTGGTTTCCAGTTTGGTTTTAGTTGGTTCTTGATTTTTTTCTAGTCTGGGTTTAGGGTTATGTGTTCTTGATTTCTAGTTTGGTCTTGGTGTTCTTTGGATTCCAGTAATGGTTCTTGGTTTCGAGCTCGGGTTTGGTTGGTTCTTGATTTCTAGTCTGGTTTTAGGGTTATGTGGTGATTCCCTTGTTATTTCCTATCGTAGCTGTGATCTGTCGAGTCCTCGTTTTGTGATGATCGTCCAGTTCTAGGGCTTGGCCATGTGATTTATTAAATCTTGGGAGGTCTTGATGATTTATTTTCGTTTTCAGAGTTTGTTTTTATGCCAATTTCCATAGATGGCGTTAGACCATTTCCTTATGAACAGGTCGATAGAACTGTCTTATGTTATGAAAGTCTCTTGGTTTATTTTGATTGAATTGGTAACATGTCTAATGGTGTTTGAATTCTTGTGGAGGTTGAACTCCTCTTTAGCTTTTTTACAGGTAGACAACTG
Organism: Phoenix roebelenii; assembly: GCA_025769935.1. Classification (NCBI taxonomy): domain Eukaryota; kingdom Viridiplantae; phylum Streptophyta; class Magnoliopsida; order Arecales; family Arecaceae; genus Phoenix; species Phoenix roebelenii. Next base: position 19,546,287 of record JAOXJJ010000725.1, on the reverse strand, counting down.
TTGCGCAGCGATCAGAATTGGAAAAGTATATAGTCTCTTTGAGATATTCGTTTAGTGATTGAGGTGGTTTTACTTTGTTGTTGATATGTCTTTCATATTATTCTCGGTTTTCCCCTTGGTTTACAACTTGATATTTTTAAAAGGATATTTCTTTTCGATCTTTCAACTCTGTTTGATTTTAATCATATCTTTTACTATATCAAATGATGATTGGAATGATTTTTAAAGATGTTTCCTGTTGCTTTGCTTGGTTTGAATGAGATTTGGAGTTTATTTTTTGTGTTTCAATGGGGTTTTAACAATATGTTCAGTTGTTATGGAGTCATTTTGATCACGCAGAGATGTAACTATGTAAGCAGTGTGGTTGACGGGAATGTGGCTATAAGCATTTTGTATTTTTATTTGTCTGCCTCCCTTTGTTTTTCTGATACTTCTTTGAAAGATTTGGTATTTTGGGTTGGCAATTGAAGTAAATACTTGTTATTTATGTTCAGATGGCTTCGTCCTTCTGTTTATCTTAGTCTAGTTATGCTGCATAGTGATTCCTCCATAGTCTTCACCTAGCTTGCTTGTGAATGCAGCAATTTATTGCAATTTTTACTGTCTTCTTTATCTTTCTGACTGATATGCATGTGCAGCCTTTTATGATAGTTTGATTCGGTATTTCTAGTTAGTGTTCGAGCAAAAAGATCTGTAATTCATGTATAATGGGGTCTGACTTTGTTATTAATTTTATTTAATGGAGATGTTCGATGTGATTTTCGTTGTTGAATCACTACACTTGTGGATGAGCAGTGCTCTCTCATTGCGCCTGTTGCTCCATTAAATCCTTCTTATTTTCTTTCAAGATGTTGAAGAGATGTGTTTGAATAGGTACAATTAGATTTATCCATTTTACATCAATGCTTGTCTTTCATATCTGTATCTCACTGCAGATGGCAAATTAGGACTCCAGTAGATAATTTTGATGATGATTTGTTGCTCCAAGAATCACCGACAATGTTACTCAATGAAGCTAAAGGATGTAATACTTTTCATTTTTGTTGCTGCAGTTTTTGATGTCGTAGAATGTATCTCTCTTTGGAGAATATGGAAAGTGGGATTCCAATATCTCATGGTTTAGTTTTAGTAATTTGGACTATGCAATCAAATTAGATGCTTGAAGTATTTCTGATTAATACATCGATTGGTGATAGGTTGTGCCATTTATATTTTTGGTACCTCTGCATATCTATCAACTTTATGTTATTGTAACTGCTGCGTACTGCTTGATAGGCATATTTAGTGCACTATGCTTTTGAGTACAGAAAAGAGGAGATACTATAAAAATGTTGAGGGGAAAAAAGACATAAGATATATTGTTGAATATATTTAAACCTAGAAACACAAATCAAGACAATTGATTTATTTTTCTAAATAAATCTTAAGAAGCAGAATTTGTGGGAGAATGAGTAAGAGAGACTCGTGCATGATTATATTCAAAATAATGATGGATGGGATCATTGGATGAAGCTAATCTGTTATGTCTATTACTCAGTCAAGTAAGCTTACACCGCTAGCAGTAGGGACCTGGCCCTTTTGTCAGATTGTTACGTGGGCATAGAAAGAAATATGAGTTGCTAATAAAAAGTGGAGAAATGTTTTAATGCATTTTCTTTTGTTGAAATGGTCATGCAGACTAGTGCTTTTGAGACAACCTACTAATGTACAGTTTGGTCTTCTAGCAAGACTGAATGTGAAACATGTACATACTAGGGGCAGTCATGTGCAATGATAAGTTCAAGCAAGCATGGTGTGAAGAGTGAGGCATTAACCAAGCAAAGCGATCTAGCAGTAGAGGAGGAGATGATATGTTGGCAACAGTATGTGCAAGCAGGTGAGCTAGTAGTAAGAGATTGCAAGGTAGGGCAAGCATACGTATCGACTATTCAGATAGGCAAAAGGAGGATTGATTTGTGGTAGGACACAGTAGAGGTGATCAAGAGAGAAAGGGATCATAGGTAGGTAAGTAGTTGATGGTACCCATCCACCTGTGGTGAGAAGAATATAGGGCCTAGGGATATTTCATCAGTTTATGGCATAGGATGGGAAGCTCTCTCATTGGATCTTGGCAATAAAGAAAGTGATGGAAAGGCAACTTAAGTATTTTAGCCATAGGTGGTTTGCTTCTGTCACGCCCCAAATTCAAGACATAAGACGATCATGCTATTGAGGGGTACCACCCACGAGAACATGAAGCCAACAATCATAATTTGTAAACAAATCCACCTTATATAAAAACATAGTAAAATGGTCCAAATCCAACATCTATTAAACAATAAAGCAAACACCGGTTCAGAGCGCCTAAATCCAAATAGGAATACTATAACCCGTTAATCCTCAAAATTCAGAAAGTCATTAACTACAAATTTATAGTCAATTAAAATACTAAAATTCTTCTATAAAATTGCCAAGCTTGCTAGTGCGAACTCCAAACCTGGATCATTCTTCATTCCTAGTTAACCTATTCGTCTGAAAAAAGAGAAAAATAAAAAGAGATATGAGCTACATAGCTTAGTAAGTAAACCTTTTACTACCTTACCGGATCAAGCATAAGTTTTTACATATATCAATAAATCATTTTAAGAGGATAACTAGTATTATAAATAAAAGAACATTTCATAATAACAGTATAATCATAAATCAATCATGTTCTTGCGTATGTATAAATCATGCAAATTACATGAATATGGCTTCCAGTCCATAAATAAAATCATGCTAATTTTACAAAGTCATAAATCATTTGTCATTTTTTCATATCATAATTTCTAATAATTCTCTCAGACTAAATGTTAAGGTCACCTTATACCTGTAATAGAGCCATACTTAATATCATGCCAACTACTATAACCTGCTGGCGAGGCCGTATGCCGAGCTACTATAATCCGCTGACAAGGGCCATAGAGGAGGAGATATGTTGGCAACAATATGTGCAAGCGAGAGAGCTGGTAGTAAGAGATTGCATGGTAGGGCAAGCATACATGTCGACTATTCAGATAGGCAAAAGGAAGTTTCATTTGTGGTAGGACACAGTAGAGGTGATCAAGAGAGAAAGGGATAGTAGGTAGGTAAGTAGTTGATGGTACCCATCCACCTGTGGTGAGAGCAATATAGGGCCTATGGATATTTCATCTGTTTATGGCATAGGATGGGCAGCTCTCTCATCAGATCCTGCCAATAAAGAAAGTGATGAAAAGGCAGCTTAGGGGTAGTCTGTGCTCTCACCCCTTCGTTCGGGATATAGGGATAATGAGGATGGATGGGGTGGCGGTCGAGGCCAAACATGTATTTAGAGAAGCCAATGGGGCGTCCGACTGGGTGGCTGCATGTGCGACTCATCATTCAGGGTACACCCTCTGGGCGGGGGAGGGAGAGTTGCCATTGGCACTCCGCGAGTTAGGTTTTTTGACTTTATTGGGTGTATTCATACACGTATTGTATGAAAACCCGTTTTCAGCAAACAAAAAAAAAAAAGGCAGCTTAAGTATTTACGCCACAAGTGGTTTGATTCAGTCTCCAAGCAGTTGTTTGTTGTTTGATTGACACTAGCCCTGTTCTGAGAGAAAGGGCTGAGAGGATGGTTTCTCTTTGGTTTCCCTGCAGTTTCCAATGTTGTGTTCTGTCAAGATTGTGATATATCAATGATTTTCTCCAACAGTCTTATGAATGGTATCTTTGAAAAATAGCCATTTTTCTGTAGTTCTGTGTCCTTTGAGATCCAGTTAAAGTTGTTGAAAGGTTTTCCCTTTTTCTTAAGGATTAGGAAAGTTTAGCAGTCAGGGTTGTAATTGCACTTAGCTTTTTTGGCAGGTGAGTTCCTTTGGCTAGGGAATTCACTGAAATCCAGTTATTCTTATTATATCAGTTGTTTGTCACATTAGAGAAAAGAAGAGGGAGGACAATGGGGGAAGCTGAAGAAGGGAATACTTCTATTGATAAGCTACAAGCGGGGCAAATAATGGTGACGATCAAGAAGTGACGAATGGTTACTTGTATAAGACCAATTGACTAGCCAGTTGAATGATGCAAGCTCACAAGTATGATAGACCTTAGGATTAGTCAAACGATGGCGGGTCCTTGAGTAGTCTATGAGATCCGTGAGAATGCCAAGAAGAGACTACATCAAACTTGGGGAGCCAATAAAGTAAGAGGGTTTTCTACAGGCAGTATGAGCCAACAACGGGGTGTTGAATTGTGAGCTAGGTATTAGCAACATAGCTGCCTGCACGGTCTGACATTTAGGTCAACATTAGAAGCCACAAAAATAGGTCAACAAATTGAGCAAATTTCAGTGATAATTAAGAAAAAGGCATCGTAGAAGTTGGAAGATAATCTCCCAAACACTGAAAAAGTGTAACCCATGTTGCAAAAAAGGGATCAATATTCAGAGATGGAAATTAAGCCTATAGAAGGTTAGTTAGAGCTTCGAGAGACGGAATTTAAGGTTTTGAGAGGTTTTTCCTATACATGAGAAATGCCTATTGTTTAGCAGTAAAATCAGCCATAAACATCTGGATTCGAGCTTAAAAATGTTGCAAGTTGGATACAGGATGGCAATGGCTCCAGAGATGCCTTACCATGCTACATCAGTATTTGAATATTGATCCTGAAATATCATGTCAAAAACAGGTCAACCACCCAAAAAATAAAACCATACTGCAAGTAGAGGTACCCGGAAAGCCTTGAGGATGGCTGGAGTACTGTGGGGAAGGTCCACATAGACGTCTTGGTGTTAGTTGAAATAGGTGGGTTAAGATCATGAAACAAGAATGGACAAAAACAACAAAAGAAAGAGTGCCCTGCTTAGCTTTTTTTTTTTTTTTTGCTTTCACTGCTGGAAAATGAATACTTTCATTTTTTTTTTCGAGTAACCATTCAATGATTGAACTCCAATTTTTGAACCAGAACAGCATGAGCCTTAAAACCCCTGAGTAACATTCTGCCCTTTTTCTTTCTTTCCTTTTTGTGTTAGTGTGTGTGCGTGGCTACAGGAAATCAAGTCACCTTGTTCCAAAAACAATCCACCTTAACTGGCTGGCAATTATCTAGTCTTTGTCCCACAGGTAGTCTTTAGCAAAGTTATAAGATTTGAATGTAAGCTCTATTACCATAAAACTCAAGGAGCATTGTCAGGAAACAAACCATTATCCAAATGGGCATAGACATAGATGTTTACAATTTACATGAGCTTAAACAAAGGTCAACATACAAGTGCACATGTACAGACTTGCACGATTGAACGAACGAAAGGAATGTACCATAGATGGCATACGGCCTCCATGCTATTTAGCTCTAACAATTGTAATGAAGTAAATTGTGCATCATAGTAGTTTTTTTTTTTTTTTGTCTCATCTGTTTTCACATTACTTTCACTGTGGTGCAAGGATTGCCGAACTGATACCAGCAGACGTACTGGTCGGCCACCGGACTGGTTGTACCGGCCGGTACGGGCCGGTACTATTTTTAACACCGAACTGGACTGGTTCGGTATAGGTTGAACTGGTCGGTATGCCGGTTCGGCATTTCTTGCTGTGGTGCCAAATATGAAAAATGTCAGTGTGCTTTTATATGCAAACATCTCTACTGATCTAGCTTTTCTCTTATCATCTATACAACTTATCTCTTACAATTTCCAGGTTTTGTTTTTGCTGCCAGCTAGCACTATCTATCTTAGGTGCAATCTCACCTAAAATATGGTTTTAAATGCACATGGGAGCTGCATTATCTGTTGGAATAGACATAGACCCCTAGGCAGTGGCTTCTGCTCGTCAAAATATTGCCTTGAATGGCACAGGTTCCAACAGTGTTGGTTTACTTGGTTTCTAGCAAGACCAGCTCACTACAATTCTCAAACCCAGGAAAATCCAGAAGAGAAAACCTTGTATGACCTTGAATTGGGATCTGCAAAGGGCAAAATAGAAATTGTCATACCAAATGTACTTCTGAATCCTTTGAAAGAAATGGCAGAAGATATTGTTGCTTATGGGAAGCCTGACAGGACTGTTGGTCTCTCAGGAGTTTTATCCAAGCAAGTTTCTCCTTTAGAGCACCTCATGGAAAAACTGTGTTATCAACAGCTTTGTATATCCTCTGTTTGCTTGTAGCAAAGAATATTTTTGTAGTGTCACTAGTGTGCATGCATTTGTTCGTTCATTCACGGGGAGATCTGAATTCTTTTTGAACTCCCATCATCATGCAATCATGCTGTTATTGTGATGCTAGCTTGAGATTTAGTTTATGCCTAGCTTGTCTATTTTTGTGGTTCAGTAAGTTTAAATAATCATCAGAATCATGGGAGTCCAAAGACAGAAATTTGCCAAAATCCAACTGAAGTCAATAACAAGAAGCTCATCTCACATGACAATAGAATGTCATTTCTCATTCATTTTCAGTCCATTTTTGTTCTTAAAAATGAAAAAAAATTCATTTGTCCTGGCAAGTGCAATATTTTACTTTTACATGCCTTTGGACATATAAAATCTTATTTCTCATTTTCCTAGTATCCTGATGCAGGTACAGCAAATCAAAGAAATTTACTCATTGTATGTAGATAATATATCAGAATCTGAAATGGAAGGCTGTACCTGTCTTTATGGCACCAAAACGACAATGTGATTTTTTAACCATGCTCAACACAAGCTGGCATTTTAACCGAGCAGCCAAATGCATCCGCAAAATGTTTGCATTTCCTGCTTCCATAGATTCTACAAGCTGCTGTTGAAAGATCATGGAAATCTATATTGCCGCTTATTCAATTGCAGTTACCAGGATATTTCGCTATTGTACAATAAAAATATAGAGCATCAGGGTGGTTATTGCGATCGAAGTGGCTCACAGGAAACAAAAGGTGAATACTGCAGACACCATAATTCTACCATTTCCGGGGCATCACATTCGTTCTCATCAATTTTTAAGAGAAATTATGTTTCACAGTGATAGTTGGGAATATGTTTTATATTTGACTATCCATTATGCAATTTCATGCAGATCTTGCCTGGTCGGATGCTACTAAGATACTGCTGCTTTTGTTTTGCTTAAGTGATATTATTTTTACAAAGTGCAATTCCTTTTTCAGTTCTGATGCAACCACAATTAAACCCAAGTTGGTACTGCTATATGCTGCTTTTTTCCTCTTTCAGGGATTTTGTGTTTGTAGAGCATTTTGGTGATGGAAGGCAATGATCTACTCTTCTTTTTGTCCTCAGAAATGTAACTAGACAAAGGTAAGCTGAAAATCAGGTGGCTTGAACAGTTCTAAACATGGATTAAGCACAATTTTGTTTCCAAACGTAGTAACTTTTAGATTACTGTGAATGTTACAGATCATTTATTTAGATATTCCATCATGTATAAGCTACAGTTTGGTTGCGCCTCGTGAACATTGAAGATTTCCCTCCAGGGATTGCTTGCTTCCACTCATTAATCATTCTATTGGCAAGTGCCCGGAAAATAGCAAAGATACGCATATTTTTCTCAAACAGTAGACGTGGGATCTCTGAAATGTTGCAGTTGCATAAATAATGAAGATAAACTAAGACTTACATCAGATCTTTTGGTTTATAACATCCTTTATTGAGATATGATGACACCAGAACAATTACAATTAATTAATCATTATGTTTTGATGGCAGCAGGAGACTTGCATTTAACAGTCATTATGTCTATTACAAAAAATAATGTGTAACTAGTGTAAAATAAGATAGGAATCTGTCTTCACCAACAAGAACTCAACCTTTGACTCTTACCCCTCCCCAAGCAACATGACTCCGACACAATTTAATAAATGAATCAGAACGAAAGTCTCTATAGCCTCCCACAGCTAAAGATATCTCCCTCGGAATCCTAAATGAAATATCAAATTTCTCTAATTATCAGCTTGTCTCTCATAACGGCTTCCAACAATACTCCCTTCCCATAGTATACATTCATGCTTGGCAATTCTTAGTCATTCTTCATCCTTGTTGTCTCTTTGATTTAATTATAGATGCATCTTCATTTTTATTTCTATAATCTCTCTCCGCCCCCCAACCCCCACACCCCACCCCTCTTTTCTTGTCCAAATTCTTCTTAACACTTGCATAAAATTTTCACACTTCTTTTTTCCAAATTAAAGCAACAAAGCAAAGTCTATAATAAGTATCAACGGCAACTTGGACAAAAGAGAGAAGTGGAATAGTTAAATTACAAGCAAATGAACTGATTTTCCTCGCTAGTTTCTTTAAACGGCAAAGTCAAATTGCAAAATGAATATGGATTTTAAAAATACAATAACACAAGCGAAAATGAGAAATGAAACATAGAAAAGCTACTGCAGAAAGGACATGCAAAAAATAAAAAATAAAACAGCAATTTTCTTTTCAATTTTATGTACACTGTTAAAATTAATTATACATTTAAAACCACAAATAGGAACATCATCAGCTCTTACAGTCCCTTCAGACTGAGTTAAGATCCTGGGAAACTTGGCTCTGCCATCTGCACTAGTAGATCCATCGATTTAGCTCTCCCTTCATGGCAAACTCAAAACAACTCAAGGGAAGAAAATGGATAGCAATAAATTTAAGCACACTGACCTACTGAGGAGGAACCTGGTAAGTGGGCTTAGGCCAGTCTCAAGTGATTGTGCATTTGGTTGCTTCTTGCCATCTCCTGAATCATGGGGCGCCCCCATTTTCTTTGTGAAAATGCTGGCTGCCAAATCATGAAGTCCCCTAAAGTATGATTCCTTTGACCTGCAGAAAAAAATGCCCATCTTTCATATGGCCTATATAAACTATAATGCAGAAGGGAATGATGATAAAAACATGAGAAAAAATTAGAACCTTCCCAGTCGATGCAGCAACTTGCTGACAAGAGCGTCACAAGAGCCAGGCATTTCGTACTCCATATCCATCAGTGATTCAAGCACAGCATGGACAGTTGACCCTTCTGACTTATCACCAGCAGCCTGTAAGAGATAGTAGATTGAGCTGGACAGCCTAGCTGGATTTAGATTCAAGACTATATTGTGCAGCTTTGGTCTTTCTGCTGTACAACATAATTCGTCTGGACAAATGTTGTAATGTACAGAACACGGTGGCATGTTTCATTCTCTTCACTACAGGATAGATTAGCCATGTCCCATGTGGATTTGTGCATACCTCTCAGTGGCTAGAAATAGTCAAGTTGCTTGAAAATTGAAGACAGACTACTGATGGCATAAGTGACTGCCGAGAAAATGAATAGTAACTGGACAGAGAACTAAAAAAAGCAGGCAACCTTAGATTATGAATAGAAATGATACCGTGATGTTGCAGTCAATATGGTACATTATACAATGATGATTGCAACACATACTGTCTTATACTACCACCACTTCCAAACAGACAATAGATGCTCGTCAAGAGTGTAACATCTCCTTGGTTGACCCCAGCTAAGCTCATATGTGAATCAATCAAATATCCTTTCGAGATGAGGCATTTGGTCATAAATTATTCTTGAATTACTCTACAACTTGAACATAACCCAACTATAAAGGCAACGTTAACTTCTGCTAGCCCTTATAATCGAACATCAAAGCTTTATAAGGGTGCTGCTGGCAAACACATGGCCAGTTCTGTTGGAGGCAACCCATACGAATAAAATTCTTATGAACAAACTTACAATGCCTTCAAAGAAATTAAGGTCCTATTATATGAATTAAGATCACAATGGCCTGGTTTTGAATGGAGAGAGGTAGAAAGATATGGTAGAATCACAATTATGTTTGAGGATTATATGGCAAAATGACAATTATGTTTCATGATTGTGATCCTCAAAGTTCAAGGATGATGAGATCTAGGCACAAATACAGCATCCTGAGGAGCAAGTAGACAAGAAGACTCAGTCTCAAGAGTATTCACGGTCAATTTAGAAGGGTATATCTAGTTAATATTTGGGAAATATGAATGCACACTTGTTTTTAAGCATCAAGAAGTAAGATCATTTCTGGTCAATAATCAGCAAAAATGAAGAACACAACCGTTGTGCTGTAAATTTTATCAAACGTACAGATTTAATCCATTAAAACTTAAATCACCTTTATCCTATCCATGAACAATAAACTAGGATGGAGGTATGACCATCAAAATTCCTTTTGTTTTTTTTGTTTTTTTTTGACTGGCCCTCAACCTACATTACATGGACTATAGTACAAGAGTTAGGTGATATATGGTTTTTAGTTCTCAGATCCTTCCAATCTTTAATGCCCTTTTTGTTCCGGGAGTAGTTCTACAGAGTTAAGTGGAATAACTTGGGGCAAAATGGAGATATAAACTGGAATAAATGTGTTTTCCCTTTTCACTCAAATAGTTTCATGTGAGTTAGGCAGAAGAAGCAAGTAAATATTTTTCAGGAAATTCTCTTACCGCCCATCCACCAACTCCCTTTATTTTAGATCATTTATTGACTATTTCATGGGATAAAGTGGAATAAGGCTAGCTTATTCCAGTTTAGTTGCGCTATAAGTGGGCCTTCACAGTTTCTTCTCTCCAATTGGTACCCACAGCTACGTCCACACTCCATTTAGATATTACGTCTGTATAGATTTCAATGGGTAAGTCAAAGAGCCCAATAAGAACAACAAGGGGATAAATTAAAGACTCCAAGTAGGTAGTATAACTCTCAACTATACATTAACCCTCAAAACTGGTGTTAAATCGGGCCAGGGCATTTCTGACAAGACAAAGACTTGCCATGAACCTAAAAGTCCAGTTGGTGGATCAGGCTATCATCTCAGTGAGTGTAAGCTCATTCAACATAAGACTTCCGGAGGCAAGTATACTCCTCCAACCCTACAGGCCCAACTTGCTAGGGTTAGACAATTGGTGCCTCCAAGTGAAAAGTGAGGTGTTTGTTAGGGTTGGCTATGTATGGCTCACCTTAAGATTTGAGCTTCTTTTGAGTATGTCTGACCCATTAGGCCTCTCCAAGAAAGTTCAGTGCAGAAGTGTCTCAAATGGGGTCAAATGGAGAAACTATTAAGCTGCTACCATCAAAATTCTTGTGAGCCGTGTTGTATGGTAACTATGGCTTACAGGCAAGGTGTTGTTAAAACAAATTGATGCTGGCAACGTAGGGGGCAGTAAGGTAAGTAGGTCTCTTGCTCCTAAAAAAGGGTTCTCATACCGGTGCATACCAAGCATACCATATTGTATGAGTACCAAATCTATTTGTGGTACAAGGGACGTACACCAAACTGACCCCCATACTAAGTATGCTGACACTATACCAAGATGGTACCAATATAGGGTCTGGTACTGAGATTACGAACATTAGTTCAAAGCATTAAAGTAGGGTATCAATGAGCAACGACTCTAGTGAGGACCACTACATTCCACTAGAACTCTAGAAGTTCTTTCCTAGCCCAGCTTTGTCTTTATCAAGCCCTTCTTCAAGCCAATGCAAATTTCTTGCATGAAAGCACATTGTCCACAATGCTAACTCATTAATTTTTTTTAAAAAGAAAGCCACTTGTAATATATTAGCTTAAAGTGAACCATGTTTGGGCTCTAGTCGAAAACTATTAGACTCATCGAACATTTCTTTAGAGGCTGCCACTGCTTTTTCTACTTGTCCCAACAATGTCTTCACTCCTCGAGTACTAAGTCCACTATCTAAAATGCTTTAATGCTACAGAATAACCAAAAAGATATTATATTTAGATTAAGCACATAATGTAACTTGCATGTAGACATGACAGGTCAATATAAAATTGAGAATATATTCCTAAAGCATCAGAAAAGTCCTATGAATCTATCATCTAATCAAAACATAAATACATATAAGTTCTCTAGCATGTTTCTAAGTGAGAAAGTATCTTATCTTGTGAAACCTTGTGACAGGGAAAAACTTCACCAAAGAAATAGTTGAGTGAAAATCTTGTTACATAATTTCACATTTTATAATGGAAGATAAAAGATTTCTTTGTAACATATCAAATCTCATGGACCAAGGCATCATGTGCCAGTGGCATGGTGGCCTGGATCTAGCACCATACACCCAGCACTAGCACATGCACACTGTACCATGTAATGCTTGGCATGCACTAGCACAGGTACATGCCAGTGCCACTGCTGCTTGCTGGTAAGGCACTAGCATGATATGTACCATGCTGTGTCATGATTGTTGATTGGCACTTTAATACTATTCATATAACATTATATTTACAGGTCAATTCTGACAAGTGGAACTAGTATTTTGCTTAGACTCTAGTTGCCACAGCAATTTATCAGTCTTCCAGTCAAGGTTTTCTACCAGCACGATAGTAGAACCATAATTATTAAATTAAAATTATAGAAAATAATATGTATATATAGCTTGTTTCTCCTACCTCTTTCATGGAAGGAATGATTAACAACGACAATGCAGGAGAAGCTGCTGCTGCAGAAGCCCGGGCGCTGGCTTGCACATCACTTAATTGTTGTGATTTATTATGGAGCTTTTGTACATCAATGTTCTCAGTAGGATCTCTAATAAAACATATTCAGATAAAATTGAACATTTCCGTCTATGAATGTTTAGAAGTAATTTAGACATTAATTTGCACCACAAGCAGTATCTACCTAGAAGATTTGAAGTTACTTGACTGTTTGCCCGGCACGGGTCTTTCCCGAGCATTTCCTCTTCTTAATCCCCCTTGCAATGCAGCTTTTGCCTGAAATTAATCCATGGGAAGATCTCATGAATGAAGCAATGCTACAACAATAAAAAACATTTATATGTGTAGATGCGAAAGGTGGCTGTATACGCATAACCACCATCACCTCTGCAAGGTTGGTTGCACTATCTTCATGTAAGACATTTGATCCTTTTTCTTGGATTCCAAACCTAGACTTTGAAGTTCGAGGGGTCTCAGATTCATCATGGTGGTCACGAAGAACAACTGTGTCACTGGTAGACATATCTTCAAATGAGGAGTATCTGCCCACAGGCTAATAATAAACGAAAAAAGATTGATGTCATATGCAATCTCACTAACAAACAAGAGATATAATCCATATAGCACCCTCAATTCACAAATAAAGACTTTCACCTTAGTACTTTGACTGCATGATGCTGCATACATCTGACTCTCTCTTGGAGAATGCACAATAATGGCTCCTGATCCACTTATTGAAAGGTAACCCTGAATGATAAGCACAACTACATAGTCAATATTAGCACATTATGTTGAAGTACATTGCTTAATTTTCAGGAATAGGAAATCTACATCTTCTAAAGAACTTTCCAGTCTTTTAGGATCCAGTTCACTTTCAGCTTCTTTCCGCAAAATGGTTCCGGTAGTTGAATCATCAAATGCATTTCCTGATGCAGGCATCCAAGGATTTTCTCCATCCGCTGTCTTTCTTGTCATATTAGGACTGTAGGAAACATCAGATCTTTTTTCTCTCATCACAGCAACTAGCGGTGGCTTTATAGCACTGCAGACAGTCCCTGTAGCCTGTGATACATCCAAGCTAACATACCAACTAGCATTTCTTAGGACCTTCAATGACTATAGTGAAATGTAAGGAGCAAGTGAAAGATGGCCTAACAGAAAAGAAGGAAACTACAGTAAATTCTTAAATAGAATACCAGGAATGAGCATTGTCCTCTCTTGCATCCCTCATCACTCTGATGGTGCCTGTTCCTTCATCTCTTGCATCTCTGACCACTCTGACAGTGCCTGTTCCTTCATCTCTCATTCTCATATCCCTGACCACTCTGACGAAGCTTGTTGCGTCCTCATAAACTTGTTGACCATTTCTTTGAGTTTCCATACCTTCCTTTAGATTAAGCTTTGGACGCCCTCTGTCAGCAAATCAGCATTAAAAGACAATAGGTGTGAAACAAGTAGTGTCAAAGTATGAAGAAAAAGTCAAGTAAAATATGTTAATATTTTAACCAAAAAAAAGTGACTATTAGCTATAAGCAGATGGTTACAGAAAATAAGAATAGCGTAGACCTTATTCTCTCCAAGAGCCTTAGACTTTTTCGAGCATTTCTGATAAAACGATGCTTCAGAAGCTCCTTGGCACTTGGTCTCTGAAGTCAAGATATTCAAAACCATATTTAGACATGGAAACATATTGATTGAATAAGTCAAAATTTAAAAGTGATCATTTATTTTTCTAGCCGATATGTCCAAGTAAACTTTGGTATAATTATGAAGTTGAAGCAGTTGGACTAGAGAAATCTCAAGTTCCTGCCCAAGTCAAAACTTATCATAATCAAAAGGCAAAATAGCAAATGTAAAAGCAATAAAAACACTGTAATTCTTGCACAGAATCAGTCCAGAGAAATTAAGTTATGAGAAGCAAAATGCAAAGAGAAATGAGGTAATTAGGCTGTTATAAAAAAATAGAAACTATGAACCAAAAGCATCTTTAGAATTAAGATTAATGGCTTGCACGTTCCCATGATTCTAACTTACATTTTATAGAGGGCAGGAGGCGGATGTTGGTTTGCGCAAGGGATAACAATGGTGTATACTGTATACATGGTATGCCATATCATACCGAACCGGACGGTATTGGATGTACCATACCATACCGGTTCGCCACCGGTACCGGTGACGTACTGATACTTGGTACGCCAAAAAACCTGTGTACCTTATCGTACCAACACTGCTAATGTGGCACCGGTATGGAGTCCGGTACCGAGACGGCCAATCTCGGGTGTACATGAAATCTTATTAAGCATTTCTCATCAACACCGACTGATAGGATTGAGTGGGAAAATAATCATCAAGAGGTCTATTAGATTTTTCGAAATAACATGGATGTGGCTTCATCAAGGATACAACCACGAAAGAACACCAAATATGAGAATCAACAACCTTCTGCTTCCCCAAGGTAGGAAGATCAAGTTGATGCAATTAACAATAAGAACCAGATTATTCATGCCAAATCTTATTGTTGCTGGCAGACTAGGAGGCTCCTTTTTAAAGGCCTGTGCAATATCCTCTCAAGGCTACTAAAAGTGGAAGCACTTGTGCACCTGCAAGATTGCAAATAATGACACAGAAGCCAGAATTATCTGCACATTTTCCAGCTGTCAACATTTAGTGGGAAATGTCCTGCAGCTGGTTTGGTCCTCCTCTATCTTTTGAGGTAATTAATTTTGGCTTCATGATATCTTCTAGATAGAGTTCTGTATCTTCTATTTTGCTTCCGTTAACTTAGTTTTGAATAACATGATCAGACCATACTATGAAATTCATCCTTTGATGAAGGCCCAGCTCTAAAAAGTGCATCTTCCATAAGACAATTTGAAGATCAATCAATGAACAAAATTCTCAATTGTCTTTAGAAGACCAGCATAAAACACACTCTTTGGCTAGTCAATTTTACAAGCCCAGCCAACATACATTTTCACATATCTGAAACCTGATGCGGAAGTGCTGTAGGTATATATTAAAAAGGAGGGGCCATAAGGATTATATCAAAATCACAATACCAAGAAGGAAAAGTTCACTTTCCTTAAAAAAAGAACAAAAAAAGGTAGTCTACAAAAAAACAATCCTTCTAACAAATCAGGGTTTTATAAAAAATATTGCTGCCATTATCTATGAAATTTCCAATAGTAGTTACAGCACAAAGCTCTGATACTAAATATTATAGGAATATATGCAAGGTGTATTTTGCTTGTGAGGTGTGACATAATGGTATGGATTGGCACTTAAACCTTTTTATGTTGCATTTACTTTCATTGTAGCAATTGTAAACCACAGTTGTCATTTTCATCCCTCTCAGGAAAGCGAATGGTTTCAATTCATTATATGCTCTTGTACTTGTCTACAAGTAGATATATTAACCAACAAGTTGACCCAAAAGATTAAGCTATTGTTGACTGGGTCAACAATGTATGCCAGGGCTAACAACCCCTGCCCAATGTGCACCCTGACCACACACATGGAGGGATTAACATGATATATATCAAGATAATAACCAGGTTAATTAGATAAGTAACTGACTTAAAGGGGATTTGAACCCAGGAACTCCAGAATCTTAGCTATGTTATTATGTTAATTAGCCACTTGATCCCAACAACTTAAGCTGTTAAAGAATCAGCCAACAATGTATTTGAGCTTAACAAGATGCAAACTTCCAACCTTTCCAAGGGTTGAATATATGCAACTTCACCACAGAATTTTTTCCAAATTGACCCTTTTTCTTGCACTTCTAGCTAATCAACATAGTCTAACTGAAAATACATTGCTTCGTAACTGCTAGTTTTGAGGATGGCACCTGCTCAACAGCACCTTAATAAAGGACTACACTTGTAAGAGGTCCCTCCTTTAACGTCAACAAACTTTCAATGCAAATTAGCACCAGTTAAAAAAATGTTTTTAACAAAAAAAACAATGATGAGAATTCATGTCCCAATTTTTGCTACATCAATCAGTCACTTCAGTATGGAGTACACTAGTGCATGTTGAATGGTCTGTCTTTCTTTTTAAAAAACTAAATCAGATAACGTAAGCGCGGTGGGACTTGTATATTCTACCATTCCGAATGCTGCTCAAATTACAAGCAATTTATCTATATTAGCAATCTCATATGTTCTGTTTTATTTTTAAAGTTTGTTCCTATCTAAGTTTTCATTTATACCCTAATGATTTCAATTGTCAATCTTTACATATATTTCCTAGTTTATCTTCTTTAGTTTACTAGATTGCATTACTAGGAAGGATAGATTAAGAAATGAATATATTAGAGAAACTGTAGGAGTTATACAAATTAAGGACGGCGATGGAAAATTGATTAAAACGATATAGACATGTACCCCAAAGATATGAGGAGGCTCCTATAAGGAGAGATACTTTAGTTTGTACTGAAGGTCATAAGAAAGAAAAGGAAGACCTAAACTAACACAGATGGCAGTTGTAAGGAAGGATAATGAAAAACTTGGAATAACATCAGAGGTGGCCTGGATAGAAATATCCAGCAAATGAGGATCCATAAAAGTGACTCCAAATATCCAGGAAAAGGCTGGATGATTGTGATTATGAGTTTTCTACACTCACTAGCATCCAGATGATTCTGATCAAAAAAATGCATTACATGCTCCACATACTAGTTTATTGCCTCACATAGTTTCATAACTACTAGTTTGAAAAAATCCTCAAGCAAGTAATGACTGATAGTATGAACTAAATGAGAATTAGCTATTAAATCAGATATGTCACTACTGATACTAATTGGTACGTCTTTAACCCGAAGTGCATATTTTTGAAAAATTGAGAGAGAGAACAATCAAACAACCAAAAAGCATGATCCTACGTACATCATAATTTTTTCCTTCTCTAGAAGTCACTTAAGTTTGTACAATGTAACCATCGAACCAAAAAAATGGAGACAATAATGATTAAGAAGAAGAAAAGATTACCTCCGTAGGAGTTTTCCTTAAACATAATGATACAAATTCCTTCATTGACCGAGAGAAGTGCTCATCAAGCTGCATCAAATCAAAAAAACACATGCTTCAAAAATGACAATAACATCAACTTTCCAATTAATTAGAAAAAACCATATAGTTTAACTTCATAGCTAACAAAATTTGGAAAGCTATATATTGTCCAAGTATACCTGGGGAGGATTTTCGCGTGGTATCATAAAAAGAACCCTCATTGGATGGATATCCGCCAAAGGAGGTTCACCTTTTGCCATTTCTATAGCAGTTATACCTAAAGACCATATATCTGCCTGCATCAGAAAGAAGATTTGTCTAAGAAAGTCATTTCATGTCTGAAAATAAATAATAACGATAAGAGCTTTGTCAGGTACCTTTTCATTGTATCCATCTGAATTCTGAATGACCTCAGGAGCCATCCAAAATGGGGTTCCAACAAATGTCTAGGTAGGCTTCAACTTATTAGTACACAACACAAGGAGAATAGAATGCATTAAGCTAAGATACTCTGCCATTTAATATAGAATATAGGTGCATCATAACATGCTAAAGAATGAAAATGCATCGGCAAAGTATCACAGAAAACAATATAATCTTAAATATGCAAAAAATAGCAACCAGCACAAACTCCATCATCCAAATATTAGAATGTCCTTTCTTTTTAGGAAAAATATATATGGTACAATTAGAGAATTTCTAGTTAATAAAGGTACTCCTAGAAGAAGACATAAGTGAAGCCTTGTCATCCAAACTTTCACTAAAAAGAAGAAAAAGAAAATCAAACAAACCTCTTCCCCAACCCAAGATGGAATCAAGAGTGATTGAAAAGAAAGTTTATGGCCTAGCAGTTAATAAATATATACCTAGAAGAAGACTGAAATGAAGCATTGCCATCCAAACTTTCACTAAAAAGGAGAAGAAAAACAAAGAAAAAACAACTCAAACACCCCTCTTCCCCACCCCGAGATAGAATGAAGAGATATTGGAAGGACAGATTATGGCCCAATTAATCAGAAAAGACATAACCCAAGCAAAGGCATATCCTTGAAGCAAGAAACTATCCAACCCTCATTCCGAAGCTAGAGCAACGAGACTGTCAGCCGTTGTTGCAAAGCTAGAACTACAAGCTTTTCTTCCTCAAGACCAATTGTGACTCTGAAATTTGATTATCCTTGTATAACTCATGAATAACTGCAAACTATTTCATACCCTTATTGCAGCATTCTTGCAATTCAGATATTAGGATACAATGGTATGAGCATTACTAAGTTCTTTTTAAGATAGCTGTGTCATGCATGGCTTTCTCCTAGGCATAAGATATCTTAGCACTTTTTAAGTTGTCAAAATAAGGAGATCTAAGTGCACGATGGCAGTTTCACTCCTCAAACAATTAAGAGAAGAGATAGAGGATAATTAAACGGTAGGAATCAAGGCTTGTTGTCTCGGTACCGGACCCCATACCGGTGCCACGCTAGCACAATATCGATACAATACGGTACGGAGTTCTTTTGGCATACCAAATATCGGTACGCCACCCGCATCGGCTACCGGTACCGAACCGGTACGGTACGCCCCGTACCGTCCGGTTCGGGCCGGCACGGTAGACCGTGGTAGGAATTATGGCTCATGTGTTTCCCAAAAAGCTAAAGCCTAAAAAAATTGCATCCCTTTATATTTCAGTTCTCCTTGGTACATTATCATGTCTTACCACGCACATGACCTATATCTCCGGAGGACTAGCAATATTCCAAACTATTAGAGAAACATAGGGTATTTAAGATAGCATATACATGCTAAGTGTGTTGCAGTTTAATTACATATGCATTTCCAGTACGCAATTTGTACATTATAGCATTTAGATATTGTTGCAACAAATTTACCATTTGGCTCAAGATCATGATCATTTGTGATGGCTCCTTTTAATATATACCTAGTTTAATGATCTGTGAGATGATGCATGCCCTTCAAAACTTGCTCGATATAAGAACCTAGCTTTGCGTATATCTACCTTATGGCTCCTTTTATGGCAGACCTCCCTCTTGCCTAGGTTGGCTCGACAAAAAATTTAGCACTCATCAAGGGTTGGTCTCAAGTCAACAGCTGGTCAAAAAATTTTGCTCCATTTTTTCTGTGAAGTATTCTCAACTTACAGTTGTGCTCAAAGCTGACCAAATTGGCACATCTGCATTCGTTTATAAAGAGAGAGGTGAAAGATAATATCATTTGCACATATTGGAAAATTTTACCTAAAAATTGTCATATTAATGGGTAGATAAGAAGCAATCAATTTCTGAGGTTAATATTACTTCTAAAGTGAAGTTTCAACGCAACATGCGTAAAGCAAGGTTACTTCTCAAATGACTAGTGAAAAGTGCCTAAGTAAGACATATGAAAAGAATGATCGAGATGCTCCTTGTGCCCCACCAGAAAGCTTCTTCGGACTCAATGTTCCAAACAGCAGTTTGCTGGACACTTGGACCCTTTAAAGTAGTGTTACATGTTGACCTCCAAAGTCCAAAAAAGTCTTCCTAAGTATTGGCCAGTAATGGTTCTAATTCTGTAGCCCATTGCTAACTTCTAATCCATCCATTACACATTTCTTCATCCATCTTGGAGATATCTTTCACTATAGGGAATGAAATTTATCCTTCAATGCTCTATATCTCCACTCATCAAACTCTTTCCCCTGTTTTTCCTTGATAATTGACTTACACGAGCCATATCTTTCAAAATTACTTAGCAAGAGATTGCAGCTTCCAATTTTTGACATTGTTAACTCAACATTTCATGAAGAAGCATATCACCAAAAGACTTCTAATTTCATGCAATCCAACCGGCGGAAAATTTATTGAATAGGTTCCACCAACGTCTACTGAACCAATACTGGGGCTTGTACTGGCCGACAATTGATTTAGAATGGTACAAATCCATTCTGTGCCGTTCCAAGATGAATTAGAACAAGGAGAGGGAGGATGAGGGGGAGAAGGAGAGGGAGGATGAGGGGGAGAAGAAGAGGGAGAGGGAGAGAGGGAGGAAAGGAGGGAGAGGGAGAGGGAGGGAGGGAGGGAGGAAAAGAGGGGAAGGCTTATGAGCGACTGTCCTCCCAGCAGTACTTCCGGATCTCCACCATAAGCGGAAGCAAGAAGCGAGTCAAAGAGGGGCAGAGGTCGCTTACTATGGCTCCCTATCCCTAGCAGGGCAAGAGATAGATGGAGAGGGGGTGACGCTCACCGGTGATGGTCGGGTCAAAGAAGGGGGGAGCGAGTGGCAAAAGGTGGCTTGGTTTCTGCTTACCAATGAGCGGCTCTCGAATGGTGGGGAGGGGGGAGTGACTGGATCTAGAAGACTCTTGAATCATCACAAGAGAGCCTCAAAAAGTCCGAATTTTATAAACAAGCGACCGAATCGAACCAAGCAATTAAATCATCCCGGGCCGGCACCGGTATGGTTCATTACGGGCCAAAGCACACAATTCGGGTCGGTTCTGTGATCGCCGATCCACTTTTCCACCAGTAATAACATATGCTAATTGTACAAAGACTTCCCTCCCTATGAATAGAACATTCTAAGCTTAAAAATCTTTGATCTCAATGAAAATTTATAGTCAAGAACAAGTCTTTTGACATAGCTGCATCTTTGTTTTTCCAATCATAAATCATACTCTAAGTTGGCGATTATTTGCTTTCTTAGCTGCTGGTAGTGTATCTCATGTCATAAGCACCTTAAGGCATTTCGTATGATAGTGCACACTCGAACATGTTCTGCCACAAAAATATACCTTTATGATATTCCATTAGTCAAGGTTTCTTTTGTTTGTTTCTGATTTTAAGGTTGCTGATATTGTATGTTTCTAGTTTTTCAATTGGTTTCACAACAATTCTGCATTGAGATTTGATGCTATTGTACACATCATGTGATAGAAAAAACAATGCCTTTTTTAAGGAAGCAACTAGTTAGCTTCTTTATGGTGTTTCTGCACAATTAACAAAAACAATGCCTTTTTTAAAAAAAAAGAAATAAGCTCACTGATCCATTTAGATGAGAATCAAGATATCTTCAGGACCAATAAGATCTATTTTGTCATCAACTAAAGCAAGTTAGAAGCAGGAATTAAGTTGGCAGCATGTAAAAGACTGAATTTGGCAGAACGGAATCAGTTGCCTCCAAGGTACAGATTTGCACATTTAAGTATCAATAATAACTCATCAGCAAGGCAATCAAAGTATATATCATCACTGATATATATATATAATATAACATATAATATATATAACACAGCCATGGAAGCTTTGTAGGAGTGAAATATGTAACAAAAAAAAGATGTTACCTTTCTCCTAGATATTGTTTTTGTTAATTGTGCAGAAACACCGAAGTCCGCAACCTACAATATAAAAAGCACCATAAAGAAGTTAACTAGATGCAACAGTTGACAGTAAAGTTTTACAGTTTCCTGTCTTTCATATGGATCAAGTACTCTTTAGGCAGTAGAATTTTCAAACCTTGACTTCTCCATTTTCTGTCAGCAGAATGTTTGCCGCTGCAAAAGATAACAGATTGTGTTGGTAGTTGTATCGTTTGAACAAAGACAAGATAAGATGGTCACCACAAAAATCAAAAAGGCAAGCACAGCCATTAACATATATTTCAAACAATCTTGGAAATGGACTAGTATGCAACAAATAGGGTTACAGAGTCAGGATAGACCTTTTATATCTCTATGAATCTTTCCTTCACTGTGAAGATAGTCTAGTGCATGCAGTAAGTCCCGTAGAATGCATGCAATAGACATTTCATCCAGAGGAGGACCAGTTTGAAGCTACAAGGAAAAAGAAAGTGTTATAGATAGATTGCTATGTTAACAGAAAAAAAAAAGGCATTACAAATACATTGACCAAAAAGGGGGGAAAAGTGCCAATAAAATATACTCCCTCTGAGAGTTTTCCTAAACAGCTTTCCCGTACTGACCAGCAGTTAGAGGAAGATTAACACCTCTTCATTTGGTAGTAGAAATAATAACATCAAACTAATCTGGCATCGACCACTAATAAATAATCCTTACTATGGATTAAAACTACACTTTCCGCAACAAGTTAGGACCCCAGTGTCATATATATGTCTAACATTTTCGAAAACTAACTCTGGTCAAGTTTCATCACAGATCTCACCACAGGCTCATGCAAATCAGAGATGAAATCTATACGTAATGATCTTTCATATAGCCAGATAAATTTTTGAGATGTATAAAAAGAATCTGGAAAGATGTCAGTAATCTGGGGAGAAATTTATTGGAACAGATTAAGCCAACCAAAATTGAAAGATTTCCACCAATATTAATTTATTGCAGTAACCCCACATTTCATTTAGAAAACTGAAAGCAGCTATAGTAAGAAATTTAAGAAGAAAATCCTGTCAAACAAGAATGACAGTAATCAGCTCAGGACTGGTAGGGTAAGTGCACTGCAAAAATATCACGGTATGTTAGGATTGACACAAGACGATAATCCACATTTCACTTCAGGAATTTGCCAAATATAACTCACAATGACAATCTACTGGATCGTCCCCACTTTGGTCCACATCTAAGATCTTAAAACCAGTTTAAGCACTTCAACAAGGATCTTGTTTACAGTGTTGGTTGTCCCAACACCCACAACCAAGAAAGAGAAACAATATATTAATAACATGATATTCAGTATACGGTTGAAAAAACAACTTCCCACAACTCCAGTGGAGCAGATCAGACAAATAATTTCCCCAGTTTGTCTAATTCATCAACACCCAGCAGTGGTAGTCTTTCCTCCTAGGGACCTGCATAAACTTCCTTCAAGATCATTGCATATCACTGTGATAATCATGCTTCACCAGACACCAACCTACAGATGGTTGCTTATCCCTGCAGAACACCACCCAAAGTGGAGCTCATCTTCCCATAGAAAACCATATATTATTTTCAGATGGCACTAAGTCAAAGAAGGCACCATTTGATTAAGACCAGATGTTGGAAAAAACCTCAATGAGGAGTTTACAGAAAGCGATATTGAAGAAGCACCAACAAGATGAAAGAATTTGTACTATGATTTATTAGCCACGGGCATGGGATCAGAGATGTGACCTATAATCTCCATACTATATTACCAAAAGAGCACATCAGCCAATAGGTTCAAATGTTGATGTTACGGATAATCACTGCACTAAGAATTCCATCCTTCACCAGTTCAAAAGAATAACAGAGAGAAGACAAGGTTTCTCTATATAGAAATTGACCTTAAAGATAGGAAGCTATCATAACTAATTGATAGCCTTATTTCTTTATTAATTTATAAGTATAACCAGCACAGTGTAATTTATTCTCAAAAAAGGAAATAAAACAAAAATAAAGATACTATAGGAAGCTAAATTAAGGACATAAAATAAAAATAAAGATAATATATATAGGTAGCTGAATTAAGAACCATGCAAAATTTGATTAGTGAACAAATACCAGAAGGCAAAAGGTAAATATAAACCTACTAGGTCAGCAACGGAACCACCAGCCATGTATTCCATTACTATCCACAGTTTGGTTTGATGGAGATAGGAGCCATAATAGTCAGTAATATATGGAGACCGGCATTGGGACAAAACTGAAATTTCCTGTAAGAAGACAAAGGAGCTATAAGTTAGTAAAATTCTGGTAACTTATAGTGGGGTTCAGAGCTACGTCATTATTTTCAAAGCTAACCTTTTGAATATCTTCAATGTCATCCTCGCTATAGTAGATGAAAAAACATACATGTATTAGTAACATCGGAAAAGATTTTGCATAAGAAAAAGATGACACCATTGAACATTAAGTACTGAAGTTTTACACCAAACTACAGTGCAACAAATGTGACAGCAAGTTATTAGAAATATAAAGTATACAAGCTTGGTTGATGTCTAGTACCATATTGTATTCATATCACAGATAAGAAGTTAGCAGAGTAGACATGACTATTTTAGGCACCCTTCATATCAAATGACAACCATCAATGCAATGATGATATTTTTACACCTCTCATCTACCTTAGATAGCATTCTTTTATATGTGTTACTATAAATAATGGAATTTCTTGACCATCCATCAGTTATCAATTTCACATTCCATGGTTTCCTCATATGATAAAAGACGTTCCAATGCATGAGGTTCCTGCCATTATGGTGTACAGAGAGGTTCAGATGTATACAACCTTACCCACTATGTGGAGAGAGGTTATTTCCATGTTTCAAATCCATAACACCTCTAGGTCATGATAGAGCAACCTTACCATTATGCCAAGGCCCCCTCTCTTTTCCTCATATGATAAGCTTGTGAGAAAGAAAATGTTTATCTCTCCAATTTCCTTCTTAAATTCTCAACATAATCACACTATCTCTTTCTTAGAATCCCAACATGGAAGCCTAGTGGATATTCTTAATAGAAAATAGTTACTATGAAAATCTCCCAAACCCTTGTGCAGGTTAGAAAGTAGTCAAATCTACACATTCTCTCTTTTTCTCAATTACCTTCTTATAAGTACGTATTGTTTAAATAAAAATTAATAGCCCTCCACGTGCATTGCATGTGTCAAAATGTAGTTAAGAATTAATATCATCTACCAATGTTAAGTCATCATCGATGTTGTTCCCTATGCAAGAAAAGTCATGTTTTTACATTAGTTTCAAGTCTTAACTTGACCTCCTCTGATGTGACGGTGTTGAGATGAGATATGGGCAATAGTTAAGGCATTCCTCATATGCTCTACAATTTAACTCAATTTTAATGAGATCATTACATTCCCTTTCCATCGAAGTCTCACAGCTTCTAGCATTTTTCTCTTCTCATTGTACAAATTCAGTATATGATCCACATTGAGCTTGAGAAAGAATGATAACTCATGTATATAATTGATATAGTATAGCATAATTAATCAAAACATCCAACGTGGTCCTCTGTCTAGTATGGTAATGCAAGTCATGCGCTGCATGCTGATTCACGGCACAAACAGGCACAAAATTATATACAATCCTGCAAAAAAAATTGCAATGGGCATACTAAGATATGATAATTTCATTAATTTCCAAATATCGATCACATTAATTTTTTATACTAGCATTTAAAATGTTTGAAAACTTGTTACATTTAAATTCAGCATCGTGAAGCAATCTAGATATCTGTGCTAGTTGTTTGACAAGCATTTCGAGTAAATTATCCTACAAACTAGCACTACACATTTGCATTTAAAGTTTAAAGTTTAAACATAGACCATACAGGTAAGCTTAATTGAAGATAAAGAATATGACACAAATTATTATATGTACTCATTCATTCAGGATGACACATTGTAGGTACTTTACAAGTACTTTCAATGCTATGGAAAGCCCATGATGTCGTAGTAGGGTGGAAAGATTTTATACTTTTTCAAACCCTGATTTCCAGCCTTTAATTTGACGTGGAGCAACAATTTTGTCTTTAATGAATCCAGTCCACGGATCCAGGCTTCCTCCTCAAAAAAAGTAAGATAAAGATATAGGCAAGGCATAAAACCACTCACTGGTAGTAAACAAGCTCATATTGCTACATATCAGCCTACAAAATACATATCAAAGTGAGACATGCTACAGGCCAATCTGTAGTGATATGTGTCAACATGACTGTATATAGGTACACATTTCTACCTAGCCCATAACTTGTCATACATATTGTTTTTAAAATCCTAATGTCAGTACTTCTGGTTATTTATGGTTACAATATCTGTGAATATCAAGATGTCAAGAAAAGTTGATAACACGAAGCCACAACTGCAAGGATAAAGGTTATGGTAATAAGTGGAATACTTTTATGAAGTAATAAATTAAGAGCATAATGGTACAGATCTCGAAACTAGGAACTCACGCTTCCTCTAGATCAATAACTTTAATAGCAACCTCTTTGTTTAACTCCTTGTCAAACCTGCAAGGCAAGAAATTTGTTAGAGAATGGTACAGCTTCTATCATGAGCCAAGAATGCATTTGTACTTGAGGAATTGACTTTTCAGAGTGTCTGGAGATTGAAGTGGTAGTGGAAATCGAATTATTGGATGCAACTTCAATTAAATATCAGCATGATATCTACTAAAGATGATTAATAATGTAAAACAAAATATGCTCAAAACTTCAATATTTTTAGTGAATATAGATCTTATCTTTTCTAACTAAATAATTTGCTTATCAAATTGAAACAGACAGTTCCTCTCCTTCTTAAGAAGGCAGGTCCATAATTTTGCACGCACACGACCCCCCACCCTGCACCCCCCCTCTCTCGAAGCAAAAACACTCAAAAGAATAAAGAATAGCTGGATTCTGGATTCTGGCTTCATCCCACTCAGAAAAGGCTTCAAAGGAACATCAAGTCCATGCATGAAAGAATTCAACCATCCATTGGATGGCTCTAAATGTATGAGGAAGCCTTGGTAATTGGGCTAGTTGGACACTTGTCCTGCTTGAAGAATCTAAGTTGAATATGTATTGATGAGTTGACCATGGATCAGACACAAATCCTTCAGTTATAGCTTTTAAAGATCGGTAGGGAGTTGGACTCTTCCAATAATTACTTTGACCCACCATAACGATGTCAAAAGTAAGCCTATAAACTTTTTGCAAAATGTCAAGAATGTGGATATCAAAAATAACTTTATGAAATGTCGTGTTTTTAAAAATTCTTAAGCTAACTTGGAAGTTTCGATGGAAAACATGTAGATTTAAAAATATTAACAAACAATATCTTTATTTCTTTATCCAAAGGATAAGTATGTATAATTTAGTGGAATTTATCCTTTTTCCCTATGTATCCTGTAATTTCCTTTTTCTTTCTCTTGCCAAATCAGATGATTGGATAAATATGTTAATCTGATTCTTGCATCCACGCCCATGCAACACTGCTTGGGAAAGGGAAAGCAAGACTGCAAACCTTACCAACAAGGGGAAAAAACTCAAAGAAAGAAGGAAATCATTGAGATGTAACCCTATGAATCCAAATAATCAATCTGTAAGCTACCATTCAAAATTTTCCTAATCTGAATGCAGCTCCATCCCAAAACCACAATTAAACATCAGTAGATACCAAGCTACCATCTTTGCATCCCTAAAATAAGACTAATCATTTCTCAGTTACTTTTCTTTTGAGTAATTATTAATTGCTACATTAACCCCGAACAGACCCAACTCCTACCTACTACCATTCTATTTGCGCTGAGATAAAAGCGTATTATTGTACACAAATATATATATATATATAGATATAGATATAGATATAGATATAGATATATATAATCACATTATCTTTCTTTCCTCAAAAAACCCCATAATCCATAAATTTCCAGAAATTGCAATAGTGGGGAACAGAATAATAAAAGGTAATCTACCATGAAGAAAAAGAAAGAAAGAATTACACTGAAAGTGAGATATTACCCTCTGAAGACATCGCCGAACGATCCCCTCCCGATGAGATCCAGATTGCTGAATCGGGCTTCCATGGGCGCGCCCATGGCTGACGCCGAATCCGACATGTTGGGGACCAGAAGACCCCCCGTGAATAAATACTTCCTCTCTCGCTGCTCAAAGACCCAAATTCACGGCAGCGCCAGCCCACCAAATTCCATCCGGCGATCGCCCGAAAGCCCCGCTACCGGAATCGAACGAGAAAGCGACGGAAAGGTCGCTTCGATTCAAAGGGAAGAGAGCGATCCTGGATCTCGATCAAGATCAAGAAAAGGTTCTCGATTCCACTTCTCAGTAGGTAATGGGAGGCGATCGAGAGGAGAAGGAAGGAAAGAGAGACGATGGGAGTGGATCGAAAGGGAAACGGACGAGGGTTTCACGGGAGAAGCCCTGCGGCCGTCGCTCTCGTCCGGAAGGCGAACATGCTGTCCGGCTGTTTCTTTGTATCGCCGCTCTCCTTTTGTCTATATGCCGAAAAGATGCGATGAACCAAGGGGCGCGCAGTCACTCAAGAAATGTTACCTAAATACGTGATGGCTTATTGACGTGCCAAAAAAGCGTCAAGGGTCAGACTAAGTTGACTCCAGATGTTAGTGAAGTGCAAGTGGGTCAAGCCAGCTTGGAGTCTAGGTTGAGCATGACTAGAATACTGGTTGAGTTGGGTCTGGTTTTGGGGGTCAAGGGTGTCAAACGTGCACAACGCACCAATGCAATCCGTTTTAAGTTGGAAATAACTGTTTGCAGGGTTATAATTTGAGCATTAGTACCGTGAGAACCTCTACGGGCGTGTGTTTAGTTCTATATCAGTCGATCTTAGGTATTTATACAAGATCAAGTAATCCAAATAATACCTTCTAACTAGCTATTTTTGGTGAAGTTATGGATTGTTACAAATAGCATCAGAACAGACTCCGCTCATAACCTACGTGGATTAGGGAACACAACCGTAGTATTTGTGATTAGATTTGAACTCTTAGCATGATGAAAACGTCCAAACTTAAACGGAGAAAGTATGTGAAGACCGAATAATATAGTCTACAAATGATAATTTGTCATTTGTTTGTTGTCGTGTCATTATAATTTCTAGTTCACTGGTTGAACTTGATTTGAAAGTGTTAACCTTTATAAATTACCAAATTTTAATATTATATGTTGTTGTTCATGATGGTGGTGTTCTTTTTATTGTTTATCATTCATTTATTTTTTACATCTCTTACACTCATTTTCTTAGAATATAGCATACAAATATATATATTACATTCTCTAGTTTTCTTTTTTTAGTTTATGGTGTCTAGATTCTTTAAGAACTTTTGGTGATCATTTCTATTGAATTCGCCAAATGTTTGCAAATTAATTTCATCTCAAATTATTTAAGAGCACCAAATTGTGACTATGCTACTAATCATGCTTAATTGGAGTAGCTTTAAGAATATATTTTCCATTTTAAATCTACCCACCGTTTTCTTAGTTGTTTGTAAAAATATATGAGGGGTGTATTTCGTAGAAGAAGAGCAAGCTTAGAAAAAAAGAAAGACATGGCCTTGCATGCAGACACCCAACCATATCAAGGTTTTTTGTTGTATGGAGTAGAGATTATGCAACAAATGGTGTGGAACCTTCAAAAAATGTTAACATGGCCTTCAACTTCAAATATATATGCATTCTTGTAGGGCTGTGATGGTATTCATGGTTCAAAAAATGTTAATCTGGCCTTGTACTTCATAAATATATGCATTTTTTCAGGGCTGTGATGGATAACCATTCATATCTTGCTGTCCTCCAAAATCCTATTTCTAATTCTTAAACAATCGGGGATATTAGCCCAAATAAATACATGCCCTTAAACATAGCAACCCAAGACTTTTTCATCAATTCCTTGCTGCTTCCTTCTTCTACACCCATTCACAAGGAAACGAAGGGGAAAGAATCTACTGCTTGTTTAAGTTGCCATTGTCGAGAAACAGGTAACTAACCACGAAGTGTATTTGTCCTATGATTTTCACCATTTTAGTGCATCTTGGCTTGGTTCCTACACTACCTCCTATGCTTCTGCTCCTCCTTCTAAAGCAATTTGAAAGACCGGTCCGGAAACAAAGCTATCATCCCATCCTTCTCTCCATGGGAGCGTCATCTTAACGCTGCTCGATAAGACGAAGCCCAAAGAAAAGGCTATCCATGATGCATCCATACAATACAAATTCCTTTTGGCTTGTAAAAGAGCGCAAGAATTTATGATTATGCCCTCCTTCCCCTTATCATACTCCCTAAAAAAATTGAAAGGAGAACCGAATAAAAGTTCTTATTTCTAGAAATGCAGACATGAATCTAACATAAACGCAATTCATCTTGTCCTTGTATTTGTTTCTCGTAGATGTCTTGATACAAGAAGAACCATCTCATGCCTAACCACCACCCTCAAAAACAGAGCCACAGAGATATATTTAAACCAATCCATAACTCTAGGCTCGATGACATCAGGGTATAGTTAATCATAATTATTGAAGCAACATTTATTCCTTGGTTTAGGTTACAAAAATATCACCTCTTTCTCTAAATCCCAACACTGTTTTTCTTAATCATATCTTGCTATGGAGCTTATCTTTATTAAGCGCCTCTACATCCCTTCGAGGGGTAAACTCTGCATGCTTCTCAGCAAGAAATTTGGAAAAACGAGATCCTTTTCCTTCCCTGCTGCTCTTTTCTAATGGCAAATGCGACTTTGGAGATTGTGCGGGAACCAATGCCCAGATGGATGAGAGCAGTTCATTTGGTTTGTCTAGAACTTGTAATAACGAGAGATCCTGCTTCTCTGTCAGGGATACAAAAGGAAAACATCAATGAGAATAGTTACTTTTTAAGGTGCAGAGCCATAATAAATACAAAACCCTTAACTACAAAAAGTGCGAGCAATTATAAAAGCCACCTGAGAACTTGAAGATAGGTTCCAAAGCTGCACAAGGTATGCTGAAGTTCAAATGCGGTATGATGTTCCCTCCACCATGCCTTGCATTGCTGGAAGAAGAAAGAGTACTAGCATGATTCCCAACAGATATTCCATGACACTAATAACTAGAGCTGATACTAATGTCGAGTCCACAAGAGGCAGTTGCTATCTGCTATCTCCTATCAATCAAGAAGATCTCCATTTAAATATCGATAATCCATCATATGGTTTCCACCGAATAAACTGAAATATGCACTTACAACAATAACTTCTATAGCTCGTGATTGTCTCTCCTCCTTGCGAAGGTGAAGTAAAAATAAAATATTTACTTGACAGCAAAAGGCATAAGTTTAATTAAGAAACAAGCATAAGACATAAGTTAATTAAGAAACAAATTTAGAATTAATCAATCTATAGGTTCGGTGGTAAAGACCAGAAATTATAATAGGAACTGCGAAGTAACAAAATCAACAAGTAGATAACATGAGCATTGGAAACATTTACAATACCAGGTATAAAACAAGTATATAGGTTACATAATTTGCTACCATGTAAAAGCCTGGCAACAGTCGTATCATTGACTTGTAACAAACAATTTTCTGCAGCATCTAATTGGAAACAAGAATTCTTCCCCTTATTTGCTTTTTATGTTTAGACCCTGGAGCTAGGATCAACACACAAATTCCAGTATTTGGTATGCAATAACAGCTCCCTAGGAATGCACCATGAAGGTAAATAGAGAAAACCAGAAACAAGGCTATACAGAGGAAAATTCCTCTGAGCTATTGAATCATTGGTGGTCATATAGATCCTAAGACAAAGGATTAGTTCACAAGTGGCACTTACAAGAATTGAAAATTTGAAACTCATATAAATTGATGCATTGAACATGACTAAACTTAAAAGTCGTAGGATTGGCACTACCATATTGGACTCCAAAGGAAAAAATGAATAAAGCACTTAATTAGTGTCATCAGGAAGTACTAATGATGTTACAGAAGCCCAGCTTTCTGTGAAAGAAATTGTGTTCCAACTCAGCTGTAAAAATATTTGTGGAATAGCTATAATTCTTTGTAAAAGGAAAATACAGACTACAGGTCAGGTTGAAATAAGAATACTTAGTGCAGATCATCCCTAAAAAAGCAGGCAGTGGGCTGTGCTCAACTTACAAAAGAACCGAATAAGGGAGAGGCCTTATTAACTCAAATTCGCAAGGAAATAGCTAATGAACCATAGATTGATAACCTCTCACAATCAACCGAGCTAATAATTCATAACAATTGGTATCCCTGATGGAGTTTTCAAGACTAGATAAGGGAAGCTTGTAAAGCATTATGTGCTCAAAGAAAAAATTGATGAGCATTCTACATCATCTAGGACCAGCATACCACTCATAGAACATAGCATATCCTTGTGATTGTTAATCATATCAGTATTACTATTCAACAGTCATAATTTATATTAACAACTTAACACCATTGCTACTTGTTCTCATCATTTAAATGTTCCTACTCTCCTTGTGCTCTTGTGCATGTGTACGAATCAATGTCACTGAAAAATGAATTACCTTGTGACAAGACCAATCATATGACCATCAGAATTGACTACAGCACCACCACTTGCTCCTGGATGAACAGCAGCTGTTGTTTGGAGCATGACTGGGATATTCTTTATCTCAGCATCCATTTTTTTACACCCATGGAGGTGCAGGGGTCCTGGCATCTTGACGACATTTGCTACGACTCCAGAGGAAACAGATGGGCAGACATCTGTGTTAAGGAGAAAACTAATAAGACAAATGGAAAGAAGATGAAGTTTAATTAAGCAGCACAAGAATAAAGACATGCTTAGACATCTAGATATATGCATTTCAGAGATAAAGGTAGTCTGATGCTTCTTACCGGATCGAGGCCCAAGAAGACCATGTCCAATAACGTGGACAGATAGACCTGAAGGTGGGCATCTGAATTCGGGATTGATTGCATGGAGTTGATTTGGAACAGATTCAAGTTGAAGCAGTGCGATGTCAAGTGCCCCCTTTGAAACATAAGCCACTCTAGCACTACACCATATTGGACACTCCATGTGATCCAAGCGAACTGATATGTTTCCATATCTGTTGTGACTAAAATTCAACAGTGATGCACCGTGCTCGCTAACCCCAAAAGAACTGGAACCTCCCAGCAGTGATGGAAACAAGATTTGGCTCTCCTGTTCACCAGCGTTTCCTTCTTGCGAAGAAACAGGTATATCATGTCGAACAGATAATATAGTCTTTTTGTCTGGTAGACCCAGTAAAGATGTTCTTCCAAATCTCCATGGTTCCACAATGTGCGCATTTGTGAGAATAAGGCCATGTTTATTGAGTACAATCCCTGAAGCCCAAGCTCCACTACCTACTGTAACAAGAACAATTGAAGAGAGAGCCTTTTTGAATGGAGACTGCAAGAAGAAAGAAAAATCAGGATGTAAACATCTTACAGAACTTGTACAGTTATTGCAACTCAGTAACAATTTTTCTTCTTACACTATCAATTTGTCTGTCAGTTTGTTCTTTCTGGGCTCTCTTAGGTTCCTTCTGCACCTGATTAACCCATGCAGTTGCTATTGCATCCCAAGTCATCACCAGCTGTATTCAAAGGACGGAGAGTGCGTACCATACTCTAAATGCAAAAGGAAAATTAAAGGATATAAAACTTACCTGTATCTCAGCTCTGCCATCTTTTTGTCTTAGTGGCGTTGTTAAGATACCAGCGAGACAAGCATGCTTGTCAAAAACAGGCCCACCTTCCATTCCTGGGTCATTAATTATCAAACTTGAATGTTAATATAGCATGAACGCTAAGACAGTATAGAACAGTATTCTATTTCCTGTACCAGGAAGACAATGAACATCAGCCATCAGTAGTGAGCTTTGATGAGAATGTGATGGGCAACAATTTGCTACAGCTCCATAGAATGTGCTGGGTGAAAAAGAGAAGGGTCAAATAATCAACTAAAAAAAACAATCTGCAACGACGCAATAGACTTGGAATAATCAGTACAACTCACAAAGTCCTCAGCCATCCTAAAAGCTATTGCAAATGGTGACTTCACAAAGACATAAAGTTTCCAATAAAATAAGCATATTCATTTGTATTAAACTAATAGGGAGAACTGTTTGGAACTATTACCATGTGAAAACTTGTTTATAAGGAATCTTCTGCAGGAAGCATTTAAATCATCATGATCACTAAATCTAATAACACAATCTGAAGGAAAATTTGTATTTTTTGGAACAATTTGGCAATTTAACACCAAGTGTGTCTGGTCAATCATGATTTTGATTAGTATTCCTTATACAGACTTGCCACAAATGGGAAGGGGGTGAGAGACATATGCTGATATTTATAGAGAACAAATGGACCATCATTATACAACCGAAGAAATTTGAGCTAGAGTGACATGATTTTTAGTATGAAACTTGTGGAGTGCAATAGATGCATTGTTGACCACTTCACCTTATGGTTGTTAGATGCCGATATATGTGTTTGATGCACATTGGTCAGCACAAGGCCATACCAATAAAGTACCAGCACTATGCTGGCACCAGAGGCATGGTACATCATGTCATGTTTACAGTGCTGGCATCAGAGGCATGCCATGTGTTAGGATGGTACCAAATTTATTGGCAAGGTACCAGTGCAGGTATCTGTACCAGTACTTCAACCCTTGCTTGATACTTCATGACAGGCATCTATAGCAAGCAGAAACGAAGTCACTATCCAAGGAAAGTTATTTTTGAGAGCATCAGAAGAAAATAATTCAATCACCAGTTTTCAGCCTTTCAAGTTGGTGTGTTCTATTTTTTCGGTCAAGCTGAAAATATCTCTTTTCTCTCACTCCTGTTCCAACTCTGCTTATATCAGGAAATTCTTCAGGCTTTAGCTTGGTCTGAGTCCTTAAATTAATTCTGTTGTACAAGATAAAGTCAAAGTTTGGCTGCAGAAAGTAAGTAGTCAATCAGAACTCTCTGAACATATGAGCAGAAATTAAGAGAGCCAATCAGTTTAATGACATTGCATCAGAGCATTCTTTTGCTTTTGTGGTCTAACTTGAACGAATAACTGTCTTCTCTGAAAGTCCCCTCCAGTCCATACATATATTCTCTATCCTATGCATGTTGATGCTTATTACCTTAGCATATAAAGTATCATATGAAATGATTCTATATTATCTTTTCATTTCTTTTTCTGTTGTATCAATTAGACAATCACATAACTTACAAGATTATATATAGGACAAAAAAAGCATCTGAAGTATGATTTTCACAATGGAAAAGTGATGGATGGAACATAGTAACCCACAAAAGTAGAATGACAAATACAAATGATGGAACAAAAAGGTTCTATATGACCATACCTGTTAAAAAAATGCAATGGTGACAAGACCCCAAAAGGTGAACCCATCACTAAAAGAAGATTTCCTCTCTCTTGAGGTGGTGATGTATTTATGTGTATCAGTTTCTGAGAAACCATAACGAATAATTTCATGCTCATGAGCATGCAGCTAAACAAACTGTAACCTGAAACAGTGAAAAATAGAAAAGCATCCAAATTTTGTGGCTCTTCCTTGATTACGGAAAGTAATAAGTTGGTGAGCTGTTGAGAACTGAAAATATATATATACCTCAAGATCCAAATCAGGAACTCCAAGAATAGCTATTCTTGTGGCAGACTTCGCCATTTTGGAAAGATTGCTTGATTCATCAGATGACTGATTCCCGTAAATGTCAAGCGAAGACCTGATATCATTCCCAACCTGGCAAATATAAATGTGCTAGTAACTTCCAACAACACATAGTTTCTTTTAATAATTTTGTTACATCAAAAGAAAAGTACTAGTAGAAAGCCAGAAAAATACTCAATATATATATCGATTTCTTTGCCTTAATTTGCATTGTAGAAAACAAATAGGACACATGAAAAAGATAAAAGTGAACATATGATATAAACCAAAGCAATATATCAAAGAAGCCAAATTGAATAAATAAGTGTAGTAAGGAAGGGATTTTCAGTAGAGAGCTACCGAAAAAGGTTTTTCTTCTAGAATGCTGAAGAACAATAACGTGGTATTGCAGGTTTTCTTCCTAACCAACCCCCTAGGAAAATAGCGATCTTCAAGTCAGTTTAGTATTCCAATAATGAATCACAAAATAATCTTAACACAGTGTATTGATTGTATCAGAATATACACCCTAAGTTGATGGATGCTGCTTGTTGAGTTCTATAGATGATTTTCCTACTCAGACCCATACATATCTGTTTGTTGAAACTAAGGTATGCTAAATCGACCGGAACCGGTCGGTTCAGCTTGTATCGAACCGGTGCCAACGGGCACCGGTACAGTATAGTGTATAAAAACGGTTCCGACCCAAACTGGGTCGAAATCGATTGGTTCCATACTTGTACTGGTGCGAACAGGGCCGGTTCGCGTCGGTACAAGCCGGTACCAGTGCAAACCAGTCCGGTTCACACCGGTCCACAAACATTTTCCTCGCGCATGGGCATGCAAGGAAGAGCGCCCACGCGGCTGAAGCCCGCGTGGGCCTCTTATGCTACAGAGTGGCTCATTTACTTTTTGTTGGGAAATGTGCGCGGAAGCGCGAGTAGAGAACGTGCGCCCGCGCGCGATTCCCCGCATAGGAACCGTGCCAACGTGCGATTCCCCAGTAGGAAATCGCGCCCGCGTGCGTTTTCCCACGCGGGGCACCGTGCCCATGCGGGCTGCCGCCCGCGTGGGCCATTATAAATGCCACTCTGTGGCATTTGACGCGTCCGTGCGGACGCGGTGTTTTTTTTTGGGAATCGCGCACGGACGCGCGAGCGGAGAACGCGCGCCCGCGTGCGATTCCCCGCGTAGGAACCACGCCCGCACGTGGTTCCCCACGTGGGCCATTTAATACCACAGAAATGCCACTCTGTCGCATTTGACGCGTCCCCTGACGCGCGTGGATGCGTTTTTTTTTTGTTTTTTTATATCCGCTCGCGGGGGGCCGCGCGCACAACTCCGGTTCCGTACCGGTTCCAAGCTGGTACCGAACCGGAACCGTACCGGTGCCGGTGCTCACCGGTACGCCGGTACGGTCGGTCTGGCGAATCTTGGTTGAAACTGTTGGCATCTGCCGCTAACAAAAAAGAAGAAGAAGAGGACTGTAGTCTTGCATTCCTTTCCTCTCATCCAAAACTCCAAAAAGGAAAATAAACAGAAAACGGAAAAAAAGGTATTGATCAAGGTCGGCGTACCGGTACCGGCCCGGACCAGTACGTACCGATCCCATACCGATCCCGTACTGGTCCCATACCGGTGCGTACCGGTTCGATACCGGTTCTCCAACGATAAGCTATCGATACTGGATTCCACGTTGATCCGGTACCGATCCCCAACCGGACCGATATGTACCGGTCAGTACGGACAGGTACAGCAGACCATGGTATTGATGCAGTACTACTATGAGAGTGGAGTGGAGAGGAAGAAGGAGAAGAGAGGAGGAGGGAAGAGGATGAAGAAGAACAGAGAAGGGAAGAAGAGGAAAAAATAGAGGAGAAGCAATTTTTAAACATTCATCATCATTAACCAGTCAACAAATGCATAGACCCATATATAGGGTTACAAAATACAAAAAGATCCCTCCAAATAAACTAATCCTATAAAAATCCTGACATAACATAACAATATGTACATAAACCCAATCAACATAAAATAAACTAACATCAAATCAGTCCAGCCATAACGAGAGTGGCCGGACCCTCCTCCTGCGACGACCGTAGACCCGCATCACAGGCGGTCCGGTACTGGTGTCCGCACCAACTCTCCTCAGGTCGGAAGAAGTCGACCTCGACGAACGCAGCACAGTGCAACTCTGGTAATACTTCAAAAGGTCCGGATCAATACGCTAAAGCTCCTCTCGTGTAATCCAAGTCGAATTGGACTCTGAGCGGCCACGCCAACAAACTAAAAAACGCTGAATGCTACCAGCACTGGATAAAATGGTTTGCTCATCTAAAATGGCATCAATAAGTTCTTTCTGTGCTGGTTGGAGAGGCAAAGAAAGTGGAGATGGTATGGAATCAGGGATATGGGAAGTAGTGGGCTCAAGAGAGGTCTAGGCAAAAGGGTCATCTAGGATGGATGGTGGACCCTTGTAAGCAACCAAATCTTCAATATTAAAAGTAGAGCTGATATCAAAATCAGAGGAAAGGTCAATAACATAGGCATTCATGTCCATCCGGTGCAATACCCGAAATGGCCCCACACTACGAGCCTGCAGTTTCTTAACGGTCCCATGCGGAAACCGCTCCAGCCAAATACGTACCATAACATAGTCCCCAGGTTGGAATATTTTGTCCCATCTATGAGAATTAGCTTGTAGTTTATATTGAGCATAACTAGCATGGATGCGCTTTTGAAATTTCTGATGTAACTCATGAATATGTTGTGCAAATATGTGTGCAGACTCAGAAATCCTAACATGGGATGACATGGGTAAAATATCTAAAGGTTTTCTAGCTTTGTAACCATGTACGACCTCAAATGGACCCATGCCTATGGACCGATTGACCGAATTATTGTATGCAAACTGTGCGATAGGAAGAACTGAATCCCAGTTACGAGTATGCTCACCCACAAGGTACCGTAAAAGATTACCCAGACTTCAGTTTACGACTTCTGTTTGGCCGTCAATTTGTGGATGGTAAGCAGTGAAAAATTTAAGTTTCGTACCAACCGAGTGCCACAAAGTTTTTCAAAAGTAACTCATGAAACGTACATCCCGATCAGACACGATGGTGTGGGGAAGGCCATAAAGTTTAACAATCTCATCAAAGAAGAGTTTGGCCACTTTGGAAGCATCCGAGATTTTGGAACACGGAATGAAGTGGGCCATTTTGGAGAAACGATCCACTATGACAAGAATAGAATCATGTTTTCGGACGGTACGGGGAAGATCAAGCACAAAGTCCAAACTAATGTCATGCCAAGAACGATCAGATACCGGTAAGAGGGTATAGAGACTAGTATTTTGTTTCCGGTGTTTGGCTAGTTGGCATGTTCGACATTGGCCAGTGATTTTAGCAATGTCCCGTTTTAGGCTAGGCCAGAAGAATTGGCGTTCTATCTCTTCGATAGTCTTATCTCATCCGAAGTGTCCGAAAAGGCCGCCGGCATGTACTTCCCACACCAAAAAATCTCTTACTGATGTCCGTGGGATACAGAGCTTCGCTGCCTTAAACAAATAACCATCCTGAAAATAAAATCCATCAATTGAGGGTTTATGTTCATCAGCAATGGTTTTGTAGAGTTTTCCAAAATCGGGGCAAGAGTGGTAGTCATCTCTGAGTCTTTCGAAGCCCGTAACATGTACGGACATGGTTGCGAGCAGGGCCACTCACCGGCTCAGTGCATCAGCAGCAGTGTTGGAGGCACCCAATGTGTGTTTAAGAACAAAAGTGTATTTCTGAAGGAACTCAACCTATTTGGCATGCCTAGAATTCAACTTATTTTGGGAGTTAAGATAGCGAAGAGCTTCATGATCGGAGCAAAGTACGAATTCATTGGGTAGTAGGTAGTGGCGCCAATACCGAAGAGCCTGGACTACAACATAAAATTCCTTATCATAGGTAGAGTATTTTTGCTTAGCCTCATTTAACTTCTCATTAAAGTATGCTATGGGATGGCGTTCTTGACTGAGCACCCACCGATGCCAAGTCCAGATGCATCACACTCCACTTCAAACGCCTTACTGAAGTCAGGCAAGCGCATAATTGGCGCCTCCGTTATCAGCTTCTTGACATCGTGGAATGCGTTAGCAGCAGCGCTAGTCCAATGGAAATCGCCCCTTTTTAGGCAATCAATGATTGGAGACATAAGTGTGCTAAACCCCTTAATGAAACGACGGTAAAAAGTAGCCAGCCCATGAAAACTGCGAACCTCAGTGAGGGTTTTAGGTTCAGGCCATTGGACTATCGCAGTGACTTTATCAGGGTCAGCGGACAAACCTTCTAAAGAGACAATGTAACCTAAGAAGTTGACATAAGAAGTAAAGAACGAACACTTCTTAAGGTTAACATACAGTTTGGCATTCTGCAGGGCTATACATACCAGTCGTAAATGATCGAAGTGTTGCTCCTTTAATTGGTTGTAGATGAGGATGTCATCAAAATACACGACTAAAAATTTGCCCATGAAAGGTTGTAGTACTTGTGTCATCACCCGCATAAAAGTACTAGGAGCATTCGAGAGGCCAAAAGGCATGACCAACCACTCGTACAAGCCAGCTTTTGTTTTAAAAGCAGTTTTCCATTCATCACCTGGATGGATCCGGATTTGATGATACCCACTTTTTAAATCAAATTTGGAGAAGATAGTGGCGCCTGCCATCATATCCAACATATCATCGAGCCGAGGGATGGAAAAACAGTACTTGATCATAATTCGGTTGATGGCCCGACTGTCGACACACATCCTCCACGTGCCATCTTTCTTTGGAGTTAGGAGTGCAGGTACGGCACAGGGACTTAAACTTTCACGAATGAACCCCTTTCGGATGAGCTTGTTAATTTGCTGCTGCGGCTCAGCATGCTCAGAAGGATTCATTCGATAGTGGGGTAGGTTAGGCAAGGTAGCTCTCGGAACTATATCAATAGCGTGTTGTATGTCACGCAAGGGCGGCAGGTGATCCGAGAGGTCCTCAGAAAAAATTTCAGAAAACTCCTCAAGGATGAGCTAACCCTCTGATGGTAGCTCGCTTGGCGGAATCAGTTGGTTTTCGAGGACCAGTAAAGCGTACACCATAGAATCACTAGAGACTTTCCGTTCAAATTTGGACGGACTCAGGATATGAAGTTCCTTGCTCTTTGTCTCACTTGTCTTCTTGCCCTCGTCAAGTGTCCTAGACCGTAGGGGATTAAGTTTAATTCGCTTGCCCTCAAACAAGAATTAGAATGACCAAAGATGGTGACATCAAGGTCGAACAACCAAGGTCTTCCCAATATTAGGTGACCTACGTCCATCAGAATTACATCACACCAGATGGTGTCTTTATATGAAAGAATTTGAATTAGGACGAGACACCGTTCTTTGATTTGGATAGAAGACGTATCGATCCAGGAGACCTTGTAAGGTCGGGTCTGAGGAACTGGAGTCAAACCCAAACGAGAAACAATATTTGATGATATTGCATTAATGCAACTCCCGCTATCAATGATAACTTTACAGTCCTTGTCTCCGCACTTAAGTTAAATGTGGAAGATCGAAGTACGCTAACTTCCGTGGGTTGGGCGACAGCACACCGTACTACATTCATAGCAGATTGAGTTGATTCGGTCACAACCGATGGAGTTGTGGTTCGGATGCATCCTAAAGTGTTGGTACATTCTTCTTGATCATCATCGAGGTCATGGATGTCTAAATTTGGTTCATAGATTTGTTCTTCTAATTCGTCGTTATGATCCTCTTGTTCTTGCGCTGCACTGACAAGAGAGGTGTTCGCACATTGGGAAGCGACATGACCAAAACTCTGGCACTTAAAGCATTGGATTCGGGAACTTGCCTTTGGGGCTTCGCCAAGAATGCCCTTGCCCTTAGTGTCCCGATTAGAGGTAGGGTTGGAGAAAATAGGTCTAGAAGGCATGGGCCCAAGCAAATGTCGAGATCCTGAAGGGGAAGTGTTGGTGGGTGGTCCTCAAAGGTCAGAACGTCGAGCAAATGTAGATCTGGTTACCTGCTCATAGTTCTGGGCGAATGTGTAGGCTTGGTCGAGGATGGATATTTCTCGAAGGATGAGTTCCTTCCTGAGCTCATCATTAAAACCTCGTCGAAACCTGCTCAGGACCATCCGTTCATTTTCTTCCACATTACATCGCATCATAAATTCATCAAACTGGGCGATGTAATCACTAACAGACCGATTGCCTTGTCGCAAGGTATTCCACCGGTCGAGAAGATCATCTTGATAGCTAAAGGGGAGATATTTTTCTTTCAGTTTTTTCTTTCATCTCGACCCAATCGATAATCGCGGGTTGATGTCTCCTAGCTAGCAAATGTTCGGTGCTTTGCCAGAAAAGTTTGGTGCGACCAACTAACTTCATCCTAGCAAACCGAACCTTCTTGTCCTCAGACAAATTATACCACTCAAAAAAGTGGTCCATTTCGTGCATATAGTCTGAAAAGACCTTTGGGTCTAGGTGACCATCAAAGGTGGGGGCCTAACACGAATGCCCTTCAACACGTCGTCCTCATGGTCACGAAGCCGTCCAGGTGCCACATTATAGCGATGACCCCGGTCAACATTAGGGACAGTGCCCGATCTTCTAGGACATGGGTAGGCATGGTGACATCCTGGTAAGGGTACAGTGTCAAAATTTTCCAGCTGAACAGAGCCGTGGGGTTCTCAGGTTTCATCAAAGTCGAGATTGGGGAAGTGGGCAACACTATCTTCTTTGGATTCAATGAGCCTGTGTAGGAAGGATTCAACTGACTCAAGGCGGGCATTGGTGTGGGTGGATTTAGTGGTCAAGTCTTCAACAGCTTTCAGTAGGGCTTCGATGCGGTCGTCCATGGTAAACTGGGTGTCGGAATGTGAGAGGACACGACCACTACGAAGGTGCATATGATGATTGAACTTAATTATATGCTATCCTATCAAAGGATGATAATAGTGATGTGAAGTAGACCTAATGCATGCAAGGAAGATGAAAATGCAAGGTGTATGCTCAATATAATACAAGACTATGCTCGAAC
Source organism: Phoenix roebelenii (assembly GCA_025769935.1). NCBI lineage: Eukaryota > Viridiplantae > Streptophyta > Magnoliopsida > Arecales > Arecaceae > Phoenix > Phoenix roebelenii. Next base: position 19,503,637 of record JAOXJJ010000725.1, on the reverse strand, counting down.
AGAGAAATACTCCAAATTGGGAACTAGAAAGGGATGCAAGCCAACAAGTAGCTGCAGTCAAGTAGAGTAGGTGTCCAGTGGATTATCAGGTGTCACAGAACCTTGTAGGCCTCAACAAAAGCTAGCTCTACAATTAATAGTAAAGAGGGTTGTCACAAGGGTTGCTGTGTGTTTCGTGGAGGTGTGTGAAAGCGTGTGTATTGGATATTCAGAGTATGCCACCAAGCACAAACCAACTATTTGATGCCAAAATGAAAGCAAACAAAATATCCAAGAAAGGACAAACCTGATCCGGTGGAAGATGACGAATCAAGTACGGCAACTGGCTCGCTAATCGACGCAAATCTGACCTGCTGGGCTGTGGTCCGAAGAAAGGAGGGAGAAGGGCAGGCTGCAGTGGGCTCTGTAGTGATGTGGCAGACCTGTGGGCTGGGTTCGTGAGGATAGAATCGGGTCGGGCTGAGCCTGATGAAAGGGCGACCCGTCAGCACGTATGAAATCGAGGGAGGGGAAGCATGGAAATGGGCGAAAATGAGGACGATAAGATTGGGGAGGGGGGGCTGGAAGGTGAATGGGTTCGTGATCGTGGAGAAGATGAAGGAGGGTGGCAGCCAAGGTAGAGGAAGTGGCGAGCAAGGGAGGTGGGGCGGCAACGGAAGAAATGAAAGAGGTGGCGGCTCTTCAAGGGCGGGGAGGGGTAGTCGTGAAGCTCAGGCGAAGGTGGTGGCGGTTGGACAGCCAGATGTTGGCTGGCCGTGAGGTGGGAGAAGACACTTAGGAGGGTTTAGGACCCTCCGATCCTCCCGTCATCGAGGTGGAAAGAGGGGTGGAAAAAGGTGGTGGGAGGTCGGGAAGATGAAAGAGGAAGGAATAGATGGGGGGCGTTCGTGGTGCTGTGGTGGGAGGCGA
>JAOXJJ010000725.1:19478669-19502628 GCA_025769935.1 Phoenix roebelenii | reverse complement strand
GCAGCGGCGCGTCGACGGCGGCGGCGGCGGCGCGTCGACGGCGGCGGCGAAACCCTAGCTCTAGGGTTCCTCTTCGTCAGGAAGAAAGGTACGCTCTTTTTTTTGGGACAGCACATGCAGGTCATGTGCACTCTCCTGTGATTGTCACGTGCGAGAGACACGTGCAGGTCACGTGACCCGTCGGTTTTTTTTTTCTTTTTTTTTCTGGGACAGATCCAGATTACTGAACAAGGGTTAACGGGTCTGGATCTTACCCGTTAGCCAACTTGAAACTTTGACGATTTCAAGCATGCATGCCAAGATTTATGCCAGCGGTTGCAGGTGGCTCTCGGTGGCCAATCGTGTCGAGGTTCATGCCAGCGGTTGCAGGCGGATCTCAGTGGCCAGGGGTGGTGGCCAGCAGCCGGTCACCCACTCCGAACACCGACTCTCTTCCTGGATCTCTTCTCTGTGAGTGGTGGTCTGCGGCTGCTACGGTGGACCTAAGAGACAGAGATGAAAGAAGAGAGGCAATGCTCCTTCTCTTTTTGGCAATGCGAGTTGCGTGGGGCCCTTCAACACGCTCTAACATCCGTGGCGCTCGGGGTACAGCATAGATCTCGTGCGCCCACCTGAATCCTGGAATCAGATGCTGCTCTGCCATACACCAGGGTGGAGCTTCTGTGGGGCCCGACGTTCTCCGACAGAAATCAGTGGTGCGGCGGCGTTGTGAGGTGGTTTGGGCATTGCAGGCAACGACTAATGGCAGTGATGGGCTCAAGTGGATGACGGGGAAGAGCTAGCCAACGATGAAATTGTTCCCCTTTTTCTGGTGCGAGATCCGAGAGAGAGGGAGGAGGCAGCATAAGGTTTTTTTTGCGGGGGGGAGTATTGTCTCATTGCAGCCCAGAAAAGAAGATGGTTTTGGCAACAGAGGCAAAACCGAGGGCTCTGATACCAAAACTGATGCAGTACTGCTACGAGAGTGGAGTGGAGAGAAAGAAGGAGAAGAGAGGAGGGAAGAGGATGAAGAAGAACAGAGAAGGGAAGAAGAGGGGAAAATAAAGGGGAAGCAATTTTTAAACATTCATCATCATTAATCAGTCAACAAATGCATAGACCCATATAAAGGGTTACAAAATACAAAAAAGTCCCTCCAAATAAACTAATCCTATAAAAATCCTAACATAACATAACAATATGTACATAAACCCAAACAACATAAAATAAACTAACATCAAATCAGTCCAGCCATAACGAGAGTGGTTGGACCCTCTTCCTGCGACGACCATAGACCCACATCACAGGCGGTCCGGTACTGGTGTCCACACCAGGTATCCCCTTGCAGCCAGTCTTCTAATTCGTTAATAGGTGTAGCCAGTGTAGACAGCCAGCCAAACACCAATATTTTATCAATCTGTTCCACAATGACTGTTGCACACGGAACTAAGAATAAACTAGAATTCATCTCCAAATCAACTTAAATTTCCAAAATAAAAGGAAAGGAATAACAGACAAAAGTATCACTGATTTGATCTGCCATATTTTGATATTCCTGCTCAAATCCAGATTTCTAATTCGCATAAATTGCCAACTTAAACCTGCAATAGGAGACAGACTGCCACTCAAGGCTCATTTCAGCCCGGTTTTCCAGGCTTGCTAGGACCTTGTGCTTAGGCTGGTCCTAAGCAACTCCAGGTTGCAGTACGAATGCATCATTGATATTGTCTTTATTGGTTTGTTGTATTTTAGTTTTACTCGAGCGGCACTTGATCATCATAGATTTTATCTAGTCATATATCTTTTCCTTTTGTTGATTCTATGTATCTTTTCTTGAGAACCAGTCTCAATTGTCAAAGGTTTCAGAACTATAGATGATGAGATCCTTTCCAATTATGTGAAGAAGTCAACCTAGTAGAAAATATCCATACATATGATCTTATTTTCTTTCGACATAATCATAACCATTTAGCTTTTTTCTGACTATTTGGGGTTGGCTTTATGGAGCCTCATTCGCCAAGTATTCCTATCTAGGACCACTTCCAATGTTATTCCAAGTTTCTCCATATCCTCCATCACAACCTCTATTCATGTTAATTTAGATCTTCCTTTTCTTAAAATCTTCAACATAAACTCAAGTATCTCTCCTTATAGGAGCCTCCACAGATAAAGTACATAAAATAAGTAAAAGAATTCTAAAATGATAAATACATGATTAGAAATAAGAAGCAATACTTTATCATGATTCTGCATTTACCTTTACCAAAATTCCTACTTATTGGCATGTCCTTCATTTAGGAAAGGCTTTCTGATCCCTTACACTTCTGCCCAGGCCCTTGCAGGCCATCGCTTCCTTTCTTTTTAAAATTAAGTTTTTGTTTGCTCCAACTTGGCAACTTTGCACTAATCAATTAAATGGATACACTAACATGATGACTGCAGGCAAAAAGCACTACAATATTGAAAGGCAAAAAATAGATACAAAAATGAAAGCCTTGCAGTAATAAAAAAAGAAGAAAACCTGTTTTTGGAAAGCACCTACTGTCTCATGTTTCAAGGGTGCCAAGGACCAGCCCAATTCCCATGAAGAATGCTCAGATGAACCATTATGAACACCAATCAAGGATAGGAGAGCAGCAGAAGATGCAGAAACATCGACCTATTACAAATAAATAACAATCTAAGTTAGGAAAGCCCTGTGGCAACCTTCACAGTATTTAGTCTAGATCCGGTGTATGGAAAACTAAGAAATAGTAGCATCCACTAAAACTTTAGATAAAACTTGCATCGACCAATAGATAAGAACGTGGCAATTAACTATGCAATTTGGCATCAAAATTCTGTTAATAAGTATCAAGAAACAGCTCAGAAAGATATATTTCATCCAAAGTGATGCAACAGGTAAAGTGGCAAACTAATTGTAATGGTCTGGTCATGCACAACAAAGATGAGAGACATTAGAAAGGCAAAAGCATTGTGGGTAGAAATAGCGAGAGCCTACCAAAGCCAGCAGATGAGATGGAAGCCAACTATGAGAAGTCTCATGTTCGCCAAGCCCATTAGTCCCCGTCTTCTCACCCTCCAGTCAAGCATAAAACACAGTTTATAGTAAGAAATGCATACAAGATGCAAGAAATACTTATAATATATCATAGATACATATATCTTTAAACCTGACATGTGTGTTTTTGTGAATGATCCATCAATTCTTTAAGTAGATACCTCTACAAGAACATCAATGGAAGCACCGGGAATCAATTGGGGGAAAAATTCCTGTACAAGTCCAGACACAAGACTTTTCCATTACAAGCAACCAAAAAAACCCCAACAATAAGTTATTTTAGCATGATCTCGGCATCAACCTGGGAGGGGTTATTTCTATATTGAGCAGTCATGAAAGGCTCCACAACTGATGCGACCGTAACAACAAGAGCACCAGAGTAACCATGGATGCTGCAGATATGATCGAAAACCGGAGGAGTGTCATTCAGTGAACCCATCGGCAGCAGAAGACCAGAGGCGGAGAGGATGGTCTTTCCTGACCTGAAAATTGTTAGAAATCAACAATTTTGCATTATTATTCAAAAATCGATCAGTTGATTGAAGGGTGAAAAAAGCTGACAGAAATCATAGAAAAATTCCATCGTAAAAGCAAACAAGAAGAAGAAGAAGATTTTTTTTTATCAAAAAACAGAAAGAGAAAACGAAAATGTTGATCTTGCTTAACTGATGAAGGTGGAACGCATGCCTCCGTATCTTTAGGCGTTTAGGATCCTGAAAGAAACGCGGAAAAAATGGAGAGGTTTAGTAAAGAAGGTAGGTATCAGCTCCAAAGTCATCAAAGAGCGAAACTGAGAAGAAGGGAGAGGGTAGAAACGGTGGTAGGAGAGGAACTCACAGGGCCCTGGATCCTGACCATGACCGAGAAGTCACGGGCGAATCGGGCAATTTCAGGCACCTCCATCTTCTTCGTCTTCTCCACCTCCAGTTCGAAGAACTAAAGAACTCGATGGACTGAAGAAGACCAGGTGAAGAGATGGAGTAGATGGATCTATTGGGGCCGTTTTGGAAGGAAAGGAGGCATTGGACGAAGAAGAAGAGGAGGAAGAAGAGGCTCGGCAGGTAGGAAAGCCCCACAGCGATAGAGGCTCCTCAGAAAGAAAATTTACTTGGAGGTACCTAACAAAATCTTTATTATACATTCGTTCCTAAGTCTTATATAAAGGGATGGCCATCGTTTGAGTGAGTCGGCTGGCTTTTATAGGAAGATTTTTTAAAAGATACGGTGAACAGAAAATTTTTTTAAAAGAAATTATTAAGCTGAGGTTTTTTTAAAAAAAATAAGAAAAGTAAGTTTGTTATAGAAATAAGTTTTTTATATTTTTAAAAAAATGATATAAGACGTAAAAAATTAAAATAATTTTTTAAATATGTTTTTAAATATAAAATAAGATATATTTTTTTATTAAAGATGTAATAGATTTGTATATAAATTTTAAAAAAATAGAAACTATACTAAATATAAATTATTTTGAAATGTGCGATTATTCTATGATAAACTAAACATAAAAAAATTACTTTTTTAGCTATCACATATATTTTAAAAAAATATTTTAACAAAGAGAATTTTTTTTTATAAATCAAATGAGTATCAAGATGCTTGATCCAATAATTTACAAGTATTCATATAGACGGCATTTGAAAATTATTTGTAGATCCTTCCGACTCATTGAATAATATTTAGATCCATGGGGCGGATAATGGGTGGAGCATACCGTAAACTCAGAAAATCCACGGATCCACCGAGAGAAACTGTTATTAGAAAATATCTGACATCGAGGCCGACGACTGAGAAATTTCGTTTCATCCCAAAATAAAGCAGTTGTATCTCCTGTGCATCAACCCATGTAAGCTAATTAGATTGAAATGCGATTCCATACAAGCACCGTAGAAAGAAATACGAAGAAACTACTGATTAAAGTGATACTGGAATTAGATGGATCAGCTCCCTCTCCTCTTTTGTGCTTGAGTTGCCTGATCTGCACACCACTGCCTCTGAGTTGATTTCTCTTTGTGGACATCCGAGTTTCATATCTAGCTTGCCTCTTTCTTTCCCTTGATTCTGGTGAGACGGAGAATTCTATCGCTTGGAAGTCGTGGATGAGACCAAAGCATCAAGTTTCTCATACTGATTTCCTTCATCACTCTCCCGCCCATTACCCCTGGAATCCATATCAACCTATGGTTTGGGAAGACCATTTTGTATCCATCAGCTACGCTCACTAACTTTTCCTGCTCCTTGCACATCTGACGACCTGAGTAGAATTAGACGGAGCAGGTTCGACGGATTGAGTTTGGGACGGGTTTTACCATTACCTGCACATGATCCAAATTTATTGTAGGTTGAGATGGATTAGATGGTTATCTATTTGACACACAACTCTTACTCTTATTCCTCGTCTATTTTATAAGTGTTTGCTTTGGCCTTTAAAAGCGTCATGCTGCAAAATCCTTAGTAATATTGCATGGCTAGGTCTTTTCTTTAAAATCCAAAAATGGTTAAAATCATATGGCTTGTTTTGTTTCTATAACTCTTTGGTATGAATGCATTTTTTTCTCATACTTTTTATACATGAGCATTAGGGGTGCAATCAAATTGAGCCGAGTCGAGTAACTAAAAGCTCGATTTAGACTCGACTCAAAATATTTTGGCTCGAAATTTAACTCGAGATCGATCGAGACTTAATATCCAAGCTCGAATTCAACTCGATAAAAAAAATAATAATACTCAATATTTACTCGACTCGACTTGAATACAACCGACCTATAGTCGAGCTCGAATTTAAGCCTTGGTCAAAATTATAAAAAATAGTTAAAACAAAATATGACATAATAATATACTCTAAAATATTAAAGTAATAATATATATTATAAATAATAAATATTATTAAATATATATACACTCGAAGAGGCTCGTGAGCTTTTGAGCTGAATATTTTGTTGCTCTAAGCTCGACTCAAGCTGCTCAACTCATTTGCACCCCTGGTGAGCATACCATAATTACAAATGAGATTATCCGGTATTCCAACCAAGCTCTTAATGTTCATGATATTGGTCAAATAAGTTATGCAGGTGACGAGTTTCTATACTATATAAAATCACTCTAATATTTGCTGCAACAATTTTTTGCACTCTTTCTCCACCCCAAACATACTCTCTCTTTATTATAGCAAATTAGAATTATTGTCACATCTCATTATAGAGGCAGCATGGCAAAATAAGAATTCGTCAATCTCATAACTTTAAAAAAACAAAAAAACACATGCACCAAGAGATATCATCCATAGAGAAAGATCGTTTGCACCTTCTTTCTTCCTCTTTCAACCTGTCCATCTATCTTTTTACTTATCGAGCCATCTATCCCATCCGTAAAGTCTTTCTTCTCTTTTTGAGTCCCTTTCTCCTCTTACAAATTTTTCTCTATTTTCTTGGATCTTAGCACCTAAGAATTCATGGAATCTGAATGATATGTATCATATTTTTTATGTTAGACAAAGCTAGAAAAATGTGTATCGGCACTGGTAAGCAATATTTTTAAAAGCTACGTATGAATTTATCTAAATGTGTTTATTGGCTTTCAAGATGATTAATTTGCTTGGTGTGTATCACCTGACCATGTATTGTGTGCTAATAAAAAATATATTCTGAAAACTATGAATCAATTTATCTAAATATGTGTATTGTATCACTGCTAGAAGTGTATCAAATAAGCTTACAATATATATCAAAAAGTCGACGAATGTGTATCACAAACTGTCTATCGGTATCGACGAGCATTATATTCTAAAAAAATGCATCAATTTATCTAGATGTGTGTTGTGGTTCAAATCTGGCCCAAGGGTGACCACGCCGGAGGAGTCGGGGGAGCTACTGGAGTGCGGAGGAAGACAATGAGAGCCACCTCCCGCGACTAACTGTATACTTGCACAAAGCCTCACCGGTGTTTCCGGTGAAGGCCCTCCGACGATCAAGTTAGTGTGAAGTTTTGTAGATCTAGCCCAAAAGTCCCCCTTGGTGTTACATGTTGGTTTTTATTTATAGTTTCGGTAAGGGTGCTTAGGTGGCGGAGGTATGGCTTGTTCCCATCATGAGTGGGAGTGGCGTGCGGTGGAGTCCGTTCTCGGGAATGGCAAGGTATTAACAGCCGTAGCAGGGTATGGCCCGTCTCCATCACGAGTGGAAGTGGCGCACAGCCAGGGTTTGATTGTGGCGCGCGGTGGAGTCCGTTCTTGGGAACGGAAAGACATTGTCAGGGTATAGCCGGAGTAGTACGTCATAATGGCATCACAATGTACGATCACGTAGGAGGGCATGGGCACGCATATGGGTGCGGCCGTATCGGTAAGTCTGAACTCGTTGAGAGATCGCATCATGCTTTTGGCGAGGTTGGTTTGATGGGTATCGAGGTATGCCTGGCGAAGCACCCCGAGCTCAAGGGTCGGGGCGTATAATTAGAGAGGGCGCCCCAAGCTTGACTGGGGCGCGTTGGCGAGTAAGGAGGGCGCCCCGAGCTTGGCCGGGGTGCGTCGGCGGATATCCGAAGTCAGGGAAGCTTTCGAAGGGGTCCGAGGTCGAGTTGATTCTGGGCCGGATCGAGAACACGTTCGATCGGCGTTGGTGTCTATTGGGCTGGAATTGGGGAGCCTTTTGTTGTGGGCTAGACGATCCATTTCGCTCCCCATCAAGATGTATATTGACTTACGATCTGATTAATTTACTTGGTGTGTATCACTTGACTATATAGTGTGTATTAGTAAAAAACATGTTCTGAAAACTATATAACAATTTACCTGGAGATGTGTATTGGATCATTGATAAGTGTGTATCAATTAAGCTCGCAATATGTATCGAGAAGTCGACGAGTGTATATCACAGGCCATGTAGTGTGTATTGATGAATATGACATTCCGAAAACTGTGTATTAATTTGCTTAGATGTGTATATTTGGTTGCTGATAGTTATTTTGCTAATTGTGTACCATCTGATTGTGTATTGTATACCGGTAAATCCTATATTTTAGAAACTGTATGTCAATTTGCTTAAATGTTTGTACTGGTTTGCTAAGTAACTAATTTGCTTGGTGTGTATTACTTGATCATCTAGTATGTATCGTGATTTTTTTTTTAATTTTTTTAATCACGAAACTAATGACTCCATGGGTAAAAGAGATCTATAACTTTTGGGTTTTTTTTCCAAGATGAGCACTCGAAGAAATGTTGCAAAATAGAAACTCGCCCTTATATTTTTTTTTGGTACCCGACCCATATGATTTTTGTTCCTCCATGTATAAGCCAAAAAAACACCAAATTAGAGTCATCAAGATTCCAAGAACAACAATAAACTAAGCAATGCATCATTCTGTAACCTTAAGAAACTCAGCAATCGGATCCATTAAGCTCAACTATAAATCCGCACTGTAATTTGTGAAAGTGTAAACCCCGTTTTGGACTTCAGGAGCAAAATTGGGATTTTCGTCCGATATTAATATCTGGCCGCGTGGCCGACTGGCAGTAAAAAACCGGGCTTGCACCTTCGGCGGGGATCGTGAGGAAACGCAGGGGAAACGCGTTTCCATCTTAAAGCCAAAAGGCCGGTCCTTCCCACGCGCCACTTACTCCGGACAGCGGTGAAACATCTGTAGCCGGACGCGGTTCCTTCACGCGCAAGTCTCGTTTCACTTTCAATAGTATCCAGAGACTCAAACTGAACCCGCAAAAGTTACCCTATCACAGCTGGCCGTGATCCCGTGAGCGGGTTTCTCACCTTCCCCGACTCTAAAATATCTGCATATATATATAATATTATTTTTTTTTACCAAAACCCACATCAGCTCGAATTCGGATTGCATAGCCCTACATAGTCTCCTCCTCGCCGCCCTCAGTCGTCCCCTCTTTGTCTCACTCGCTCTCCTTCGCGCTGAGCCGGTGAGGTCAGCCACCTCTCGCCCTCGATCTAAAGTAAGTCTCCTCCCCTTCCTCTCTCCCTCCCCCCCTCCCTCCCTCCCTCTCTCTCTCTCTCTCCAGTAGAGTAGTGCTTCTCTTCTTTTGATGTGAAATCTGAAATGATTTCTGCTGCCCTTTGAAGCCTTGGGGTTTTGGTTTTCTTTTCCACAAAGAGAAAATCTAGGGTTTTGGTCACAAGGAAGTAATTTTTCTTGGTTCACCGTAGTAACTGTGCCCGTCCACGAGGTTTTATGGTATCTCGAAAGCTAAACCCTAAATCTTTAGTTCCGTACAGTTTCCTGAAGGATAGGCTGTGGAAATTTCTATAATACCATGATTCAATGCGAAGGAGGTTTCTTACTTTCACTAGGTGTTATAAAGAAGGGAGAAGAGCGGGGATTTTTCAGCTGCACGTTGATAGCTATTTTTGTCGCCAAGCATACAAGACGTTACTGAGTAGAATCCTAAATAGAAACAAACCAGGATAATAATATCAAAATTTCAAATTTGTAACTCGACTAATCAGGTGTTGCTGTCATATAAAGATCAGTTCTTGATGGGTTTTCAGTTCAGCATCTTGGCTGATCAAAATTTCGAATTTTCTTTCCAGCTAACTTGCCTTCACAGACACATAGTGGTAGGTTAAAACTGGTTTTGTGATGTCGTCAAAGATAAATAATTTTGCACTTTAATGTGTGAAGCTGATGAGATATGATTTGCTGCATTTAAAGCTTAAGAATGGATAATTTTTGCAATTTATAGCAAAAGATTGCAGGTGAAGAGTTTGATGCATTTGGTATCTATAATTTAGAAGATAAAAACAATAGGACTTTCTTGGTCCTGGTTATTCCTCTTACCAGCTTCATGATATATTTCAGGTTTTTGTTCTTGGGTTTGCTGTTCTACTTGTCTGTGTGCTATCTGATTGAGTTGAGAAACAGATTCAGCTGTTTGCGAAGATTTCTTGGCATCAGTCTTCTGAGTAGACGAGAATATTTGAAATTTGATTTTGATCATGGTCTCTGAAGGCGACTTGATTACTATACAAAATGCACCTCTTCAATTCTTTCACCTGACAGAAATGCCTGGTGCTGAAAAGCTGTCACTGAAGAAGAAGTTTAAGACTGAACTTGTCCAAGTGAGATCCGCAATTGAAAATGTCATAGTAGATTGTGAGAAAAGATTGTCTCAGAAACATTCTGCTGTCGTGGAAGACCATGTAGATGTCCTTGAAAATGGTGGTTCTGGTAACACTGTTGAATCTGTTCATTCCTTTTCTGATTCTGACAGCCAGCTGTTCTTGACCAGTGAGAATGATCAGGCTTCGATTAACAAGAAAAGGAAAACACCTGAAATAAACACAAATCAAAATGATACTGATAATTGTTCTAATAATGAAGAGATCATGCTCACTGAGAAGTCTGAACCAGCATCCATTGTGACTGGTGGTTATAAAGGAAATACCCGGGGAAAGGTGGACAGTCAAACTGGAAAAGGTGAGAAAATGGATATTACGAAGATGAGGGAGTGTGCTAGTATCCTGAGGAAACTAATGAATCATCCTTTTGGCTGGGTCTTCAAGCAACCTGTAGATCCGGTGAAGTTAAACATCCCAGATTATTTTGCAATTATCTCCAAACCAATGGACTTAGGCACTGTAAAACATAAACTTGCAAGCAAGCAGTACTCGAGCATTCATCAGTTTGCAGCAGATGTAAAACTTACATTCTCCAACGCAATGCATTATAATCCTCCTGGAAATGATGTCCATATCATGGCCAAGGAATTAAATAACATTTTCAATGCAAGATGGAAAACATTGGAGGGAAAATGCAGAAAGGAAAGCTCAACATCTTTGCAGCAGTCAGTAAGGAACTTGCAGACACCAGCTCTTGCCTCAAGGCAAGTGGGTCAGGGAAAACCTGTCTGTCGCGCAGATTCATTGCCCGGAAGGTACTTAACATCAGCTGACAAACTGAAGCTGAGAGAAGAGTTAGCAAATATGCCAGTAAGAAAAATGTCACCACAGTTGCTCGATTTTCTTCAGAAGAAAACTTGTTTACTTGGCAAAATTGAAGACATAATCAAGGTGGACATCGGTATATTTGATGAGGAGACTCTGTGGGAATTGCAACAGATCATAAGGAGTTCTGTGGATGTAAGACCTATTGAGGTAAGTAGTATGAGTAGAAGTATTATGCTGTTGTAACTTGCAATCATGTTCTTGATGAAGGAGACCATTTTATTTCCCCTTCGTCTTTCTGATACTGAAATGTCATATTTTACAGTCTGAACAGGCAAAAAAAAGTGCCACGCGCCCTTTGCAGGACTCATGCAAAGGTCTGGATGTCATAATTTTCTTGACATTACCTGCCGCATAGCTTGTCTAAGGCCTAATTGACAAGATGTGATGTAGGTAATGGCGGAACTGGACTTAGATCTGATGGTGCCAATAGTAAAACCTTTTTGAGCCTTTCAGCTTGTATGACATGCGCTAATATGGATAGCCACTGCAATTATCACAATGACTTTACTCAAGCTTCATCTAGTGGTCAGATCCCAACTTTTCTTAGTTTGGCCATTGTGTTGGCTTTTGATGCTTACATTTGTTTTATGTTTTGGGCCAGACGTGGATTCTGAAAGATCTTCAGATAGAGAGGGTCATTCATGCCATTCCATTGCGTATGATCCGGTATGTGTTGAGTATGCTTTCCTTGTAAATGTATCAGCCTATTGGGAAGATAAAGTCTTTAGATTATGTACAACATAAGAATCCATTTACAGTCCTTTCATTGATCTGAACTAGCAGGATTTTAGGAAGACTAAACTTGGAATGCAGAGGATTGATCCAAATTCTGATTCAGATGGTGAGCACTATTTCTATTTTCTAACATCTATGAGTACTAAGTTTATTTTAAAATCATCATTTTGTCATGCTATTTACTGGTTGATATGTTGGAATGAAATATCCAGGGGTTTCAGTTGTTGACAAAGATATTGTCCAATCTGGTTCTCATCCTTCTAGTCCAGCTACCACTGCTACAAAAGGTTTTCCTTATTGGTTCTCTCTCTGCCTGTCTTTTAATCTTGATTCAATATCTTGAATAAGACATAATTATTAGTCATCTCCACTTGTACTCCAGCTACCACTGCTAGGAAAAGGTCTTCCTTATATTACGCTTTCTTAGTTTTCCTCCCTGTTCTTCTCTTTTCTTCTTCAAGAAGACATGATTGTTATTCAGATTTACTAGTTTATGATTTTGTTGATCATTAGCTTGGGTAATTTTTCTAATTGATGGTGCTTGGGTGCTCTTTCATATCCAGGAGAGGCTGATCTTTGTGCAGGGCAGTTATCACCAACTAAAGCTCTCCGTGCTGCAATGCTGAAGAGCCGTTTTGCTGACACCATCTTGAAAGCACAACAGAAAACACTTCTGAGTCATGTATTCTTTTTCTGTTGATGCTTTCGTTGATTTTACTTTTTATTAAAGATTGATCTAAGCTGTTGAAGAGCTTGACAAATTTGTGATTTGCACTGACCTGTTTATCTTCTCATCACTTAGGGTGAGAAAGTAGACCCGGCAAAGTTGCAGCGAGAAAGAGAAAAGTTGGAAAAGAAGCAGCGGGACGGTAAAAGATGTCTATGTGCCCTATGAATTTGAATACCTGGATATTCATGCAAAATTGTTTCATTCATTGATATTGTGGTTTTTTCCATTCTTGGAAAGCATGCTGGTAACCGTGACGATTAATATTGTGTGCTGTTAAAATCTGTTGTGCATACATTTATCTTACGCCATGTTATAATTAGAAAGAAGCGAAGGTATCAGCCTTCACTTTCTATATCGAGAGAAGATTTCGTAGCTTGCATTTTTACATAATTAATAGTTTAGAGAATGTAAAATTAGTAATATAAAATAACTTTTTTATTTTTTTAGAAATTATGCGATTATTATCAAGATGATTAGTGCTTATGCCTATAGAAGGTGTTTTTATGGAGATAGTTTATAATTACAATTAACTTTTATGCATGTTTTTGAATATGAGTCCTTCCTTTCGTTCCATGTCAAGGGCTAATTACTTATCAAAGCAAACACACACACACACACAAAAAAACTTTTCCTTAGAACATTCGACTCTAAAATTCCAGCCTTTTCTTGTCACTGGAGCATCTTCTATTATTGCATGTACTAATGACATTTTTTATGCGGTCAACTTCCGAGCTCCATGAAAGATCTTTCTCCAGTGCACTACCTCCAAGGTCTGTTGTTAATAAGATTTGTTGCTCGTCCATTTTGTTACTCATCTATACTGCACAGATTATGTTGTTTCACCCTTTCTGTTACTCAGCTTTTTGAGTTCCTTCACCCTTTTTGTTATTGATTAATATTACTCCTCTAGACACGAGATCACACCACTCTGGAAGTGTTTTCCTTCGATCACTTTCCTCTAGTTCTGCTAGAAAGGCCTTTATCTGTCTTTACAATTTCACTAAATGATACACAAAATTGTGGAATTAATCATTGTGGTGTATTTGCAGAGACTCATTTTGATCCCATTATCATCATATATTCTATATATGTTTTATTCTGGGCTGGCTAGTTATTACGCATTAAGCCTTTATCTGCCTTGCTTTTCTTCCATAAGTAACAAAGAGTTATGCTGTTTTATATCATCGAATTGCGTTGTATATACACATTCAGCGTTGTCTAGTCAAAAGAACAAGCTGTTTTATCAAATATAATGCCAAGGATTTTGCATTGAGAGTGGCAAATATTGCAGGGCATTACTAAAAACACTAGTATTGAGATACTTGTATCTCTTAAATTTTAATGTCAAATGTAAAACATTTGAGAGTTGCCTTTCCTATATTCAGAGCACATCTACCTAAGATTGAAATGTACTCTTTTAGTCCTAGTGACCTGTAGTATGCAGGAATAATGGAGAACATGTGAGTATCAATGGTTACCCTTACTAGGATTGATAGCTAAATGATAATTTTTAAAGCTAACCCCATATAGTTGTAACAAGGCTTGATAATTGGAAGTTCTGTATAGTTTTGTGCTTGTAGATGATTGGCGTATGAAAAACTCCATACTCTTGATATCAGTTCCGGAATTAACCTTCTGCTTTTAAATTTTTTCCTTGGAGCAGAAAAGGCAAGGATTGAGGCCGAAGTCAAGGCTGCCGAAGCAGCTGCACGAATGAAGGCAGAAGCTGAGATGAAAATGCAAAGGGAGAGGGAAAGAGAAGCAGCTCGCCTGGCACTGCAAAAGGTCTTGTTACATATTAATTTCGTAAATGTAGCTAACTGATTTCTGTTTTTATTTCTTCTTCTTCTTCTTCCAGATTCTGAGTCCTCAAACTGATATGATTGTATATTTTGTGTTTTTTTTCCTTCTTCTTCTTCCAGATTTTGAGTCCTCAAACTGATGTGGTTGTATATTTTATGTTCTTTTTTGTTGACAGATGGAAAAGACTGTTGATGTTGACAATAGCCATTTAGTGAAAGATCTTGAAAACTTCGGATATCCACAGCCAGGGCACAACCTTGACATGCCTGATGAAATGGTAGTTAATTTTATGGACGGGTTTGAGGTGCCGTCTGGTCTTGCTCATCCGTTGGAGCAGTTGGGTTTGTTCATGAAGAACGAAGATATGGATGAGGAAGTTGATAACTGGATCTCGGCCACCGACAATGGCGACGTGGAAGAGGGGGAGATAGGTTGTTCGTAATCTTATCATATGTCCTTCTGTAACGTTGCCCTATATCAACATTGGGGTGATAGGTGATAGTTCTGTTGTTCTGTTTCAAGAGGGAAAGCAAGGAAGAACTTCAGTGTGATTTCTTTTTTTCATTCTACACTGGCTTGTGATTCGCCATCACTGGCAGCTGATGATGTGAGATGCACAATTTGATATTGGGAAATTTTGCAGCCGGATCCTAAATTATTGAAAGAGAAAAGAATGAATAAAGAAATATGTGATCTTGTGGCACCCTGTTCAAAGGACAAAAAGAAGTATTGTTCCCGCGGTTCATTGTTCAAAACTAACTGGGATTTTTCACCGAAGCAGTCGTTTAGCCCGAATGGTTGCTGCCAGTCTCTCTGACGGTCATGGTGGTACTCTGGAGATTTTAAAGTTGATGTAATTTCTGTGCTGTTTGAGATAATTGTGATGCAACCTGTGGAGGCTTTAGCCTTTATGTTAGCTAGTTTTCAATTTTCATCGAGGCTTTTAAACCGTGTTCTTGATTTTTTTTTTATTTTAATTTCATCTCATATATGTGGACATTTTACACTTTATTATATTGGTTATATTACGATTTTTTTTCTTTTTTTTTGCAAATAAGTAGCAGAAATATGAGATCTATCTGAATAAGGTTATCAGCAAACTAAATTTTATCTTACCTGTTTACTGCATCAGCAGACTGGTTTTTATTCTGGCTTTGCTCGCACTGAAACTGAAACTTTTATGGTGCCATGCAAATAAACTGAAGCAGCGGTCTAGTTGCCTTAGCAAGATGACGATTGCTACTTGCTCAATCCATTCTGTTTTCCCCCCTTTTGGTGTTCAATCCAATCTTCAAATGTTCTTTGGTTTACAGATAAATCTCCATAAACACAATATTTTAAGCTTCAGTTGCATTTAAACAATCAAACAATTAACTTGATTATTTGACAAAAAGCTCCAATGATGAGCATTACTTTCTTGAAATTTCAGAAGGGAAAATGCTTAATGTACCTCTGACGTGGCTTTTCCTAAGCTACCATGTTAACTTCATCAACAACATTCCCCATTAATGGTGCACAGAAACCCACTTTGGCACCCGTTCATACATGCAAAGCACTACTCTTTCAGAAAAATATAAAACAACTCTAGTTTTAATTAATAATAAAAATATTAAGCATGAAAGGAATTAACAGTTTTATTGAATAAATGAAGAATAAGCTTTAATAGAGTTAGTGAAATAAAAATATTTGAAAACAAAGGAGGGCCTCTGGTTCCTTACGAATGAATAAAATATATGTACTTGTAAAGGCTGTAGATTGCCACTCTACTATGACACTTATACATAATTTGATTCTATCATTATTTCTATAATCAGATATTATTGTATAAATTATGAACTCATTTACATAGTTGAATCACTAATGGTTGTTATTTTAACTAGCTCAACAAATGTCATTGTTAAACAATATTTCTTACTGTAGCAACCAACTTAAATATCCATTATATATATTGATTATGTTCCTCTCTCCACAAGAGAGGGTATTTACTCCTCTTAATTTCAAAAATAATAAAGAAGTATTCAAATTGAAAATGTACACTATTATTCATAATCTATAACATTATAAATATCTAAAAATCAAAGATCAAATATTTTGATAATATGTAACCTATATATTATGTGGACACAAAAAGAAACGATTTTTGTGTTTGAGTTGAAAATCTATTTTATTAGCTATAATCTAATATATGTTGAGAATCAATAGATTTTAATACTTAAATCATAGCAAAACATAACCTTATAGCTTTTTAACATTCAATTTTGTATTCATATGATATGTACATTACAAACTGCTAGAATATACGCTTTTACATATTTTTAGTGGTATAGAAGATAATTGACGGCGTGGATTTTTGATTTGGATGCAGAATTATTCATCCTGGATTTGAGAGATAAAGATACTCTTTCATCTGAAGAGAAGCAATACTTTGCTCTTCTTAATAGTAGAGGGCGTTTGCTCAATTTAGATTCAAAAAATCAACAATCAAACATTCAAATCAAAGAACTATACTATTGATTATGATATATATTGTTAAATATATCTAGAAAACGAAAAGATATATTTTGATGCTCTCAAGCCTATAATTAAGTAGAAAAAAAATAGACAGCTAAAATGACATAAGATCATATTTTGTTATGACCTAAGTATTAAAATCTATTAATTTTTAATTTATACATATTTTAATAGATATAGGTTATGATTAATGATGCGAATCTTGGATTTGAATATTCGATTATGGATTTTGGATTTAAAAAAAGTAGGTACCTTCTTATCTCTAGAAGAGTATGGTCCATCCCATCCCATCCCATGTATAAAGGTGGATTTTGCTTCCTTCGTAAAAACAGGGTATCAGCTATTTTTTAAATATCCAAAATTAATATATATATATATAATATAAAAATAAGCGGATGCAGAGCTCGGTCATTTAATTTCACGCAAAAGTTTTTCCGGAAGGTATTTTTGTAGTTTATGAGAAAAGGAAGGGCAGTTCAAATTAGGATCTTGCACGCTTCCATCATTTAATTTCGCATGGAAATGTTTCTGGAGGGCATTTGTGTAGTTTAGGAGAAAGCAAAGAGTATTTCTATGGTTGTCCCAGTGTGACACTCCCATCGGCCATCGCATGGTAATTAGAGGAATTGCCAGGGATAAAATGCATTGATCGGACGGACGAGACCGCGTGGAGACGACCAGCTGGAGCCAACCCAAGGTGGGACTTTTTTTATGGACACGCTGAACAGCCGCACTCTTTTGTGTCCATCTCTGGAAAAATTGGTCCAACGGCACGTCCACAATATTATATTTCAATACATTAATTAATAATAATATTTTTTTAAAATAATAATAATAATATTGATAGTACTAATATTATTCTAATAAAAATAATATATTTTAGTAAATATATTTTTTATTAATAATATTTTAGTAGATTAATGATGTTTAATAATATTAAGAGGGGCGCATATGGTTAAAAGAGGAGATAAGAGAAAAAAAAAAATGCTGACTCCTAACTTTGATAAAAAGAAAAGAGAAAGTTGATTTTTTTTAAAATAAATATTTTTTTTTTTTGCGCTCTCCTGCATCTCCTCCTACTCTTTATTAATCTTTTATACAGATAATAACAGAAAGAAAGAAATTACACCCATAGAGAATGCCTGACTGCGTTGAACGATTAATAATGTTTAATAATATCGAGAGTGACGCATAGTGTTAGAGGAGAAAAAGGGAAGAGAAACATAGTTTCTTTTAAAACAAATATCCATTTTTTGCGCTCCTGCTCCTCATTCTAGTCACTCTTCCTTGGTTGGAAGAAATTATACTCATAGGAGAGCCATGAGGAATAAAACAAGGATGCAACCAACTGTATATAAGTCGTTCTCTCGCCAAGTAAAAAAGATGCCCTATTGAGATGGAGATTTGCCATAGAGAGTGATATTAAACTCAATTAGCACTAAGTGAAAGCATAATTATTTTTTATGGTTTGACGTTTACATTGCTGGATTGGATGGCTTCAAAGGGAGCTATGTGGGATGTAGGTTTAGAGGATTACATTTTAATACATTAATTGAAAGTAATAACATTTTTGTAAAAATAGTAAATTAATATTATTATTAATATTGATGATCTTGATAGTATTTTAATAAAAATAATATATTTTAGCAATAATAATATTTTTATTAAATAATATTTGTTAGAAGATTAGTAATGTTTAATAATATATTAATGCATTAATAAATGATAGTTTATTAAAAAACAAAATTTTTATTAATAAAATAAATCTTTATATTAGTAAAACATATATTATTTTTAAAATAACTATGTAATTAATAAAAATAATATTTTAAAGATGCTATATTTTCTCAATAAAAGGTATATCCTCTGGATCACCGTGGGTTACATGCTAGTTGAGCATCCAAAATGAAGATTTACAATATTGATCATCATTTCTATTATTAAAAATATCTTTAAAAAATAAAATTCATTTGCTTTGATGGTTTCTTAATAATCAAATAGGTATAAAAATGGATAGATAAAATCATATGATATCATATTTTGCAATGATCTAATTTTTCAACCTGCAAATATTTTAACATGTATAGAATATGATCAATAAGCTGGATTCATAATTTAAATTTATTATGTATTTTACTATATAAAAATGGAAACTGTTATTTTTTTATCTACTCGATGCATATGCTAGAGACAACCAAACAATATATTTTTTATTTTTAAATATTTTTAATGATAGGAATCATAATCAATAGCATGGATCTTCAATTTGAGTGCTTGATTTTGAGTTTAAAAGAAATAGATACCCTCTCTTATCGAAAGAAAGGTAAAATATAGTTGATTTAGAGATAGACTTTGTTCTCCCGAATAGAGAAAGTACCTATCAAAATTAGTAATAGGATGTCTAAATGGTTGATCCCTATTTATCACTATCTATATTATTAAAATATTTAAAAATTAATATATATTGATGATCCCTAACCATATATAGTTAGTAATATCATGAGAAAACTTTAATAGTTGCAAAGATTTTTAATAATAATTTTTTTTCCAAGCTACCAAGGTGGTAACGCAGTTGGAACGAGGCTTTGCTTCCACCGGCGCATTCCAGGTTCGAAACGTGTGGGCATCGATCAAATGTTGGGGACCGTATGCTCTCCGCTTGAACACGCTCGGTGGAAACACTATCTGGTCTAGCTAGAACTGAGGTGGCGCTGGAGTGACGTACTCATACGTTGGGTGACCCACAAGTCAAAAAGGGTATGAGCAAAATTTCTACTCGCATCGAATATTCCCTATGAAAGAGGGGAAGTGGGGGCTGCTACGCGGGTGAGGTCCTCCGGCGTGCGTGTATTATGTACAAAAAAAAAAATAATAATAATTTTTTTTCTTCCAAAGAAAAATAAAATCCTCCAAGAAGTCAGGGCTCAGTGGGTTTTTTTAACATTTCCAGCAGCGAGGAATGATGTGGGAGCGCAAGTTGGGTTCTGTCCCCTAGGTCCTCGCTCTTCGTATAAAAGGCATCGCGGCTCCCGATCCCTTCCGTCTCCTCCCCGTCGGGCGAAGAGAGTGACGAGGGAGGCGGCATCTCTTCTCGGCCTTCTCCAGGTGAGCTTCCGACTCCCTCCTTTACTTCGTTTCTTCCCAGTATTTCAGTTCTTTCCCTTGGATCGTAATGACTTTCCTTTGGAATCGGCGCCTGCTAGTGCTCGATCTCTCGATACTCGATTTATACTGGCTTTTCGTCGAAAACACTTCCAATTTCAGAGGATCTGGCCTTTGCCTGGGTGTTTATTGTTACTATCTTTGAGGATTTGCTCATTTCTTCGATTGATTTGTTTTGGATAAGTTATTTTGAGGTGCCGCTACCCTTATCAAATTTTATTTCGAATTTCATACTTAGCTCTTATCTCTTTCCTTTAAGATCTTGTTGCACGTGTTAGATATGGGAATTTTGTAGAATCATTAATATGTCTGATCTTGATGCCACTTTAGATCACTTTGTAAGGGGACAGAATTTTTTTTTTTGTTATTATGTTGATGGAAACAGCTTCATTGTTTACACGGCATGTGCCAACTAAGTTATGCTCTGGTAGTCCACCCCAGCCATCGGGACCCTGTCTATAGAAAATATTTCAATGTTTCTGAAACTTGTTGAATGAACAGTTGTCAGCAAAAGATTACGAGATTTGCATGGATCTATGGTGGCAAGCTATCCACACTATTTAAATTTTGTCTTTATATTTTCTATAAGATATGGGAATGTGACAAATACTGATCATTGACTTAGATTATCCACCACCATGCGTTATAGATGCCATGGGAGCATTGAAGCTATTCACATGATCTTACTTGCCGTGTAATTGTTTTTGTTTATGTTACTAGGCATATGTTGGACTTTTGAAGCATTTAGTTCCCTTTTCCCAACTTGAATATGTTGGGATCTCAACTATTACAATCATCACTGACAATCGTTCTTTGTCATCAGGTAGTATTTAGAATTAGTTTGATAAATCCATCAGGAAAAAGAAATGTGGAAAAGTAAGAGAAAAATATACAAATCTTATTGCCTGTATGCTAAAGAGCAAGAACCATGCCAATGACAAGCAAGAAGTCAAAGATGTTTTTCAATGAAAAATCAGATACAATTTACAAATATTTGCAAATTGCGGCAGGAACTGAGCTAGAAGTTGTGGTTTAATATAAAGAACCAAATTTACCTGTAATTGTCATGTAAAGCACAATAATCAACATGGTGTGTACTGCAATGTTCGTATTTTTTTTATTTTTCCACTTTCCAACCTTCATTACTGGCTCATATCAAGAGGCTATAGATATCAAGTTTTCTTCATCGTGTTTAGATTTTTCTTTGCTACAATGGTAGGTGGTAATTTATGTCATTATCAAGAACCTGGGAATGTCCACACTTCTCATTTAGAGATTTAAGAATAAAATCATTTAACAAAGATGGTTGTATAAAATAGATTCAAGGGCGGGGGAGGTCATCTTCATTCTAGTGATCCTAGGATTCATGCATATACTTTCCAGACCTATGTAAGGACTATGTTATTGGTTAAAGATATCTCTGCAGACTGAACACCGGCAGTATGGGATAACAGTGTGGTATATAAGACATGCGTCATGAATCCATTGAAAGACAGAAACTAACCTGATTCATGCACTACCTAATGTGAGCATATACATATTACTGTGCTTGTGGATTTTGCTATCAAATATGCTGTTGTTTACAGATCATATCAACCAGAATGTACATTAATCCAAGAGTTTCTGGATATGTGAGTTTGAACATAAATGTTCATGGTTTTCACATCATGGTTAGAATTTATGGCCTACATCTTTTTGTATACAGCCTGTAAACAAGTAACCATACAAGATGTTGAATGAGTAGCTTGTCATGATTATCAACTTTATGAAGTATTGAAGATCAAAGATATAAGAAGCATGTTTGCAGCCAATCTAGGTGAAACATTAATGCAGTTCAAAATTATTCCTTTTTTGCATCAACTGTCATTAAAACATTTTTAGTATTTCTTTATCATTCAAGCTCAGTTGGCCAGCCCTAGAGATGTTTGGGATATTCTTTGTTCAGTATGGGCCTGTTTAGATGCTTTGCATCCACTATCTTTGGATATCTTACATCTTATGGAAAAATGAGAATAATGGAAGAGAGGCAAGATGGCAGGAGAGGAGGAAGCTGCATTATTTGAGAATGTGGAGATTATTCAATCCCTAAATTTTAGGGATATGATAAATCATCTCTGAGAAGGAATATGTAAACCCAGAGATTTCTAGATTGGGAGGTAGTGGTGTATCATACAAAGATTGTTTCCTCTTCATGCCACTCTTCCGACCTTCTCACTTCCTGTTGGACAGTAAGTATTCGAGGAATAATGGATGAAAAGCATCAAAACAGGCCCGATGTTTTATTCAGAGCTTTGGAACAATGACTTCTTACAAAACTCGATAATCATTTTAAGTAGTAGAGGCAATCATAAGAAAATGGTAATTTAATATCTACAAGCAATTTCTCTTGGTAATTAATAGTTCATTTTTTTTCAGATATTCTGTTCTCGGTTCAGCAAATTAAATTGAGAACCCTGGAACAAAGAATCTCTATAAACATCATCCTCATTATAAGCAGTAAAGACAAATATAAGAAAAGGTAATGCAGTAACTACATCAAGCAATCTCTCTTAGTATGTGAAAATAATTTTTACATGCATTGTTAGTTACATTTTGCTTTCTTCAATCCTTGTATTTGATGGACTTTAATATATATTCCTTGTACTATTAGCCTATGTTTTTTTGATTGTTGTTCATTTCTTGTAGGTTGGCTCTTTGGCATTCCAAAATGGCAGACGAACTGCATCCTCCATCTATAGTACAGAAGATACATGGGCAATCGTACTTGTTCTCTAGACTGTCACAGGCCAGGAACACCAGCATCCACTACTTTCCTGGCATTTATGTCAATGGGGGCCTGAAGAGCCCTTGGCTGAAATCATACCACAGCAATAATGGAGCCCTTGGTCTCTCATCTCTCTCACCTCTTTCCCCCATCTCTGCTTTTGCCCCACAGGAGAAGGGTATTTCAGGATTTCTTACAGATTTTCTCATGGGAGGAGTTTCTGCTGCTGTCTCCAAAACAGCAGCTGCTCCAATCGAGCGGGTGAAACTCTTAATTCAGAACCAGGATGAGATGATTAAAACTGGCCGGCTCTCTGAACCCTACAAGGGAATTGGAGACTGTTTTGCCCGAACCATCAAAAATGAAGGCTTTGTTTCATTGTGGCGAGGAAATACTGCAAATGTTATCCGTTATTTTCCTACTCAGGTTAGCTTTTTTTCTTCCCTTATTTTCTTTTGCAATTGTTATTGGTCCTTTTTAATTATTGATTGATTGTTTTGTGTTACATGCCAGGCCCTGAACTTTGCTTTCAAGGATTATTTTAAGCGTATGTTTAACTTTAAGAAAGATAGGGATGGGTATTGGAAATGGTTTGCCGGTAACTTGTTATCTGGAGGTGCAGCTGGTGCTTCATCTCTCCTCTTTGTGTATTCTCTGGATTATGCTAGGACCCGTCTAGCCAATGATGCCAAGGCTGCAAAGACAGGAGGTGAAAGGCAGTTCAATGGTCTGCTTGATGTTTACAGGAAAACCCTAAAATCTGATGGTGTTGCAGGGCTCTATCGGGGCTTCAACATCTCTTGTGTTGGTATCATTGTTTATCGTGGGCTTTACTTTGGAATGTATGATTCTTTAAAACCAGTGGTGCTGGTTGGCGCCTTGCAGGTTAGTAAAAGAAAGGATGCATCCAAGCATATTTATGTGCACACGCACCTAACACTATTCTTAACCCCTGCCAGCCTGCTTGTTACCAGTTATAGACAATGTTCCTGTAAATTATCCTCTATGCAGATTATCTAAATATTTAAGTTCACCCTTTTGTTGTAAAAATGATGTTACTATCGAAATGAAATGCTTGCTTTAGCAAAGCTTAAAAAAAACACCCATTATCATCCAACAATTGTTTCTGCTCATAATCAAGCATGCAATGCATCTTTTCATATGCGCATTCTTTTTTTGCACTCACACATAGTTAAAAAGCTTGGTTTTAAATCAATTCATTTTTATTCATGTTATCAACACACCCA
>JAOXJJ010000725.1:19433647-19466857 GCA_025769935.1 Phoenix roebelenii | reverse complement strand
TCGGTGGTGGTGTAATTCATTTGAGCATCGTTTAAGATTTTGCTTGCATAGTAAATGACATATGGCTTATTATCCTTACATTGTCTTAGGACAGCTCCTATTGCATAGTCGCTAGCGTCGCACATGATCTCAAAAGGTAGTGACCAATCGGATGGTTGCACGATGGGTGCAGTGCTAAGCATAAACTTCAACTTTTCGAATGCATCTTGACAGGTTTCAGTCCAATTGAACAATGTATCAATGGATAGGAGGTTACATAATGGTCGAGTTATGACACTAAAGTCCTTGATGAACCTCCTATAAAATTCGGCGTGACCCAAAAATGATCTAACATCTCAAACCGTCTTGGATGCAGGTAGCTAAGCGATTAAATCGATCTTAGCTCTATCAACTTCCAAGCCCTTCGATGAAACAATATATCCTAGGACAATTTCCTTTGGCACCATGAAGTGGCATTTCTTCCAATTCAGTATCAAATTCTTTTCCATACATCGAGCTAAGACTGTTTGTAAATGTGACAAGCAATCATTAAATAAGTCGCCAAAAATGGAGAAGTCATCCATGAACACTTCTAAAAACTTCTCGTTCATGTCTTCAAAGATGCTGAGCATGGATCTTTGGAATGTTGCAGGTGCATTACACAACCCGAATGGCATCCGACGGAAAGCGAATGTGCCAAAAGGACAAATGAAGATAGTCTTCTCTTGATCTTCTGGTGAAATCTCGATTTGGTAATATCCGGAATAGCCATCGAGAAAATAATAAAAATCGTGTCCCACAACTCTCTCCAAAATGGCTGTCAAGATTCCTATAGATTAGAGTTTTAACTTACTCTCTCTTAAAGGTTAAAAGAATTATAAAGTGGATGGTTAATTTTTTCATGCATAAAATTCGTATAACTTGTGAAACCAGTGGTAGATATCATTCTACTATACAAGGAAGTAGCTCGAGTCTTGTATATAAGCAAAAAAATCAACTTTCTTTTCCTTTTTCTAAAAGAGATTTAAGCGAGGAAGGTAATTGTGCTTGGGGCATTACAAATGATATTTTTCTTCCCTTCTTTCCATAATTATTTTTTTTACCATATCTATTTATGTCATATTATAATTATTATTATTAAATTCTATTCTTTACCCCACATCTTTTCTCATATTAATTGCTCAGCAAATAATAATTTTTTTATTAAAAGCACGAAGAAGATACAATATTATTATTATTATTATTATTTTGAAATACCTGTTTTTTTTTAGAAAATCATCTTATACGTCGCGGAACTTTTTTTTTGGTAAACGCGGTAATTTATATAGCTCTAACTTGAGTACATCCTGCCAAATCACGAGAAAGCAAAACGTACAAAGAAGAGAGAATATCTCCTATAGATGTTCATTGAAAATCCCCGGAGTGCCAGGCAACGAAAGAGGCGACCCAGTCTGCTGCTTTGTTCGCATTCCGAAATACATGTGCTGCCTACAAACCACCCATCTCCTGAACCAGCCTACGAGTGTCTCTAATGAGAGGATGGCCATCACCATAACTGTCCACACCTCGGATCCAGTCAATACCACCGCAGTGTCCCCCTCGAGATACACCCTCTCAACTCCGAGGAACTTTCTCGCATATGACAACCCCTCCCATGCAGCCCGAAGCTATGCTCCTACAACAGTGATCCCTAGCGTGCGCCGACCCCCGACTGCTACCAACCTGCCAGAAGAATCTCTGATCACGAATTCGACACCACCAGATACACCATCCATCGACATACTACAATCGAAGTTCACTTTGAGATGACCAAGGAGTGGGGGAACCCAAGAAATATGGGCAAACCTGGGCGCTACAACAACGGAAAGAGTACCCCAGATGTCCCTAGCCATCTCAGTAGAGAACAACGTGGTAAGTGCAGTAACCTCCCTAGCCTGCAATATAGCTCTATCCACCACCATCCTCGGCGACAGCCTCCTATCCTCAAATATGCCGGCATTCCTGTCCAACCAAATATGATAGGCCAGGTATGCTCTGAGGATCCCTCCTTCCAAAATCTGGGGCTCTGCATAGAAACTCTCAGCGAATGGATCAAATCCCGTGTCGACTCCATCACCTGGGGTAAGGTTGCAGGTAAACTACTTTAAATCTCCCTCGTCCTAGGGCACTGCAGAAGGACATAATCGATAGTTTCCTCAATCTTCTTCCACACCTGACAAAACTGGGTAACCCATACTTCTCGCCGAGCAAGCACGCTTCTGGTCGGTAGGCACCCTCATGCCACCTTCCAGATAAAGAGCACCACTCGCGAGTGAACCCGCATCCTCCATATCCATCCTCCCTTAATCTACCGAGCTGGCTCCCTGCTGCACAAAGCATGAAGATCCCTAGCTCGTACCCGCGTCCGGCTTGATGGCATCCATATTAACCTGTCAGGCTCCTCCCGGGCTGGTACCGAAAGAGCCAGAACCAACTCTGCCAACTACTCCCTAAGAACCTCCCGAATCAGCCCAGCCCTCCACTGACCCCCAACAGGGTCCAGTAAGTCACAAACTCTGTATCCACTCAACCTCGCCGAATCCACCATGGTCGGCAAGCGATTGATCGGCAGTTTAGTCACCCAGCTATCCTCCAAAACATCAATAGATCACCCATCCCCAATGGCCCATCTAATCTTTGGAAGCACCAGCATGGCTCTGGTACACATCTCCCTCCAGACCAGTGAATGGTGACAGCCAACCCATGTCCCAGGCAGCAAAGGACTATACTTGGCCCTCATCAGTGAGGACCACATACTGTCGGTTCTAGCATGAATCTGGCAACGTGACGTGCCGCTAGAGCCTCCCGCCTCACGACCAAAGATTGCAACCCCAAACCTTCCAATCTAGTCGGCTGACACACAACCTCCCATGCCAATAAGTGAATACCGCCTCTACCACTACTCCTCCCCTAGATGAAGTTCCTAAAGAATTGCTCAAGAGTCCTCAGGAATGCCACTGGAATGAAAGAGTTGGAGAGAAAATAAGTGGGGATCAAAGAGAGAGCTGACCGAACCAAGGTGATCCTCCCCATAATCGATAATGTGTGCATCTGCCATCCCTCCAGTCTACGCCTGATACTAAGCTCCAGAGAGAAACAGTTCCTGCTACGTAGCCGCTGACCTAAGAGTAGAATCCCTAGGTATCTCAATGTGTCCTCCTGTTTACCTACCCCCAAAATCTCGAGAATAGAATTCTTCACTGCCAAAGTAGTCTTCGGACGGAAACATATAGCTGATTTAGAGAAATTAACACACTGATCCGACACAGCACAATAGTTCCGAAGAATTCTACTAATGACTCCTGCAGCCTGCCGAAACGATTGGACTAGCAATAAACAATCATCTGCGAAGAGAATGTGAGAAATCGGAGTAGCCCTCTCCAGTGACCTGTACACCTCTAACTCATGCAGGGATACAGCTCTCGTGAGAGCGTCGGCATAGATGATGAAGAGCAGACGGGGCATTCGTGGCGCAGCCCTCTGGATGACTCAAAGAAACCGAATGATGTACCATTTACTAAATTGGCAAAAGAGGAGCCCGAACACTGCCCATGACCCAGCTGATCCGTATCTTGGGAACCTTTCTCCGCCTACCATATGCCCTCCGAGAGAGCACCAACAAGAAGCGGAAAGCGTGAAACTCAGCCAAGGGGTTAAAAAGGAGCCGAAGGAGGAGAAGCCTCGCGGCCGTTCCACGCCACGCACGCGCTCTTCTGCTCCTTGCAACCTCCTCTCTTCTCTTGCGATCCCACCAAACCCTTCCTTCTCGTCCCCTCAGGGTTTTTCGCCGGCGATGTCGGGAAGGAGCCGGATGCCGCCCCACGCGATGAAGGGCCCGCCACCGCCGGTCCACGCCCCCCCGACGCCCCCCTTCGGCCGCGGCGTGGGCCCGATGCACCCCACCCTCCTCGACGACCTCCGCGAGCCCCCTCCTTTCGGTCGTGGCCTTCCCCGCCCTCTCCCTCCTCACCCCGCCATCATCGAGGAGCACCTCGCCGCCCAGCTCCAGGAGATTCAGGGCCTCCTCGTCGACAACCAGCGCCTCGCCGCCACCCACGTCGCCCTCAAGCAGGAGCTCGGCGCCGTCCGCCACGAGATGGCGCGTGTCAATCACGTCGCCGCCTCCACTCACGCCGAGAGGGATCTACATCTCCACGAGGTCCTCTTTCTTACCCTTTATTGATCGAGTTCGTTGTTTTCTTTTTGTTTTTCCTTTTCTTGATGAAAGATTATTTGTTTCTTATTGGTGATTGGCTTCGACGATTCGATAAGGCTTATGATAAGTCGATGAAGCTGGAGTCGGAGCTCCGGGTGGCGGAGGCGATGAGGGCGGAGCTCATACAGATCCGTGGGGAGATGCAGAAGTTGAGTGCAATGAGGCAGGAGCTCGCGGGGCAGGTGCATGCGCTTACCCAGGACTCGGCTCGGGCCTTGGCTGATTTGCAGGAGGCACCTGCAATAAAGGCAGAGATCGAGACCTTGAAGCAGGAGGTGCAGCGAGTGAGGTACCGTTACCTTGATACCGCCGACTCTCTTTTTCAGTGCTCTTTCTTGTTTTTAGTACGATCTTTTTACCGTGTAACTTAAGAAAATCGAGAAAAAGGAAATCCTAAATGGAATTGGTGTTGATTGATCTAATTCTACAAGGAACAATGTTCACAGTTTGTAATCTTTGTGAAGCAATAAGTTGTGTTGGAACTAAGATAAATATATAATGGAAAATGATAATATCCTTGGACATGTTCCAAACATGATTAAAGGTCTGAGTGTTCATATTGAGGGAATTTGCACTGTAAAATGATAAAATCATCATGAGTTAGAAATTAAAACTGTGGCACGACTGAATAAAAAGGTATATATTCCAATCCATAATCTTGTGACATTTGCAATCTTAAGCTTATGGTTCATATGGATGCCTAGGGGTGGTATTGACTACGAGAAGAAGGGATATGCCGAGAGTTATGAGCAAGGACAGGTTATGGAGAACAATTTGATCTCAATGGCTCGTGAGGTTGAGAAGCTACGGGCTGAGGTTGCTAATGCTGAGAAGAGGGCACGAGCTGCAGCTGCTGCTGGGACTCAAGGTAATCACCTTTATGCTCTGTTTTGCTTTTTGAGTTTTGCACTAATATTTAGAAACAACATGAGAGGGTTCTGTTTGTTGTCTGGCTTCCTGCAATCTGCACAGATGCCATACAGTTGGTACATGTTTCATATGAATCACGCGGAGAGCTACCTGAGCAGTTGGTTTGCAGATTTCATAATTCTCTAGCTCACTTTTTTTAATATCAAATTAAGAATGCAACTATAATTTGCATTAGCTTTTAGTGCACTCAGTTTGTTCAATAAAAGTGATTAATATTTGGAGCATCAGCAAGGATGTTTGATGGAAAATCCAGTCATACGGAACCGTAATGCACATTAAAATTGGACATCTGCAATATTAAGAGGGAGGAACAATATAAAACAGGAAATGCTCAGCAACAAGAAAAGAACCCTGTATTAGCAGAAGATTTTATGGCCAACTCAGACTGTCATATTTAAATTTTAAGGCAAGCTATAGTTAGAGCATTGGTTGATAAATGGAAAATAATTGAAAGGCTTTGCACCTGACTCAAATGATCCAACATAATTAAAGCCAAGCAATTTGATTTAGAAACATGATCAACACCTTTCACAAGTTATTCGGTGTAGCAAAGTTTGCCAAAGTAAACTCTTTTTTTTACCAGTTTAACGCTACTAAATTATCATATAGCTCTACTACCCAAGAATTGATTGAATATGCTTCTTCTTATCTTTAATATAAACTCAAGATTGATTTGTATTACATATTCACCGAGCAAACTATAATGTCTAATAGACCTAAAGAAACTACAGTATGAATTTAGATATTCAAGAGAATCGCTAAATATATCCTGAAGACTTCCTCTGTGTTCTTGAATGGGTAGGCGGTACAAACACAATATTGCATAGTTCATTGGAATAAGGAGATTTTTTGGGCATATTCAAATATCAAGGCAGATTAGCTTAGTTATGAATGGTGTATAGGTAATATACTAAAAACATTCATTGTAGCCGCATGTCCGCCAACTCAAAATTAAAGGTTGAATTAGGAGATATGAAAATTAGAGTGCAGAGGTAAATATGGCCTTTTTAGGGATGCATTTTGCTTGAAAAGGGTTTATCTTTTCTTATCTTTGAGAATTCATCACCATTGAGTGCCTAATTTAGTTAGGAGTCAAAACATCCTTGATATATAATGGTTATGGGTTAGATAGTATCTTTACAATTGTTGTCAAGGTCACCTCATAGAGGATGAGATTATAAGGAAACTTGTGGTTGGAAGAGAGTATTATTTTTAGTTATTATTTGGAGGTGTTTCTTGATGATTAATGATGAAATACATTACTGAATGTGTAATTTTGACTGCACAAACTTGGGAGTTTTCCTAATGAAATATGTATTGTTAGCTGCTCCATGACACGGCTCCTCAATCCTTTTCTCACAGGGAAAGAGTAGAACTGGTCAAACTCTTCCTAATCTTTCCTAAGAGCAACAGATGAATGAGGTTTGAATCAAGCATGGAATTCTGGTATACTTTGACGTTTAAGTCATGTTCCAGTGGATTGCTAGCAGCCTCTTGATATTTTATTTTTAAACTCTGATGTTGTCATGATTAAAGGTAGGTACCAAATTATGACATCTTAACTCCTAGATTAGGATTGAGAGAGTGGTATTTTCAAGATCAAGGATTCAAAATTCTTGTGTATAGCACTATGGTGATCAGGACACTACATTGTGCTTTTCTTGGAGTTTTGATGTTGGGATGCACGATTGACAAATGATTATGATTTTCCTATAGTTTACTATAACTGTTTACTTATATGGAAGCACATTGATTAACAACTTACAAACTACAACTAGAAATTAAAGTATTAAACAAGGTTCTTTCAAGTGTAGTTGTTTAGTCTTATTTTCCTGCATTAAAACTAATATTTTCTCATATTTTGTCAAATCTTGCTCTTCATGGGATAAGAACACGTGCTTATTGTTCTTTGATATTTCTTTTCCCCCTTTTGTGGGGTCTGCAGCTGCAGGCTATGGTGGGAACTATGGCAATCCTGATCCCAGTTATAGTGGAAATCCTTATCCAGCTGGCTATGGCATGAATTCTGTACGGCCTTTATTCTACTTTGCAACAACTTGTTACTGGATACACCCTCTGACATGCAATAACTACTAATATACATAAACCGGTTGTGATAGGAAACTCCTTTTGAATTCCAGGTTCCTGGAGGTGCAGATGCTGGTCCTCAGTATGGGGGCGGATCTGGTCATGGCTCTTGGGGTGCGTATGACATGCTACAAGCTCACGGACGTAGATGAAAGAGGGGCCATACCATACACGATATCAATTGCCCTCCCACTTGCATAGAATGTTTTTTTTAGTGCAACTTTATAGTTACTTAGTTTACAAGCTGAGGTGTTGTTAATCAGGAATGCGTTGTGGTGGGCAGGTTCTCAGTATGAATATTTTGGTATTGAATATTCTGGCTTTTATTTTGTGACACTCAATGATTATCATTTTGCTAAATCTTCATATTGATATTTATGACAATTTTACGTTTATGAGCTCATTCATAAATCCTGTTTCACTTATTATTTTTAGATGTGCGATTACCATAGTCCATTGCCATACATCACTTTTAGCTTTTTCTCAATGAGATCTTTAATATCATCAACTGGAGCAGTCAGCCAGATCTTAGGTTATATTAGATTTCTATGAAGGCTCAGACATGTTTATCTCCCTCTTTAGGAACAGTTCAAAATTTCCAATGGGCAATTTTGTTGTAGTGGAGTATAAGGTGAACTCATGTTGGAATACCGTAGGCTGCTGTTGGCATTGTGAACTTATTGAAAAATTTTATACTGCAGTCTTTCAATTATTTAGAAATGTAGATTCCCATAACTCTCTTATACCTGATATTTTATCTTTGGTAGCATAGTTTGAAGTTTGTTAGCTTTTCTTAGTGTTTATAGAAGAATTTCCCGTGCATTGCTATTAGTTCTGCTTTCAGAAAATGGAGCTGCTTGGTGGTTCTTGCTTAATTTTGAGATGATGATATAACAATATTGTGGAGCTGAGTTAGTTGTTTGGTCAGAAGTCACCATATTTAATAAAGTACTGCTGATGTCGTGACTTCTACTTTTCATCATCTCACCAATTTCCTTTATCTGTTGCTACTTATAACATCCTTATATTAACTAATTAACAAAAGAAATGATATCTTGTTGTTGTAGTAGTGTTTTATGATTTTACATTGCTTGATTCCTTGTCTTCATGTCCCTCTAGAATGTTTCTTAGATCGTTTACACTTGGAGGGTATGAAATTTATATTTGTTGCCACGTGCATGTTGTGTATATGGGTATTTTAATGTGATAGTCTTATGACACCATTTGATTGGATGTTTGCATTTAATGGTTGTCTGACAAGTCAAAAATGGACAAGAACTAATTACATTGACTTGGTTTTGATTTCCTGCAAAAGAACAACATTTGCTGGAAGTTAATTGTGTATCTTTATGGAAACTTTGTTAGATTTTACAGTGTACAGAGCAAATACTTTGCATGGCTGGTAATCAGCGAAACTATATTGGCATATATATGGTGGCTGATTGGTCCTTTTTTCAGTGGTTTGATTAGATGACTTGGTTAAGTAGTTCATTTTAATAGGTTCTAATTGTGTGGGTTTTGTAGCATTGAACCAATTTTCTGTGTGATACTTTAGTGGGCTGTTTAACTGCTTCGATGGTCACACAAACTTTGGAATTTGAAGAATAATCTCCGTACTTGTTCTGTTCATAATGTTTGCTAAAATCAACTAAACTACAAAAAAAAGTCTACATGAGTGTAGAAATGAACTAGCTGTCCACTAGTGTCACAAATACCAGACTTTTTTCCAATATATAAAACACCAATGAGAAGCCTACTTGAACTCTGCATCAAGGGGAGGCATGGGCTTTGTTATTAGGGGTCTGGATTCCAGGGTGATCGCGGCTGGAGCTGCCACCTGTTTGACACCTCTGTGCCAGGGGCGGAGTTGAGAGCGGTATAGGCTGGCTTGTGCTATGTACAACGTGCATTGCAGGGGAGAGAGGTTCTTTTGGAGGGTGACTCTGCGATAGTTATTGGATGGATCCAGCAAGCTTCGGAAGGGGGGTCGGCGATTATCACCCGCTGCTGTGAGATATTGGGGCTATGGGCCAGGATGGGCTAGTAATCTAGGCGAAGCATGCCTTCAGAGAGGCCAATGGGGCTGGGGTTGCGGATTGGGTAGCTTCATTTGTTGCCAACCATTCGGGGGACCACCTATCGGTGGGAGAGGCGGAGCTGCCTAGTGCGCTCCGGAATGTTTTGCATTTTGATTTTCTTGGTTATATCCGTACACATTATGTATGATACTTCTATTTAAGCAAAAAAAAAAAAAAAAAAAAAACTGCATTCAGGTTCTTAAAGTTTCCTCGAGTACTGAGCGATATATTTACAAATGAATGAATTGATGGTGTTGGTATAGATTAATTTGCGTAGGATAAGAAACTTGAGGGATTTGGGCAACAGTTTGGGTTATTTTGCTACTAAAATGCAGTCAAAATCTTGGTCCCTGGATTATGATGCACCACAAGACGGTGGGTGCACTACAATAAGTGATTTGGGAGGAATGCTTGTGCATTGGCAAGGCAGAGTTGCAGTTGAATTACAATGAATGAATTTCTTCAAGTAAGTGATCATTTTTCCAATTAACTGTTCTTTTATAGCTTATAAATTATTGGGAATTGTCAGTTGTAAGTTTTCTTTATGGTTCTTTTTCTTCAAATAAGTTACTGATGGTACTTTCTCACTAATATTGGTTGCAAAAAGTGGCATTCTTAATTTACCTAATGATATTCAGATTTTGTGCTAGGGGTCCATTCATTGTGGTCAGATGTGGCATGCAAAATTAAAGTAGACTTCTCAATTGGGTTTAATGTACATTTAAGAAGTTTACACTGATAAGCCATGCATTGGTGCAAAACATGGTGTTGCTGCTGTATATTTCACTGTACTATTTGCTTGCCGATATTGGATGTCCAAATGAAGCAAATAAATATGTTGCATAATTTGCATGAGTTGTGCGTGAATTGCAGGAAATAAATCTATTTATTGAATTGAGAGCATACAGTTATATACCATTATGTTTATTTGCTGTAACTTATTGTCCCTAGAACAGTACTGTGTTGGATTTGTATGAGAGTGCCTTATGACATGCCTTTTTTTTTCTCCTTCTAAAACTGGATATGTTTTTTCACGATGCATGCATAGATCATTTATAGTAGACCATTGTATCAGGGATAACCGACATGCAAGTTCTTGGTTTGGCCATGTGAATACTGCTTTTTTATTTATTTGCATAGACACTGCACTCTTTTTTTTTCTTGAGATCCTCTTCTGTCCAAGTCTATCTGAGTCTTCCCTTGTCGAATTTCCCAAACAAAATCAACCTCTTTTTAGTGTTAACTCTGTCTCTTCTGTCTGCATAACTCAACTACTTCTGTTGTTACTACTTTTAGGTTCTTCAATCCATATATTTGGATCAACATCCTCATATATATCTTAACTGATTTCATGCATGCCTTTATAGCTCCCACGAAAGAGGACATACTGAATCTAACTACCGTTATCATTTTGCACAAGGTTTATTCATCTTCTTGTGGTCAGTCTAAAAGAAGTTGCTTTGCTGTTTGTTTTTTGCCAGGTCTATTTATTATCTAATCATATTTTTGTTATCTTGTTTACAAGACAAATTAATGTTCTCTTAGGTTGCTCCTTCATCTTTTCAAACTTACCATTGTTCTCATGAAAGCCAACTTTGGTTTTTGAACACTCAGATATCAATCATCTTAGTCAGAGACCGAGACCAAACTGAACTGAGATTGCAGTTTATCTCCATCGAGATGGAAGGTGGGGAAATTTGGGAAAGAACAGAGATAATCTGAAATCTTGGGCCAATATATAGCAACCAAGATGTTAACAAATCTTGATATCTTTTTATTAAACTCACTTGAGATTGTACAAGGAGAGGTCAGGATTGCAAAGATAAAAGGCATGTGGCTTTTGTCCCCCACCTTGTTTTTCGATCTTGAAAACTTCATAGCAAGGTTTGTTGAATCAGGCCGAACCGCATGGTTCGGCCCGTACCGAGTCGACCCTGTGGGGGACCAGGTCAGTTCACCTTTTTTTCGAAATCGGACAGAACGAGCCGGAACCGGTTGCGAATCGCCCATACTCGGTCCAAACCAGCTGGTTCTGTGTGGAATCGATGCGAACCGTCCAATTCGCACCGAGTCTGACCTATTTTGAACCGGCCCCCCTCCTCCGTCTTTTTTTTTATTTTAAAGGCTAGTTAGGAAGGCCTGAGAAACTTCTCATGCCTTCCCAATCTATCCGAATACCCCTCCTTTCCCACAACAAAAAATACACTGATGCAACACGATTGAAGGAGGATCCAACCTTAAATAAGGTATGCTTCCTCTCTCCTACTCATTCTCTCTATTTTTGGGACACCAAAAAATATCTTAAAATTTGAAAAATAAGAAGAGGTCATGTCAAAAATTTTTATTTTGGCTTGATTTTATGATATATTATAGATCTATGGACGATCTACACGATTGCTAGAAAGAGACTAGAGGACATGAGACCATCGTTTATGAGATACGATCGCAAGATGGTTTTCGATTTACCGGTGAGTCCCAATTTACGCATGCTACATAGGATAGAGACCATGGTGTATGATCTGGTAGAATTCGCGAAGATATAATTGCATATAGGAGACGGGCTTCTTGAGGTTATTCAGGAGGACACGATGCTGCTGCAAATGACCTCGCACGTGAAGTAGAATTCATAGACATCAGATACTAAGTCGTATACTGAATCTTATTATCCGTAGCTACAGGCAGTCTATGACCTATACGGATATGGATATGGATATGGTGCATCTGAGGCATCATCTTGCGGTGGCTACTACCCTACGCAGCTCGGAGTATCTTACGGGTCGGATTTTGCTGCCGGCATATTCGAATGGGCTCTTCCACAGCCGTATTATCAGCCAGAGGACACCTCTTAGAGCTAGAGCTTCAGCGAAAAATTTCAGAGTGCTTATAACCTAGAGCACGTTTCTTATGGGATGAATATACAACACTACAACGCCGCTTGGTTAGAGGGGTTGACTGATGTGCCTTCTGACTATGCTAATAATTTGAATATTTACGAGAGGCATCGCCACTCGACGAGATTTTAGATATCGGTATGTATGTTGTACTTTAAATATATGTAATTGATTATATTATTTAATATTTTCAATCTCACTAGTTGATCTTATGATATTTCATGTTGTTTCTTGTAGCATGCAACATCTCACTAATCATTTTATGTTTTATATCACTTTAAAACAATAAGATGCATCGTTTAGATTATATTGGGATGATAGAAATATAAAAAATATAAAAATATATCAAATTATACTTAATATCATCAAAAAAGTTGAAAAAAATTGATTACTAATTAATCAAAGTTGAAAATCTTAAAAAAAATGGGTGTGCCGGTTCTGGCGTACCGTATGTTGGTACAGTACCGAACCAATACCATGCCGACCCGCCTGTCGACCGATATGGGTTTCGGTACTGGTTCGGCAGACCTTGCTTTATAGTGCATCAAATTTTGAAAACATCACAAAATTTGTCATATTTAATAACAAATGGTTGCAAACTTTTTTTTTTCTTCGAAGTTGTTATCCTTAGCAGGCAGCCCTTGAATGAGTATTCTGATCTTCATATTAAAAAATTCCGAAGACAGTTTTGGTGGAACGATTTCTTTGAGGTGGCATTTTGATGACCTTGCCTGAACAGGGAATCTTGTTCAAAAACACTCTTATATTTCCCTAGGGATCTTTAGCCTTATAATTAACATAGCAAAGATGATAAGTAATCTATGGCTCTAGTTTTATATTGTCCATTTATTTTCGTTGTTACTTGTTGGTTCTGCTACTTTGGGCTTTAAATTAAGCATTTTGGGCTTAATTACTTGGTGCAACTTGTATGGTTCAACCTCTGAGCAGTAGGTTCAAACTAGGAACTGGGTTATCCTAGTATTAAATAAATGAGACAGATGGGAACCTGGCAGAGCTGAGTTTGTGCTTGCTGAATTTCATTCTCCATTTCTTTATCTCTTAGTTCTCTTTGCATTCATACTTCTATCTTCCTTGGCCTATCAAAAACTCCTTTAAGACTGTCTTTGTAACATATTTTTCTGTGGTACGGCAAACTCATGTTAGATCAATCTATCCTGAAGAATCCAAAGGGCCAAATCCGTTAATTCTTTGAGACCACAAGTTGCAGGATGGTGTATAGCCAACCAGACTTATCTGTCTGAAAATTGATAATTGATCATCTATTCATTTTTTTTTCTTTTAAAAAAGACAAATGCCACCATTTAAGCCAAATCATTCTTAGTGGTTGACTCCAGTTTTGCATTTGAAGAGTGAGATACATGGTCTTTGGAATTTACTTTGTATTCGTTATGGCTAATTGCATTGGAGAATCTTATAAAAATGTTATTCTATGCAACTTCAGTTGATATGGTACTTTATATTGTGGAATTTTTTAATTCTTGACATTTTCCTCAAGTGAATAAAGTCACGGTAGGTGGATGCAAACTCAAATGCGTACAGTTTTGTAGTAATTCTTTATCACTGTATTCACATGTTTGAAAATTTTAGCGAGCAAATGGAGGATTCTTTCTGCATGTTCCATGTTGAGGTCCCTTTATAACATAGATGTTGTCATGACTTTTTTTTCTGTTGGTGTATGAGTTTGGAGTTAGATTCTATGTGGTTCTTTGGTAACTTCAGTAAAAGTTAACCTTTCTTCTTCACTTACATAATATTTGTATGCAATAGAACTTTAGTTTAAATAGTAGTGTCAGCTGCTGGTGCGAGAAATTTTGACTTATTTAAATAATCTCCAAATCCATTCTTCCTATTAAGTGGTAGACAGTCCATCAGCCGATTTGCTTATATGCTACCCATTCAATGTCCACTTCTTTCTTCCTTTTTCTCTTCAATATGTTCAATTCATTTACTTAATATCTTAACCTACTCAATTTTTTTTATCAAATGTAGTAAAAAGAATTCACCATAACCAAGAAACTTGGTTCATAGCATAAAATGTGATAACTTTCATGCCTAGTAGGAACTATGATGTTCATATGTTGGAGGGCCATATCATCATCTTGACGCTCTCAATTGCTTTTAGTATCCAACTATGCACCAATTACATCAATTGATCGTCTTAAGTTTCTTTTCTTTTTTAGTTGGACTACTATGATTCATATTGAATACAATAAGTTTCTTGGTTTAGGTTCATTTGCTTTTTTCAGGTTCAATTGTTTATTATAAATATAAATTATTTATAGGTATCATAAATTTCATTCTATGTTGAGCCTAAGATAGCATGTTGTTCTGCATACTTGCAACTTGTGATAATAAGCACAGTTGTAGCTACACATTTATTAAGTGGTGTTTAACTTGTAAGCTACTGTTAAGCATACTTATACTTTTTCATTTTGCCATTCATGTGTTAACTTACGGTCTTGTTTACATTATAGGGAACATTGTGATAATATGATTAACTTTTTGGGTATTGTGAAGAATTAAGCTCCTTAAGGTATGTGTTTTTTTTCCTCTTTATTCTTCATTGTTATTCTTTATTTTTCAGAGCAACTTCTTTCTATGCTTTTAAAGTTTCATCTAATCCTATCTAGTTTGATCCTTTTGTAGGATATTTCATGGTGTGTTTTAATCCTTTTTTTTATGTTAAAATTATTATTATTTGGATAGGAAGAAATCAAGTGAGTTCAACAGATGGACTGAAAATATTGTTGCCCTAGTTCGTCGTCATATAAATAGTTCTTTGTGTAATAGTTGCTATTATTAAGACATTCTCTACAATAGAAAAGCTAAATTGGCTTGAAAAATGCTTGTCATCTTTGGGAAATTCTGTTCCGATAATTGAACACCATTATAGGTGCATTTAACATGCATTTCTCTATTCCATTCCTTTAAATCCTCTTGTTGGGTATTTTGGTTTGACACTGCTTCACACCCAAAAAGAAGCGAGCTACAATGATGACCTTGTTACAGTCACATGCTTTTCAAGCTCTACAGCTTTATGTTTTTTCAATATATACTTAATTTTTGTTTTAAAAGTCAAGACGGGTTCAATTCTATAAACTTAAAGTTGCAGATCAACCATTATTAGTTTAAACCGTAGGATTAAAGTATTTAATTATAAAAAAATTGTTAAGTGCATCATGCCATAATGTGCTGAGACTTGCTATGCAGAAGAATGAAAACTTTTCAAGCTTGTCAAGAATCTTCAAGTGATGTGACATGATTTGATGGCTATTGATTTAACCTTTTGTCTTTACTTGTGCCACTTAATCTACCCTGGTTTGTTGCTTCATGTTTGGTCTCCTACACCCATCCAAATCACCACAAAGGCAAGATATCATCTCATAACTACCTCACTTATCTCCAAGAAAGAAAGCCTGCAAGCATTGGATGAGAATGATGTCATGTGTTTTGCCTTTAACATTATATCTTCTTCTTATCCATTACCCCTCAGCCACTGCTAGATTATAAAAATGCCATTGAAATCCTTCCTTTGCTGCTACCCTCACAAACCTCAAATCTCACCCATGTCTTACTTCCATCCAAATAGGAGAAATCCCTCAAATGATCAAAACTAACCCTAACCCACCAGCTCATGGTTCTCCTTACCAATTTGTACCACCCTATACCAGGCAGTATTGGGGTGTATCAAGTGTTAGTACGCCGAACTGACCTGTATTGATACTATACCAACATGGTACTAGTATGGATATTGAAATTGGTGTTTGTGAACCTTGCACCTACTCACCAATCATAGGCATTGTATACTGAGGCAATTGCTAATGCCTTTGTCACCAACCCATCCCAGTCCTCCAATAGCTTGGAATTTTCTAGAATTGTAGAGCCTACTAATCTCTGCTACCCCTCTTTCTTAGCCAAACATAAAAAGGGAGAAGATTAGAGGCTCAAAACCCTAGCATTGTCTCATGCCCTTGTTTCCACCATGCCCTAAATCTAATCCTAGCTAGCGTTACACCCCTAAAGCAAGCTACAAGAGGTCAAAATGCCAGCCCTCTGCATAGTGCTCTCTTCATAGAGACCTGATACTAAGAGAAGGTGGAGGAAGTGGGTCCAAGGATGAGAGAGACGATGATCTCAACATCCCCGACCTCTTCTTCTTCCTCCTCTTTTACTTCTTTTTCAAATCCTCTTTTATTTTTCTTTTCTTTTCTTTTTGCATTTCCTTTTATTGTATGCTAATACACAAACTAAAATGAGGACTAGGGGATTGGCTTGGATCCTACGGTACACTAGCCCATGTTCTTCTCCGTAGGGATTTTTAGGTTTACCACTTCCCTTAAAACCTTAGCTGTTGAGATCTGATGTCTGCAACTATATCTTTTTATTTTCTGTTTCTCCTTCTTCTTCTTCGATTCCTCTTTTCTTTTCTTTTTGCATTTCCTTTTATTGTTTGATAAAACACAAACTAGATTGAGGACTTAGGGATTGGCTTAGATCCTAGGGTATGCTAGCCCTTTTTTCTTCTCCATAAGGGTTTTTAGGTTTACCACTTCCCATAAAATTTAATTTGTCAAGATCTGATGTCTACAACTGTATCTTTAGTTAATCTAAGTTGTCGAGATCTGAGATCTGATGTCTACAACTGTATCTTTAGTTAATCTAAGTTGTTGAGATCCAATGTCTGCAACTACATCTTTTTATTTGGTGGGATACTCTAAGCTCAGTTACAAGCTGTGTATCTTATCTGATTGTCCATTTGATAATCAGTAGATTCATTTGTTGCATTGATGCACTTGAAAATTGAGTACAATTTGTCGGAGTTTTATGATAGGCTCTTAAATAAATGCAAAAGTTTATATTTTCTTTCATGCATTTTTATTTGTTTGTCTAATTTTCCACTCATTTTTATCTTATTTGTGAATGTAATTTATTTTTTAATATTTTTAGAACACCAACCATCATAGCCTCCCTGCATGCCTCATATAATGCAGTATCCTGGCCACTCGCATGATGTGTCCGCTTTTAGAACCTTGGTTAACACTTCATTTACTCGTACAAGTGTGAACTTTTTCACTGTTGAATATAATGTGTTGACCCTTGTCATTAAAGTTAAATGAAGTGCTGAGGTTGACTAGTCGTGATCCTAATGAACAATACTATGAGCGTAATTTTCTCCCAACTTTCTGAAAACTCCCTTGAGATTTCGGACATGTACCAAATTGGAAGAGAATTTCACTACCAACCTTTCATGATTGTATATTTTTCAGGAAGCTTGTCAATTGGAAGCTTCCCCTGGATAATTATCTTGATCAGAGTTCTAATCCTATGGTAATTGACTGCATGAAGAGATACCATGCATGCTTTGTATACCAAAGTTATTCCCCTAGCTTTTGATCAGCAATTTTATCATATGCTATGCATGCTATGTAAGACTAAAGAGTTCATGGTGAATCCTTGAACTTTGAGAGTCATAGCAGAGAAGAAACTGGAAGACATTCAATACTTAACTATAACTGAACTAACAAAGCTCGCCCCAGCCTGATGCATATAATTTTATGTCTAATGGAATATGTGTGGTTCTTCTAGTATAAGTTATCTCCCTGCTTTCTTGATTTGTACCCTTTTGAGTTCCTTCAGTATACTTCAGTATATCATAACACAATATAATGTAATGTGATCTTGCTAAATTCGATGTCTTCTGATATTCACATTTCTTCTGTCTCTAGGTATTGTGATCTGTAAATTTTCTGCATGTTGAAGCTTTGTATTTGAAAGGACGCTATTTCATGACTCTGTCCATGGAATGCATATTTTATTATTTTTATAGTCTATTGCATGCAGCTGGTTTCTAATAACTTGTTTTCTTACTTTCATTCTCTTTCTATAGCTGTGATTTATGTTAACGTCACCTTCCAGGGAGGAGTGATATATATTTTTTTTTAATTATGTGCCTTGTACGCAGGAAGTGGAGTTACAAAATGCAGTTCAAACTTGCTGAGATCTGCTTGCCATATTAGCGAGCTTATCATTGAATTGGCATGGCAATTTCATTAGAAAACGAGACATGTTGCATTCTTGCTGCAAAATCTGGGCCGCTGGATCAAATGTTTGATGTAACCACCTTTTCTTCAGTTGCAAATCGCTTGGATCATGATCATGCGTGAATATAGAAAATACCGAAACTGAACCCTGTCAAAAGGATACTTCAGATATATTATTAATACTAACAATGTTATCTGTAACCTGTGCTGATGGCGGGGTGAGATGGATCTTTGTCGCCATATTCTTTTTTTGGTTTTTTTTGCATGTAGATTCTTGCAAATATAGTTGTATATCTGCCTTGAGAAAATTGTTATCAGCATATGTATCCCTTAAATTATCATATTTTTGTATGAATAACTCTTCTATTAGATTTTTGGCTGACAGTGTTAATAAATAATTGTTTTAAATATAAAATAAGATCATTATCCTTTTGTATGGAGAAATGTGTATAAAAATATAGCTGCTTCAATACGAATTAGATATTGAATTTTAAGGATATTGACACATATCAAAAGATACTCAAAATAGTTATCAATGCCATTAATCTAAAGGGTGGTGATTAGCTTTTTTGGCCTTCCCTTGTCCCGATTGAACTCCTCTGATTATTTTTTTGCCTTTTCCTTTCCCCATTTAACTCCCTTTTCCTAGCCCCTAGAAGCTTTTTGGAGGGCGAGTGGTCTCTAAGTCTCCTAATCACTCGGCTCATCGTTCTCAAATCATATTTTCCTCTCCAAGACTTCTTTCTTAGTGCTGGGGAAAAAGCTAGGATGATCGATCACTTTCGTTAACTATGTTAAGGTATCGTTGCCTGAATTAACAGTATAGCATCATAACACTGGATCATTGTTTCGCAATGACCTGAACTAATCCTGGGAAAACAATGCTCGCCATTATCGGTGTTTTATTTGCGAATCATACATAACGGATAAACCATGATCTTAGAATATCTTGGAGAGAATATGAGCAAAGCACATATTAGTCTCAACATAATGAGTGCGTAATTCCCCAGAAATGGAACATAGCCCATTTGGATATTAGTTCAAATGAAAGGACAATTGCCCAAGTACATGGGCTATACAACTTTAGCCTAGGGAACCTTAGTTATGTTTGAAGTTGCTACATAAAT
Organism: Phoenix roebelenii; assembly: GCA_025769935.1. Classification (NCBI taxonomy): domain Eukaryota; kingdom Viridiplantae; phylum Streptophyta; class Magnoliopsida; order Arecales; family Arecaceae; genus Phoenix; species Phoenix roebelenii. The sequence goes on along the minus strand of JAOXJJ010000725.1, from coordinate 19,447,447 downwards.
TTCCCTATAGCTTCTTTCAGTATTCCTCAAGATTTGCTACTGCTAATGCTCACCAGAGAAGAAAACGGAACACATTAATTAGGAAATCACAACACATAGATTACAGCAATTTGCCATGCCGGTCATATTTGGTTCCCAGCAAAGAATGAAACAGTCCTGTAGTGCTTGGGATGTTATATATGTTACAGAAAAAAGTGATGCTCCTAGTCTCACCTACAGCCCATCTCTGCCGATAAATTTGTGGTGCTTCAAACTTCAGCTTCTCAAAATCAACCAACTGAAGGTAGTCACGGCAGCTTAGGAAAACTAGTGCGCTCGAGTAAAGACTTTGTTAGGGGGGATGTTTTGACGTTTCTCCACATAGTCCGATGGAAACCACCCCGCCTTGCCTCTGCATTCTCCTTCGGACCAGCCAGATGGAGCGACCTGAGTTGACAAAGCAAAACCACTAAAAGCATAAACAAAATATAGTGACATATAACTTCTCACTCGAGACAATCATTTCAATCAAGTAGACATTATACTATAATAACCAAATTTATTCTACCGAGCACTCAGAAGGATTTCTTCTCTCTCCCAAGTAAGCTAGGTCTTGTTTTTTGAAGTCATGAAAAAGCAAATTAAGAATATTAAGGAATGTTTTGCACGCCCCAGCATATAAACAAGAATAGCATGTATCAGGTATTTATATATTATACAAGAATAGCCTGTAAGAGCTGGTATGAGATTTTTTTTTTAACTGACTAGAGGACATGAAGAAGATGGAAGGAATTTCTAATATGAAGATCTTATAAGCCTGAAATTCAAACATTAGAGTCTTCGGACTTTGATGTGGTTGGAGTTTCTATAAAATATGTTTAACACCCTAAAAATTGATGTAGTTTCTATTGGTACTTTTTATTGGAGCTCTAACATAAGATCCAGAATAAATGTAGTTTCACGTATCCATAGATGTCACCTTATTCTTTTTAGAAAAAATGAAATAATGCATTAGAAGCATAAATCTGGAGCAAAATGTAAAGTATTTCCTCATTTCCAATTTCCCCACTTTTACCTCACTTCAGCCGGACACAAGACATGGTGGAGTTGAGGAATGCCTTCCGCTTTAAATTGCCTTGCCACCATTGAAATAGAAATAATTCATGACGACACCATCCCCCAAAATATTGAGTACTTCTGAATTACATGTACATTAAACCTGAGCAAATCAGGTCTGGCTTGACTCAGCTGGCTCAATTTTGTGGGGGCTTCAGCGGGGGTTTCTGGCCCAGGTGGCCAAAAATTAAAATGGGCCAATCTAACTAGTAACAACAAATGAATAATATTACTATCACATTTATACCTATAATATACAAAATACCTATAAACTATTTTAAAGACTTCATTCTCTCATATAATCTCAAATACTCTTGTATCATGAAGAAATCCACATCCCTGTCTTTGGCTGTCTCCCCAATTCCCATGCCTCCATCAGAAACCCCCACCTGCCATCAAAACCTCTATCACCTCCTCCCTCCCAAGCCCCATTTCTCCAACTTCAACTCATGTGATGACTCCTGTCCATGCTGCCACCACCCTCCCCTCCCCCTTCACCGCCCCCACCCTCTAAAAAAAAACACCCTTTCCCCTCCTAATGCCGCAGGTTCTTTGTCTTTGTGGCCATTCCTCTCTACCTCTCTTTCCTCCTTGGATACTCATGATCATCATCGTCACCTATTTCCTCCTCTCTATCTCTAAAAATCAACCATAGACAGGGACCTGACCCATGCCCTGGGTTAGTCCTAAGCCTAGACTTTAATAACCTAGCTGGGGTCAGGCTGAAGACTGTAGATCCAAAGCCGAGACAGGACAAGCTCAAGCCAGCAAGTAAAGCCCTTTCATATTAAGCTTTGGACTGGCCTGGTCCATGCTCAGGTCTAATCTACATCTGTCAGTGTCATCTAAGGCAACAACTTAGGCTCTCAGCAGTCCGGTTAAGTGCTGTGGCAGCTTGACCATTAGGCAACATCACTCCCAATGGTCCTAGGCTTGGTGAGTAACTGAATACCTACATTGGCATAGAGCCATGCACCTGGGTGCTTAAGGGCTTCCTGGTGCTTGGTCAGATGCTTGGACTGTGACCCGTTACTCAAAGGCATCTTCTAATTTATGAAGGAATTCAGCAAATTTCAGTGAGGAAACCGACACTAACTGATTGATGTATATCTTCCCTGATTAATTTGAGATAGTTGGCTTTCAAAATATTACCACGACAAATGAGTGATGATCTAACAAAAGTTTGTAAGACATTCTAACAAGTTTCCCCTCAGTTCCAATATGGATGGAAAAATGTTTTAATTAAAAAGAATGATTTAGAACAAGTATAGATATCAAGAAAAAAACAAATAAACTACCTGTCGGACAACAACATAGTCACCCACTACTAAGCTTAGTTCCTTCTCAGAAGCAGCATTAAAGTTATACACTGCCTGCCAAAACAAGGGAAAACTTACAGATTCATCCTTTAGACAGTGAGGAATCCTTATTGTTCCTTTTGTAGTGTTTGACTTACCTCAGCAAGAAAGTATAAGGCTTTCTCAGAGCGATTGTGTGACAGAGAAGGAGGTGCAGATTCCTTTTGTTGTTTCTCCAAGACCATCTATATAAATTTCAGGGGGTAAAAGATGTTAAAATTTCCCATCATCCGGACATTTTAATTTAATAAAGGCGCAAAGGAAGCTACCTCAGCTTCAGCATCATCAAGTATGGCAGCAACTCTTAAATGAAATGATTTTTCTGCCTCAGCCTTCAATAAAAGGTATGATCAAACATAGATCAATGTCGGTGTTTGATCCAACTAAAGAAAAGAGACTCATTTTAAGAGCTACATATAATCATACCATGGCAACTAGGCGCTGAAAAGTCAACCTTTGCTGTTGTGATTCAACAGCAGCTAGTGCAGCAGCTGCTTCCTTTCCTAGCACAGCCATGTTTGCTTTGAGTTCCTGCATTTTAGCTTCAGATGATTGCAGCTTTGAAGTATTCTCCAAAAAGGGAGCTTCTCTCACTCGAAATTGCCTTCTCGAAATTTCTGCTGCCTGTTAACATTTTTGTGGTCAATTGAAACTATAAAAGTATGAGGCTGAAATTTGGTATGAGATATCAAACAATAATGCCTTGAGCAATGAAAAAGAAACAATTTGCTCCCAATCTATGGTTGACCCAACAAGTTCTTACCAGGCTCTCAGCATCATGTCTCATCCGACTATAACGTTGAGCAAGATTTCGAGCATCTTCCAAGGGACCACCAATGGCCATTGCTCTTAATGGTTCCATAATCTAAAATAATCAAATGATAAGTAGGATAAGTCAAACTTCAGAAGATAACTCCAAAATGGTTCACAAATATGAAGGAAAGCTTTATGAGACTAAATTTTGTTGTGCAAACCTAAATGTCTATGGTATCATTGAGAGAAATAATTATCAAACAAGATGTTAAGAATAAGGCATATGCTTAAAGACTCCCCAAAATGAGAACTTGTTTCAAGAGCGCCATGATAAATCTTTTCGCCTCGGATAATGTCTAGGTTTACAGGGCCTTGAGCATGGAAAGATAACCTATTGCAAAATACATCAAACTGCAAGTGTTGCAGTCTTATTTGATTATTGTAGTTGTATGACTAGAAAGGAAGATGGTGAACAGGCAGTGAAAAAAAAACTTACTAGTTCACAGGCCACTGTGGCTATCTAGCAAAAGTCAAAATTCAATCAGGTCATGCATGAAAGAGTCAGCTCATATAACCTTGCTATTCCAAATCCTAAGGTAAGTGCAATATAGAAGTTTCTGTTCAGCACTGATGAAAAGGCTATCAGAAGTTGTCTGCCCCGGACCTTCTAGCATTTGTATTGCTAATGAAAATGCTTATGTCTGTTCTTGATGCATTCAAATCCTGAATCCACATAGTGAGCACGTTCTCACTGTGCAAGCAAGAGAATTTAAAAATACTTATTTTTATTAAAAATTAATAAAACGAATTTAGTAGGTGCCATGCCAACCTGTGCCAGGTGCTGGTACTGGCTCAGCATGGACCAAAGCCAGCACCCCAAGTCATGGCCATAGTTTAGCAAGATATGGGCCTGCGCTGACATCCCTGTGTAGTAACTAGTCTTAGCCTATTCCATTGAAAAAAAAAAGAAGAACAATCCACCATATTACTTTTGCTATGCAATGGATCATTCGCTTGTTTCATCATCTACCGCATGTTACTTGCCAGAACATCTTGGATCATCTTGGATAGTTGGAGATTCCTACTGTTCATGATTCTTTCTAATCTGTTACACATCAGAGCATTCCATGGTTTGATTTGTCTAACTGTCTCTATTCCTTATGCTTTTCATGTTTCAAGCTTGCTTATGAACCCCTTCTTTGATTGTCTAACTGGCAGATCATCAACAAATAATCTCATGTGATTGTTATTCTTGCCAAAAACAAGACCGTCATCCTAGAGTCTAAGTAGGATAGTCCATGAACAAGGAGGCTTCTGCTGCATGGTTCACTAATATCCAATTCACCCAATATCCAGGGCAATTTTACTTCCTCTTCTCCTTCCTCTTCTTAATCTAGTTCCCCTTTTAATTTATTGGAAATGTAGCTTAGATAGACTGAATATTTTTTGAAATGTGCTACTATTTCGACTCTAGGTAGTTGCTGTCCACTTACCCAGTAAGTAGCCCAAATGATACTAGCAACAGTCACATAAGCACCTTTAGATTTGATCCATTCAAATATTTGGAATATTCTGAATAAAAGCAAATACAGATGTCGTTATTTTTGTTAGTAGTTCAGTCATTACTTTTGGCTTTATCTTACAAGTCTCAAGAATGCAAAACTTACATTTTTTGCTTTGTGCCAATAGATTACTCAAACTCTAAGCTATTATATATTTTTTATTTTTTATTGTGGCGATAAATAACTTCCTTTTGATGTTCAAGGTTTCTTTTCCCCCTTTTCACAAAGTAATGCGCTACTCCTACTCTCAGACACCAGTGGCTAGTGCGTCAAATGCACGACTTTCTAATATTCTTGAGACTACCAGGTCTCTCTTCAGGCAATACTTAATTTTGGGTAGAAGCAACACTGATTGTGGTGTGCCTTATTCACAAACTATAAAAGGTTACTCCAGGTGTTTTTCCATGTGGTAGATTGTTCTCCTGTTCTTATTTTGAACTCCTTTTGTTTTGGCTGTACATGTCTTGTATTTCTTCCTTCCATAGCATGGGCCAAGCTTGCAACTTGATCTACTATATGCTATATGGTGTACATTTATGGCATCAAACATAAAGCATATAGATATTATAACTTGAGCATTAAAGATGACTGCAGATCTCTATACCAGATATTGCTCTTTAGTAACATGAGTTTAACCTAAAACAAATATAGGCATGCCTCCCTGGTCCCTATCCACCAACCAACCTCCTCAATTTCGTTTTAAGCCCCTCTGTTGCCTAAGGTTGCCTTGGTCAGCAAATTCACAACAATTGTTCAAAGGGTGACTCCAGATTGATGGTTAGCTGTAAACATCTGCTCATCTTTTCCTCTCAAGTTCATTATCTGACTCCATTTCGATGAAGAAGAGCTAGGATTGTGACTTCTGTAGCTTGTCAGACCAAAGAAGGTTTGATAGAGTCCACTCCTAAATATACAATAGCCTATGTGCCTTTCCAAATTTTTTGTGAGTTTACAATGACATAAATTGGGACTGTCATAGACACTACAATGGTTTTGATAGAGTCCACTCATAAATATACCATAACCTATGTACCTTCCCAAATTTTTTGTGAGTTTACAATGACATAAATTGGGACTGTCACAGACACTACAATGGTGAATGAATTCACCAATTAAAATAACACTCAACCATTTGTAGACTGTAAATTCTATAATCCAATCTGCGTACAGAACTTTTCATTATCAACAGGCACTCATCTCACGATTAAGAGTACCAACAAATCTAGCAATTAAAGATGCAAGCTCTATTAACATCAAATATAGTCCAACATTCAAAATTTAAGCTGAACATGTCTATATAAACTATAAAGTAATCCAAATCTCCAAATCCCAAATATAAGAATGCAAGAAACTTAGTTTGATAAATGGGCCAAAGAAATGGAATATATCATCTCATTATTAGGTGCCCTTATCATTTTGGGAAACTAAAATTCCAGGTAAACAACACCAACAAGATACATTAAAGAGATTGCAGCAGGAAAAAGGGTGGTTTTCTTCTAGCAGTTAAGTAGGAAGACAGAGAGCTGCAATCCCTATGCAACTTTGACCTTTTTCCACATAAAACTGGAAGACCTTAACCATAAAGCTGATTATGCTAAAATTAGGAAACTGTTCCCCCTTGCAACCTTAGCTAACACTTCACTGTAAGGCATACTTCAAACAGATATCATTTCATTAACCCAAAGAAGGGAACATTTAGTGGTCAATTGAAGAATGAAATTGACAACGACAACATCATCATATAATAAAATATTATACATGTAGTACTGAGCAATATGTACATACACAGTTTGTTAGTGTTAATAATTCAGAACTGAATCATCATAGTATAAGTAGCAAAAAAAATCTCAAAACCATGTAACTGATTAGATTATATATTTTCTGTACCTTTATAGAAAAATCAAACTATTTTTAGAATAGAACAAATATCTGAAGACAGTAACCTGTGAAGTCAAGAGCTTATTAAAATCTTCATGCTCTTTCTCGATATTTATAAGTGCACCACCATACAAAGATGCTGCTTTGGCTAGAATTGCATCACTAGCTTTGTTCTCACCTCCATATTTATAACAGTCCTCTGACAACTTTGTCCCTTTTCAGCAAAAAATATATATAAATATCATCAGCTAAGTGAACATGTATCTTATCAATACTTATGATAAAAACAAATAGTTACATTGATAAACTGCAAGACTGGTACAAAGAATAGTATGAGAGATTAAATTAGAAAACTTTTACCTATTTCAATGTGTTTATATCCAATAGTTGCAAAGCCTTCAGCTGCTCGAATAATGTCTTTTTGAAAATCCTGATGCCAAAAAGGATCATTAAATCCACCAAGTTTCCTGGGTCACATCTTTATTGGGTATAACCATAAGAAATGCTGACAAAACATAGAAAGTTTGGTATGATCGTGCTCACCATGCAAGAAATTTATTGGTGGAATTGGCTAAGTAAACTTTTCAAAGTTACCACAGGGAATATGTTTAGAACCACAAATGATGTGATAAAAGGAAAAGTAGAGTAAGGTAATTGGGACTTAGAGGAGCTGCATGCAAACCTCCTGCACTGTATGCAGAAATGCATTCCTCATGTTGAACTAATAAAATGATTAGGATATAAATAAGTCAAGATATCTATGTTGACACCGGCCAGCCTGCTAAGGTCCTTAAATGCAACCTGATTTCAGCATGAAAAAGGAAGGAATCAAACATCAAAATCTCACACATTTGTAGGCATTCTCTCTTACCAACTCTTCAACTGTCTTTGCAAATTTGTCCCCTTTCTTCTAACTCTTTCCATCTTCTAATATATATGCATCTACATACATAATAGGTATGTGTAAATAAGTCAAGATATCTATGTTGACACCGGCCAGCCTGCTAAGGTCCTTAAATGCAACCTGATTTCAGCATGAAAAAGGAAGGAATCAAACATCAAAATCTCACACATTTGTAGGCATTCTCTCTTACCAACTCTTCAACTGTCTTTGCAAATTTGTCCCCTTTCTTCTAACTCTTTCCATCTTCTAATATATATGCATCTACATACATAATAGGTATGTGCATATACATGTATATACAAGCATGTTAACGCATGCACACAGACATCCATATAATGTATGACAAAGAAGGATGCATGCACGTATAAATAGTGCACTTGTGGGTCTAACGTATACATTGTATGGTATGAGGATGCCATGCCCCTCGATTAAATTTATTGGATATTGTGGTATAAGATAATGTGACACCATGATAATAATATGAGCTGAATTGAGCAGAATTTGGTGAAAAGCTAATAATGCAGCAGATAACAGATTTTCAGGGGGAAAAAAGGAAAGTTATGAAGAAGCAACACTGCATGGTCTCATTCTTTCTTACCCTCCCCGAACGAGTAGACCTATATAACTTTTCTAGTTGTTGATGTCTCTGCAATTCGGCTTCGTCTATAATCATTGCGCCTGAACTCTCATAACCAGTTCCACCGAACTGCTTTATCACCGCCTGAAATAAATTAAAAGAAATATCTCAGTTTAAGTCTGTTGATTTCTTTAGCAGATTATACAGCTAACTGAAAAAAACTTTGAAGCATCAATAACAATCATGAAATCTGAAAAAACTTGTGCTTTCATAAATAGGTAATCTCAGAACAATTTTGTTGAGATATAGCTTCAAAAGTCAGAAAGTATTACAGCTCAGAATTCACTTGTTGCATAAGCTCGTGATGGAAAGTGATAGATATTGTAGGCCTATCATATCCCAAGTTAAGGACTTGCTGAAGTCCAAGCACCAATTTGGTGCTTATTATCTTAGAAATCTGACTGTGACATTGTTACACGTCATCATCTCGTGGATATCAAACCCCAGTGGCATTTACATCAGCAATGCAGTTCTCTCACTACTCAGTAAATTTGTATAATTCTTAATGAGTTAAATCAATATAAAGCCAAAAAGTTGATAACTTTACAAAGAAAACAAGATAAAAAAGGAAAAAAATGCTTTCTTGATAATCCCAGCTCGAAACTCATATGTTAGGTTAAATAAAAAAAGAAAAACCCTAACTTGAAACCATTTGCAGTCACCAAAATCAAACAGCAGGAGATCCTTACTTTTTCCAATTGAACTTCACACGAATCCAGATCCCTTTCCCTCATTATTTTTCCAAAAAAAAACCTTAAAAAGAAAAAAGATAACCAAAGATCAGACAAAAAAGTAGTTCTTTTCCTTTTTCTCTCTCATAAAGCATCACCATATTGGGCGCATCATTACCCAAAATGAATTGGATCCGTGAATCATTCGCAAAACGAACCAGGTAGGATCTGGGAAAAGAAAGATTAGGTGTCGATCTTACCTGCTGCTGCTTGGCGACTTGCTCTTTGAGCTTGCTCGCCTGTTTCCTCAGCGCCTCCATTCCCCAAATCGAGAACCCAAATCCAAACCAAGCAAACAAAAGAATCCTCTAATACTTCCACTTCTGATACTGCGAGCTTTTAAATCTCCTCTTCTCTCTTTGTGACGCCTCCTCACCTCTGAAACCTATAACTCTAGGCGAGAGACGCAAGGCTGCCAGCCGTGAGCTGGCTCTTTCTTTCCGTCCATCACCTTCTTGGAAAGGGCATGATAAAAAGGTCGCGCGAGCGAAACGGACGAGTTATAATGGGTGCGAATAGAGAAATTATTCCATGAACTTTATGCACCACGTGGCCTTGCACGGAGCCAATCACACAGCCGCTCCTTTCTATGGACCATCCATCGTATCCTCGGTGCGCGCCCATAGAAAGGATTGGTTGCATGCATGACCATATGGTGCATACAGGGGATAATTTCTCATAAGAATAACACCCTGCCAAGCCCTAAAAAAAAAAGAGAAACGGATTCAGTTGAGCACTCTGCCACCCCATCCAACACACTCGAGCCCGAAGTACGATAGACGCGGCATGTCTCCACGGCATACCATATAGGCATACAAAACAGCAGATTATATCAAAGCAATGAACAATTTTTAAAATTTATTTAATCATTAATTTATTTAAATGGTTCTTGTTGCTGGAATTTGGACCCGGGGACGACCACTGGACTGGGAAGGAGGAGCTCCAGCGGAAATCGACGAGCGGCGGTCCGATGGCGTGCGACGTCCTCCGAAGGACATGCAAGAAGCCGGTGGCCGGGGTTTCCGGCGCCGGCTCTCCAATGCTTAAGTCAGAGGGGAGGCTCAAGATGTATAGATGTGTGGGGGATCAATCGTTGAAGTTTCAGAAAGCGAGAGAGAGAGAGCCCGTTCTCCCCATAGGGGGTTTCCCTTTTATAGGGGGATAACGGGTTTACCTGTGATGCGACGGGATGAACAGGTTGCCGTATGATTAGGCATGCAGTAGAAATTAATGCTCGATCGTGTGAATCAATGCTGTTCTTGTTGGAGATCACCGGAGCTTTCAAATCACCATGGAGTCATGCCATCATTCGTAGCCGAGCAGGTCTGCCGTTAAGGGCTTGACATCCGTAGATAACAGGATCCATACGATTTAATTGTTGAGTAAACCGAATGCCTGTAGGAGCCATACGCATTGATTGTTGAGTAAATCAAATGGCTGTAGGAGCCATACACATTGATTGTTGACGAAGACAAGGCGTAGTTTTTCGGTCGGACTGCGGAGGGATGTGACTACAGCACGCGACTCAGGCGTCTTCGGATCGGTGGGGCTGCTCGGACGCCCCAAGTGGACTGCTCGGACGCCTCCAGATCGGAGGGGCTGCTCGGACGCCTCCAGGTCAGAGGGGCTGCTCGGATGCCTATGTGAGCGTGGTGACTTGTAATTTTCCTCCAACACTACCCCCGACTTCCGAGCTCGAGCTGCTCATGCGCTCGAGCGCGGGAAGTAATTTCGGTTGTGCTAATGCGGATTAGGGAAATTTTGAATCATCGCGCATTTCGAGGCATCCTTAATGGGGGAGATGGGCGGCGTCTCTTATTTTCCTAAGCATTTCATCAGGGCAGTACCTTTTCATTTTTCGAAGCATCCTCGCATCGTGGGCTCATGATGGGGCCGCACGATCCAATGAGGGGCCTCTCTCTCGCTTCTATATTCGAAGCGTCAGTTCGAATTAAATGTGGCACTCTGACTTTTGGGATCGACACGTGTTATGATCTGGACAGGGGGCGGCATGCTGCCTCGCAAATTCGGGCCGTCAGAGGGATTTATATAAATCCCTATTAGGCCGTCTCTGTGACTTCTTTCCAATAGTCTTCTTCTATCTTCTTGCTTCTTCCCAGTCCGAAGCGGCCGGTTCCCCTTTACCTCCGGCGAACTCCCGAAGGTGTCCTCCCCTTTGTCTGCTCGAATCCTCTCTTCCTCCCCTCTTTTTCTTTCTCTCTTCTAATGGGTCTTGGTCCGGACGAAATCGTGTCCACAATGAGTGAGGAAGAGGTCGAGATGGTCGAGGAGTGGTTTTTTTCTCGATGAGGGTTCCGTTTGGAACCCGCTGGGTTGGGGGATCGGGTAACGAACCCCCTGCAGGCCGGATCGGAGTGTACTTGGAAACACTTTGGGCCGGCCTGCGATTTACCCTCCACGGGTTCGTGAATGAGTTGCTCGAAGAGTACCAACTTGTCCCGGCGCAACTTGATCCGAACGCGTGGAGGATGATCATCGGGTTTCTGTCCCTGTGCATAGCACACAGGATCCCGTCTTCTGTCAATGTCTTCCGGTGGCTCTTCATGTTGAAGTCCAACCCGAGAGATGGAGAGTGGCTCTATATCGCCCTTCGGGGGGTGGCCACTCTTTCGAGGCGCTTCAACGTCCATTCATGAATGGAAGAAAAATTTTTCTTTTTAGCTTTCGAGCGGACATGGGGGTTCGACCCTAGGTGGGGGCAGAGCCGGCTCAAGACCGCCAACAAGCTCCCCAGGCTTTCCAAACACGAGCAGGGGATCCTTGACACCGTTCACGGCCTCGGGGACGATATTCTTCTGAGCGACCTCGTGAGCGAGGATGCTCTAATCAATGTTGGTCGGAGCTCGGCACGCCCTCGGGGTAAGGGTAGTGATCTATTTCCTTTCTTGATTCTCCTCTCAATATTTTACTAATTTTTGCTCGTTCTTGCAGACGTTCCAAAAATGATGACTAAGGGCGCAGCTATGTACGTTCGGTTCAACAAGAGGGCGGCCGAGATCGGAGGGGCCCTACCCGAGCCGAAGAAGAAGGCCAAGACCTCGGCCGGTGGGGCTGCTGAAAAGAACGCTCCTCGAGCTGGGCCCTCCGGAGCTACTCGGAGGGAGGGCTCGAGCTCCGACCCCAGGAGCTCGAGCTCAGCAGGAGCTACTGCGGCGCTCGCGTGCCCGGCGCCAATTTCACAGGTCCCTGGTCGGCCGCCCGTCCGACCCAAGCGCCTAGCATCGGAGCCGGGCAGCAGCCGAGGGGCCGCGAGGTCGCTTTCGCCGAGGGCGACCAGACCAAGTCTCCCGAGCCCGCTGAGGAGTGAGGGCTAGCAAGAAAGGCGGCCCTATATCTCGGAGTGGGCAGTATACGAGGGTGACTCAGCTCTCAATAATGTTGAGACGGTGCGGCAGATCTTCCGCGTCGCACCGCTTCCGGCCGATAGAGCAGAAATTCAGGCCATGAGCCTGAATAACTTCCTGGACTCGACTCGCCGCTCTACTGTCCGGGTAAGTTTATTTTCTGCACTTCTAACTTTCACGTTCTTTCATATTCTAAGTCTGTCCTTGGCTTAATTCTTCCTTTGCCTTGTTTACAGCACCTCCACGAGATAGACACATTAATCGCCCTCACCGCGGACTACTGGGACCAAGCTCGCCGGTGCTCGCGGGCACAAGAGGAGGCCGAGAAGAAGCTCGGGGAGGCCGAGTTCCTGCAGAAGGAGCTCTTGGCTAGAGTGGAAGCCGGCGAGGACGAGCTCTGAATTCTGACCGCGGAGCTTGAGGAGGAGAGGGCCGCTCACGCTCTGACCAGATCAGAGGTGCGGTCCATCGAGGCTCGTCTGGCCGAGGCGCAGTCCTTGCTCGTCGTCCACGAGCGGAAAACAAGGAAGGTGAAGCTGATGGCCGAGCAGCTTGAAGCTCGGGGGAAGGAGGCCCAAGAGCAGGCCCAGAACGCCGTACAACTCTTCCGAGAGTCAGAAGAGTTCCACGATCTGCTCGAGGAGGAAGCCGTGAACGGGCTCATCCACAGCTTCAACGACTTCCGCAACCAACTGAGTCGGCTCTATCCTGAGTTCAACCTCAATCTGCTCCAGCCGGGAGCAGGAGCCGAGGAGTCCGAGGCGGAGGACTTGGCCGAAGCAGAAGCTCCGACGATCAAGGAAGCCACTCAGGGGGCCGCTGCCGAGGAAGGTTCGGCAAAAGTATCCGAGGCTGCCCCCGAGGTCATCGAGGTCACCGAGGACAGCCAAGCCGGGACCTTCGCCGCTGAGGAACCAGCTGCTGTCGAGGAAGGTCCGGCAAAAGCTTCCGAGGCCGCCGCGGAAGAACCCGGAGAGATCCCGGCTACGGATGCCGCCGTGCTCGTCCCTTAGGGCTTTGTTCTCTTTTTTCTTCTCCCTTTTTTTTGTAAAGGAGGTCGGCCTTTATGCCTATTGTACGGCCGAACCTCAGTTTTGTACTTAGCCTTCGGGCTTTTCTTCTAAATGAACTTTTTTCCTTTCAACTTGCGTAGTTGATTTTTGCCTCTTAGTGTCTCTCTCTGAGGCCTCCGGGCTTGTCCAAGTTCTTAGACTTGGGCTCCGGGGTTCCATCCATGTTCGGTACGCAATTAGACTCAGGTTCGACGTATTCACTAAGTCCCTAGGTTCGGGTTCCCAATCTCCGCTGTTCGGATCCTCGACCAACGAAGTCGTTGTACTTAGATCCGGAAGATACTTGGACCAAAATTTTGCCAAGCCATAGAGCTCGAAGTCTGACCCGTGGGGCACCGTGCTCTAACCGTCATCTCGTTAGGTCGCCGGCCTAAGGCTTAATAAATTAACAAAGCCCACTATGTTCTTGAACTCTGATTCAAATTTCATCGAGCCCTCGAGCTC
>JAOXJJ010000725.1:19423065-19433547 GCA_025769935.1 Phoenix roebelenii | reverse complement strand
TACCTGTGACGCGACGGGATAAACAGGTTGCCGTATGATTGGGCATGCAGTAGAAATTAATGCTCGATCGTGTGAATCAATTCTGTTACTGTTGGAGATCAAGCCGGAGCTTTCAAATCACCGTGGAGTCATGCCATCATTCGTAGCCGAGCAAGTCTGCCATTAAGGGTTTGATATCCGTAGACAACAGGAGCCATACGCTTTAATTGTTGAGTAAACCGAATGCCTGCAGGAGCCATACGCATTGATTGCTAAGTAAATCGAATGCCTGTAGGAGCCATATGCATTGATTGTTGACGAAGACAAGGCGTAGTTTTTCGATCGGGCTGCGGAGGGATGTGACTACAGCACGTGACTCGGGCGTCTTCGGGTCGGTGGGGCTGCTCGGACGCTCCAAGTGGACTGCTCGGACGCCTCCAGGTCGGAAGGGCTGCTCGGACGCCTCCAGGTTGGAGGGGCTGCTCGGACGCCTATGTGAGCGTGGTGACTTGTAATTTTCTCCCAACAGTTCTTATAAAAGTTTCAAAGTATTGTATGCTAACATAAATGAAATAAGCTAACTAATCTAACTAAAATGCTAATAATTAAATAAAATCTTCAAAATCTAGTGCACTTCTCAATTCCATTCGATCATACTTCTAGACATGAAAAGCAGAGAAAATATGATAATGAGCTACATTAGCCCAGTAAGCAACATAATACCCTATAGTGGAGTCAAAGCATACCAGATATTTAATTTAAACATAAAATCATGACTGAAAAATAAATCACAAATAATATATTTTCTTTTGAAATTTACTAAGCATTTTCATAAAAACTCTAATACCAGAATCCCAACATCAATAGGCTATGGCCACATAACCCAGTGGCATGTATCGCACAAAGTACCAAAAACCATTATTGTTAACTATCGGTGGCAACAATGTCCAAATACCACTATTCTAATCACCGATGGTGCAGTGTCGAAATCGATTCTTCACAAATTACAAGTCGACAGGGCTAATGAATAATCTTTATTGGCGGAGCCAAATTATGGCCATGCTGAGAATATATATATATATATATATATAATAGTTTTTTCATAATTTGCCCGGTCATATTTTCCAGATTTTATAACATATAATACAATTTTAAAATAATTATTACATGCCTGGCCCGTTTAACTAAATACAAAATATATATCAAAATTTAATCAACTAATAATTAATTTACCCAAATAATTTGGAAAATGTACTTTGAAGCATTAGATTACTTACCTCTTTTCGCTTTTAATCCCACTTCATGCAAATGGGTCAGGTATACGTGTTTAATATTATTAAAATATTATTAATTTTTAACATAATTTCAAAAGTCAAAATTAAATACTACAGTCTCATGCCCCTGGATCAAGTTGGTCAGGTGACAATGCTCCACTACTCAGGTCGGTCCAAGTCAAAAGGATTCAACGGGTCAGGTAAAGATCAAAAGTTGTCGAATCTAGTTGGGCTGAAGTAATGGCCGGTTAACCACCAAAATACTGGAGGGTTCAGGGTCTCTAAACTGGGTCAACTTAGATTCGAGCAATAAAAAGAACATAATTTACATTAGGATCCCCGATCATGTCTAGAGAGAGAGGGAGGAGAGAGAATCTCAGCTCGGATCTGGATTTTATCTGATCCTGGTCTTGGGCTCGGTCCAAGTGGCTTGGGTCGACCATTAGGGGAAAGGCCTATATCTATTCAGAATGTGGGCTTGCTTAGAGAGAGAAAGAGATACATGATCTAAGGCTAATTGAATTTTTGGGCTTGAATCACTTAGTTTATGGCCTAATCCACTTGGTTAGATCCAATCAGAGGCTTGGCCTATCTAGTTCGGTTTGACCAAAATAGGAAAAGAAAGATTTAGCTTGATCTACGAGTCAAGTAAAGAGAAAAAGAACGGACTTAGCTCACAATAGATGAACAAGGCCTAGCAAGGCTCAAAAGGAATACGACCCAACATGGTGAATAGGGCATGAACTCGATCCCCAATGGACATGGGCCAACATGGTGAATAGGGCCTGAATTTGGCTCACAATGGACACGACCCAACAGGTTAAATAGGGCTCGAACTTGACCCACAATGGACATGGCCTAATAGGGCCCACAATGGATGAACATGCCCATAATGGATGAACAGGGCCCAAATTGGATGTGGCCCACAATGGATGAATAGCATCCAAATTGGATGCAACCCACAATGGAAGAACAAGGCCCAAATTGGATGCAGCCCATGATGGAAGAACTGAGTCCAAATTAGATGCAGCCCATAAGGGATGAATAGGGCCCAAATTGGATGCAGCCCACAATGAATGAATTGGGCCTAACACGGCCCAAAGTGAATGAATTGGGCCCAACACGGCCTAAAAAAGGGGTTCTTCATCCCAATGAGCAAGGAGGAGGAAGGAAAAGAAGGAAAAGAGGAAGAGGGAGGGAGGTTCGGTTATGGCCGGGCTTGGGTGGCTAGAGGTCGACGTCCAGTCGACGGCCACCCGACCGTAGTGGCGGTCGGTAACCGCTGCGGTAGCCGGTGGGGAGGAATCGAGATCATCCTCAAATTGGTTCAAAACAAGAGTAAGTGAGAGCTTACCGGTGCAGCTAATAATCCTCACGGCAACAGCGACGATGGAGATGGAGGATCTTGGCTGCATGCTGCTCAACCAGCGGGCTAGAGGTAGCTGCGCTCAAACAGATCTCAGAACAAAGGATATAGGCTCATGAAGAAGAAAGCTTCAAACGGTGCTCGGCCGGGGTGGCGAAGCTCTCAGAGGGATGAGGGGTTTATATAGGGCTTCTAAAGGAGATCGTGGCTCATTCATCGTCGTGACTCCCATGGCGGTTGAGCGGGATCAGCGGCTATTCAAGTGGCCGCAGAGCTGCCGCAACGTCTCTAGCCCCTTAATGCCTGAGCAGAGGATTGCGATCTGCTGTCTTTTTCTTAATGGGCCATGGGCTGAAGTCGGATGGCCCTGCCGACTTCAGCCCTTTAGGGGCCTATTCTCACAAGTGACATTGTAGGGATCCGAGATGGGGAACTTGCACCCAACTCTCCCACAACATGCTCTCCACCGCCTTCACCGACCAACTCTCCACTATCTTCATTCGCTACCAAGTCTTTGCGGCCCTTTGAAATACCACCGACACCCTCGAGAAGCCCTTGCTCGATGCCTAGGCTAGATTCTTCAGCCTGCCATCTTTGCGGTAGGCCCCCCTGCACTTTATCGTCACCTTGAAGCCTCCTACAGACCACAGCATGAAGGACACAGACATTGTTATTGCGACAGCTAGTTGCCGGGCGTGGCTAGACCAACCGTCACTAGAGTCAGTGGTGTACATATCATTTGAATTGTAGAACCAGCTGCCAGCCGAAGAGGCGTTGCCGCTGGAGAGGCAAGGGCAGTAGTTTCTCTGGGCATTGGCAATGGACCAGGCACCAGAGGGGTTCGTGGGAGAGGGAGTTGGACTAGTGGTTAGGGGTTAGGCTATGCAAATTAAGATTTTAGGGCACACAACGATGAGGGCATTCATGAGCCACTGCAGGTGGAACTCGTCATTGGAAAGCATGCGACATGGGGTGCTAGTGATTGCATGACTGCTAGAGAGTGACCAATTCTGTAATGCGTAGCTCATGTCGAAGGAGCTAGGTTGTGCATGGAGGTGGGGAACATGGTGGAGGCGGCAGCTGCTGCACTGGCGAAGGTGATGGGGGAGGAGGAGAGGGGAAGGGAGTCCGACGAGGTCGAGAGGCATCGCTGTTGGATGAGTTTGTGGAGATGATTGTGCTCAGATGCTCCAATTGTTGGGCAGCATATTATTAGTTTGGTGTACCATTGAGTTGGTGCATGAGGTTGGACAAACCATGAATCTTAAACATACAAGCGGTGCAAAAAGAGGAATACTGGTGTATCTTTCGTGCGAAAGAAGGATTCACCTTCCTCAGTACAAATGCACCATTAGACCATGCTGTGGTCTTTTTTAAGAGTTGTACATGTGGATGAACCAAGAGTTTAGAACGCTTCGAGATCTCTGCAAAGTATGATCTAATGCTATACATGGCGAAAAAAAACCGATATTTTTTTTTTGCATGAGAGATACAACCCCAACTTCAAAAAGAGTGGTATTTTTCATAGATATATTTGTCACTGGTATGAAATGAAAATAAAATAATATTTGTGAGGGAAATGACAACCTCTCCAACAGCAAGTTGCCAAGTTGTCCTTTGGGGACATGGAGCATCCAGTCACGAAGACCACCAGTAAGGGTGAATATTTATGTGTATGAATTTTTGTAGGTGCCTATGTTATGCAAAGTTTTGTTTTTTGTTTTTGTTTTTGTTTTTGTTTTTTTGTTTTTTTGTTTTTTTGCTAGGATAGATGAATCACACATGTCTAGTATAGGTACATTCAAGAGAGGATATAAATTCCGAAATAGATGGGCAAGGCCACACCGGTCGTCCATAGCATCTCGCTAGAGTGGTCGGCTACGAAGAAGACAACCGTCTGCAGCTCTATTCACCTTGCGGTACATATGGCTCGCTCCAAGGATGGTGCACTTTCCAGCCAATCCCAAGGATAGTGGTCTATGACAAATCAAATTAGTCTAAATAAACATATATAGGTGATAATGGAGCATGCTAGATGGCTATCGACATCTTATTTTTTTGGGAAAATCATAATGGTATTCAATTAGCAGCAAACTGTTGGTAGGTGGTCAATTATTTATTCTTATGAATTACATAAACTATAATATTTTGTTTCTTTTTTTTTAATAGCGTGCTTTCTTCTCATTCTACTTGTTCTTTTCTTTTTCTTATCCTTTCTAAAAATGAAGAATCTTAACTTATATTTTGATGCATGGTTTATTATTTTATAGTTTAAAAATTACTTATTTTTTTCATATGCCCACCTAGGGTTGCAAATAGAAATGGCTGGAATGGGGATTGATCCAATCCAATCTAATCGATATTTAGATCAGGTTAAGACATTGAATTCTTTTTCTTTTTGATAGGATCTATCTACCCTAAAGTTTAAGAGGTTCTATATATTAGTATTTTGCTTAACAATTCTCAACTCAAGGGTCACGCAAGGGTGCTGTCATGTCATGTTCGGCATCATCTAACCTGAACTTAATTAATTAGTGGGTTTAGTCTACATTTGAATCCACCCTACCCAAGAAGTATTGGGTTGGTGAGGTTCGTATAGGATCGGGTAGGAACCAGGTCAGTAATATTCAAATCCAAATTAGGTTAAGTCTTAGTTCGGGTTGGATTGAGTATGGATTGGAATCAGGTTCAAGTCTCGAGCAAGTACCATTACTTAGGAAGCTCAATCCCCTTCATGTCCTCAAAATTTTTCATGAATGATATATCCTCATATAAACATTTTTATAAGAAACATGGGAGGTATTAATATATACATTAAATATTGGTTAAATTTTCAAGTATCGATAAGGTCTAATTTCAAGTAAGGTACTGGAGATATATAGTATATGATTGAGTTGGTGATCCATGAGAGATCACTAGACATGTCGTGGACCAGCTTGGCATTTTTTAGGTAGGTTTGGATAGGGTTTTGAACAAGATCTGCTACATCCAAGGCCGAGTCAAGCATCAAAAGTTTAGGAGGGACCAACTTTGGCAAAGGGCCTTCATTTTTGGTGCATTTTTTAAAAATAAAATAACTTTTTAAAATCTATGACATAGTGACTCACTAGTAGGTCTGTAGTCTCCGACAATCCCATTTCGAGATTATTTTTAGACTTCCAAACATCCCATCAAAACAAAATTTGCTATTATTGTAATTTTGATTGAGTCATATCTCTTAATATGCGAGGAATTTAGCATGACAGAAGGTGAAGTTGCTCTAAAAGTTGAGATATAGCTTTTGCCCAAATTTAAATTTTTAATAATATTTTTGAAAAAAATGGCCTTAACTAGAAAAGAAATCGGATCCAAATTTTGTAATAGACTTTACTAGTACAAATAGCGGTATTATGCCATATGTTCTCTATATATTGATTAAATGAAAGTAAAAAGATTTTTACCTTCCTTCCCACCTAAATTATTTCTAATTTGTCACCTTTTTCAATTTTGTGAATGATTTGAGTTGAGTAGATTGAAATTTCTTTCTTATCTATTATTAAGATCCTATCTAAAAATCCAAACATTTAGATGGATGGGCCTCAGAGTAATAAGCACCACAAGAGTTCTTAATCTCTCCGATGTGGGACTATTATTCCTCCACATCTCCTTTCACATATAGAAATCGAGAAATGAAACTCGAAATACGGCACGACACATGGATTAGTAAGTGAGAGCATAGAGGTTTCAGTAAGCAGAAAGGATTGGTGGGTTATGATATAATGTTAAGATCCTATCTAAAAGTTTTGATGTTTAGAATGGATGGGCCCAAATGTATATAAGCATTATAAGAGTCTTTTTTTTTTTTTGCTATGACGGGTTCATCATACAATGCGTGTACGAATACACTCAATAAAATCAGAAAATACAAGCTCACGGAGTGCCCGAGGCAACTTTCCCTCTCTTGACCACAAGATACTCTATGAATGATTAGCCACATAAGCAGCTATCCAATCGACAGCCCCATTGGCCTCTTTAAATATATGCTTGGCCTGAAAGGGTGGTCCAAGCTCACATCCCTCAGACTTTCCTGGATCCAACTGATCACCGTGGCTAAGTCGTCCTCCAGGATGACTGAAATGGCCTATAGCACTCGCCTCGCATGTCAAAGGCCCGTCCAGGCAGCCCTCAACTCCGCTCCAGGAACCAAAGTGTCGAATAATTGACAGTCGCCCGCTGCCACCATCCTAGAGTACGGATCTTGTACGACAAAACCTGTACCTCTCCTCGTGCCTCCGTCCAAAACAGACCCATCAAGTTGACTTTAAGGAAACTCGCAGACGGAGGCTCCTAGGTTAAGAACACCATCTGAGAAGTTGCTTAAGCAGAAAAGGAACATCGGGTATCCCGAGCTATCAAAGATCCATCAGAAGAGGAAGTGTGGCTGATCTCTGCTGCCTGCACTCGAGCGTACTCCGCCACAAGCTTTGGGATATCGGTTTCACCTTGTTAGGTATCGAGGTGATAGTGTAATTGGGGTTGCTTGTGGCCCAAGCTTGGATACAAAAAATATCAAAATTTAAATGTAGCTCATGGCTCTAAATATGATATGAACCTACACGTAAGCAATAAAAAAAAGCGGAAAACCTGCCATGCTAAGCCTTCAGTGGCTGCTAAGGACCCATGATCATGTCATGCATATCGGAGACGAGCACCTAGGATGCACATTTTGGATGGCGTCGAGCATGAACGTTGGAAAATACAAGCTTACGGAGTGCCCGAGGCAACTTCCCCTCTCTTGACCACAAGGTACTCTTTGAATGATTAGCCACATAAGCAGCTACCCAATTGGCAGCCCCATTGGCCTCTTTAAATACATGCTTGGCTTGAAAGGGTGGTCCAAGCTCATATCCCTCGGACTTTCCTGGATCCAACTGATCACCGTGGTCGAGTCATCCTCCAGGATGACTAAACTAGCCTGTAGCACTCGTCTCATATGTCGAAGGGCCGCCTAGGCAGCTCTTAACTTCGCTTCAGGAACTAAAGCGTCGAATAATTGGCAGTTGCCCACTGCCACCATCCTGGAGTACGAATCTCGTATGACAAAATCCACATCTCCCTTCATGCCTTCATCCAAAACAAACCCATTGAAGTTGACCTTAAGGAAACTCGAGGGTGGGGGCTCCCAGGTGAAGAACACCATCTGAGGGGCTGCCTGAGCAAAAAGGGAACTTCAAGTATCTCGAGCTATCAAAAGTCCATCAGAAGAGAAAGTGTGGCTAATCTCTGCCGCCTGCACTCAAGCATACTCTGCCACAAACCTTGAGATATCGGTTTCACCTTTTTAGGTGTCGAGGTGATAGTGTAATTGGGGCTGCTCGTGGCCCGAGCTTGGACACAAAAATATCAAAATTTAAATGTAGCTCACAGCTCTAAATATGATATATATGAACCTACACGTATGCAATAAGAGTCCTTCATCTATATGATGTTGAACTATATATTATTCCTCAACATCCATCGTCAAATTAGTTGGCGCAAGTAAAATTTCAAAAGACTCAGATCCAAATCCCAAAAATTTAAATGTAGCTCACAGCTCTAAATATGATATATATGAACCTACACGTATGCAATAAGAGTCCTTCATCTATATGATGTTGAACTATATATTATTCCTCAACATCCATCGTCAAATTAGTTGGCGCAAGTAAAATTTCAAAAGACTCAGATCCAAATCCCAAAAATTATAGGGGTCTTTTGATCTATGCTTGAATCATAAATGTACGGGTCAGGATTAGGTCTGAGCATGCATACGGGGGGCTTAGTGAGCCTTAGATCTCATGAGATGCCCGAATGGCATGCTTCCTCTTCTGTTATATGCCTATTAAAAAATATCCAAAGAACTTAGATCCAGATGACCTAGTCATATGCAAACTACATGAAGTCTACTAAGCATACATACATAAACCTGTTCATATGCATCAAATCAAAACCTTAAACTTGGTCCGACATTTACATGTCAAAATCGAATCTATTTAATTTTCACCTGTTAGCAGCCAAGTTTAGATTCTCTACGGTATGTCTTTTGCACCGCAGAAAGATGTATCATCCTAGATAGCTGCTATGTCATCTATCTCGGAGACGGATAGCTGCCCCTTATTGCTAGAATTCCAACGTTCATGCCCGACGCCATCCAAAATGTGCATCCTTGGTGTTTGTCTCCGATATGCATGACATGATCATGGGTCCTTAGCAGCCACCGAAGGCTTAGCATTGCAGGTTTTCCGCTTTTTTTATTGCTTACGTGCAGGTTCATATCATATTTAGAGCCGTGAGCTACAATTAAATTTTGATATTTTTTGTGTCCAAGTTCGGGCCATGAGCAGCTCCAATTACACTATCGCCTCGGTACCTAAAAAGGTGAAACCAATATCCATGCTAATATCTCTAAATGATATGGAGGCGGATTCTCTGCTGCATGACTTGAATGAGTAGAGAGTTTCCACCGGCCGAATGCATCAGCACCCCAGTAATATTATTTTTGGTAGCTAATATATAGAAGGTTTTTAATCCTGAAATGTGCATGTCCTCATTCATTTCCCCGTGAACACCATGCTTTGCACCTGCCGCTTCCCCAGTCCCCCCTTCCCCTCATTCATCCCACTTATTTACTTCCATTGGGTCTAGATGCATGCTTTGAGACGTTCCCTTGCCAGGTCTTGTTCACTCTCATCTGTGTATCCCCTTCCACTGGCCTTCCTACTTGTTGCATCCCTCCGGCCTCCTCCCTTCATCCAGTCTGACCTTCTGGACGACCTCCTATATTTCTTTTCCATGGACGCCATCAATGGCATCTCCTGCAAGAAGACAACGTTATGTGAAAGGATGAACTCTTTGGAGCCACATCCTGCTTCCTACATGACCTAATTCCTCACAGTTTCACATCACTTACTCCAGCACTACCCTCCTATGAAGCCCAAAACGAAACAAGCCAAACTCTTACCTTTTCTCTTCCATCGTCTATTTACCATGTCCGCTTGAATGGGTGGCCTAATAAAACCAAAATAGGAGAGGTGGTGACTCAAGGCATAGGCTCATCCATATGAAAATAATGATGGAAGAAATAACAGGACAGCACAGCGTTAACAATAATATTGCCACCTTAGATGTCGAACAAAGATCCAACTTTTTCCTTCCCACCCTTGAAGTGAATCGATGCTGGCTACCTGCAGTGCAACCACAGGGGGATATTGAGCAGTATCGGAGTCTAGCTAAGCTATTAAGAAATAAGAGAAGGCTTGCAAGGCAGAAGAAAAACAATGGCTGCTCTCAGTTTGCCCGCCGCTCTTGCATTCGCAGAAACTCTTCCATGCACTCCTCCTCCGGAGCTGTTGTTGCTCATGATATTATTTCTGGTAGTTCTTTTCTTCCTTATATGAATATGGTAAGCTTTTTTGCCCCCCTTCCTTTTTTTGTTTTTTTTTAATCTCTCACCCTCCACTTCTCTTCTCCTTCATGAGACCATACATAAAGCTTCGCATATCCTAAGAAAATGATAAAAGTGGTATTATTGTTTTGCAGGATAAGCTAAACTTTGTGCTTCAAAAGGAGTTGACACATTCCGATGTGAGCAATGGAGGGAGAATCGTTCTTCCAAAGGTTTTTTCCCCCTCAATTTCTCTGTATACTGATTGACTAGATGAAGATGGCAACAATGGCCAAATTCTTTTTCTTTATCATTCTAGTTACTATCTATTAGTATTTATATAATAAGATGCATACTACTTTTTTATTAACAAAAACAGAGAGAGTCGGAGGCACGCCTACCATATTTAGATGACAAAGAGGGCATTCAACTTACAGTGAGAGATGTCTTCACCTCTTATG
>JAOXJJ010000725.1:19408065-19420565 GCA_025769935.1 Phoenix roebelenii | reverse complement strand
TTCTGCATATCTCACCATTAATATCCACTATTGCTTTATTTACAGGTGCTTTCATTAGGAAGTATGATCTCAAACGTAAAGATTTTATTGTCCTTTACCAAGATGAGAGCAATCAAATTGTAAGTTTATCATTATGTATGTTTGTTGAAATTTGTTATGGTAGAAAGCTAACTTGTTGAAAGTTTTACTCTTTTTTGTTCCATAATTCTCACCCAACAATTGTTTCTAAAACAAAAATTCCAATATGTGCTTGTGTATGTGTTGGAAAAATTCGGGGAGAGGGGGGAGGGTTATGTGATATTGACATTCTTCATATGAAATATGAGGATGTCACCACCTGGATTTGACCCCAAGACCTCCCCCATGTAGAGAGAGATGCCAGTCAGCTGAGGTAAATCTAGTTGATAAGATTGTTTTAGAATCTATTTGATAAAATAGTTTGAAAGAATTCATGTTTTACAACCTCTATATCTTGAATACACCATATATCAGCCGCATAACTGCCTTAAACTACCCAACTTTTCACATATGCTAGCAAAAAGTTTGTGCTATACCATCTCACCTCTCGTGGGACTCAACTTTTGTTCCATGATACTGGAATTTGATTAATTAGACAAGGCATATTACTCAGCGCATTTTTTGTGTTTGTATGTTAAGGGGCGAGGTGGCAAACAAAGTTATGTCATTTGAAGCATGAAATGCTGTTATATTGACCATTGTTGTCTAAACCTCTTATATTTTATTTTTTTTTTCTTCGTCAATAGAAACAAATTTTTGTATAAGCCAATTCTTCACGTACAATTGTTCAACTGTTAGCGGCTCGAGATTTTCTTGCCTACCTTAGATTGTGATTAGAGCCGATCAAAATTCGAGCCGGGTCGGGCTCGGGCCGGGCTCTACAGCAGAAATTAGGCCCGATGGTCTTGCCCAGGCCCGGCCCGGTCCAACTGTCGGGCTTAAATTTTTGTCCAGACCCGACCCGACTTTATAAATCTGATTCTAGGCCCGTCTAGCCCGGCCCGACCTGATAGACCCGACCCGACAGGCTCGATTTTTTCTTTATTTGGAATCTGGAAATGGGCCAGAATGGCCCGACCAGGCCCGGCTCGATTTTTTTGTTCGGGTCGTTTTTCCTACCCAGGCCCGACCCATGGGCATTTTTTTAATGCCCAAGCTCGAAAAATTTCGGGTCGGGCTGGGCGGGTTGGGCGGGCCAGAAGGCCCGTGATCAGCTCTAATTGTGATCTAATCAGGAAGAAGGAAGAATTCCTTTTTCTCAACTCAAATCTCTCGAAAAATTTAGAGAAAAATCAAAATTTGTGAAATTAGGATATAATCCCTTTCTTTATTGATCCCTAATAAACTAAGATTCCTGATCTAAGTCGGATTCCTCTTCTAGCTCAGATATAACTTAGTTTTTTTTATAATAGACATCACTAGTAGAAATAAAGACAAACAAGCTAAAATTCTATAGAAGGTAGATTTCGTATTATACATCGATTTTGCCTGCAGTTGCTCTATCTAATTCTTCCTGTATTGGAAGATACTCCCCAAAGAAAAAAATAGTTTGACTAGCTCATTTCGGAGCCCAAAAGATTGAATTTGGGATTGATTGCTCAATGTACCTCATCTTTTAAGAGAGACACCATGCCCTAGAGTTCAAAAAATGCATAATATTTTTTTCTTAAAAGAAAAGATCATCTTAATAGGGTGTTGTATAGCCAAATTATGGTCTTTGAAAATTTGGCCTATAATTTAGCTTTCCAATGTAGTGGATCTTGCTTTTTGATCCTATCTAATCCTACCTATAGTGGCTAAAGTGGTCCACATTGACTCTGATAATTCTTTTAGATCATATTGATGATTTGAAAACTCAAAAAGTTGATCATTAGAAAACAATGAAAATTCTTAACCCTAAACCAACTTTGATCGAAATCCTAAATCATGATATACATTAAGAATGCATGAACATAGACTTCAAAGCAAATGCAATTTTTCCGCATACTATGTGGGTGGTAACACCTTCGGAAATGACTTAGCAATAAGATAGATGCAGAAAAGTAATTTTGTGACACTAAATGACCGGCATGATTTGCCATGCGAGGATTCGATATATTTGAAAATTCTTCAAGGCATTGTGGTTGGGCTTCCTCAAGCAGCCTTGGAGGTCGAGCCGAGTGGACCAGAGTCCAGAAGAGGCCGATCTTTGAGGCCGACACCTCTCAACCCAGCTCAATACCTGGGTTATTGATATGAATTGAGGAGAATCATTCTTATAAAAGAAGCGACATAGTCCTTCCACCTCAAAAGGGCACGCAATTCTATGGCATGCCAGGTTCTTACAACATGCCTCTAAAGTTGTTATGCCATGTCAACAGTTTGTTACAATACGTCTTCAAGTTTGTTAGGATACAATTTCAAAAGATTTTGGGCTTTAACTACAAATAGGTCTGAAGTTACCTCACGGGAAGAGAGAGAGAGAGAGAGAGGTAATTGTCAAGACTAAGTGAGACTCTGTCGTTATTTTGATCTTTCTTTCTTATTTATTTTCTTACAAAAATTAGTTTAGACTTAAGCAATAGAGAACCCGGTCGAAGCTAATCTAGCGAGCTTTCATTCTTGTTTGTTGTTTCGTACGTCCACAGAGGCAGTCCGCTCCCACAGGATCAGCGGCAACAGTAGCTTTTAAGAAAAAAATAGAATTTTTTAACTTCCAATTGATAATAACGAAAATCAGGTCAAAAGGTAAAAAGTTCACTTGCACAAATGAGTTTTTAGCTCAAGCTCTTCTCGTTTACGTGTATTTAAGGGTTTTGAAAATGGTTTGACTAGACTTGGGCCATGAGCGCAATTTGGATTTGATTAGAAATAACAAGAAGATATCATGATTTTCTGGTTCCTAAACTGAGGCAGCCTCCTTGTTGGTTTTGGTTCAGGTGTAGAGAATTCCGTACATATAGTTTAGCATATATTATCACACAGAAGTCAGGTCAAGGCATCAAATTTCCATGAATAACTCTATACTGGAAACAGAAGCAATTACATCCATGGATGATATGTTTCTGAAAGATCATTTGCTCTCCATTTGATGGGCTTGAAAATATCATGACAACTAGGACTTAAATTCAAAGATCAACAAATCGAGGGTAGTTTCTGTGACTTAAAAGCTGTAACTCTTTTGTTACCAACCAATTGGAGAACCACCTCTAGGTAGGAGAGGTGGAATTGCCCAGCGCACTTCATAATATATTGTTTTTTGGCTTTCTTGGTTGTAACTCTAGTACCTAGAAGTGCACTCCAAAGGCAATAAAAGTATATATACATATTATAATTTCTCTACAAATATATTTCCTCTAACCAACAGCCCCTCGAGACCTTGCAACTTTTCAGCGAATTCACATCTACGCAACTGCATTCCATAATCAACATGATAGAATAAACACCCTCATTATTTTCCATGCTAACTCTCAACATTTTCATACT
Organism: Phoenix roebelenii; assembly: GCA_025769935.1. Lineage (NCBI taxonomy): Eukaryota > Viridiplantae > Streptophyta > Magnoliopsida > Arecales > Arecaceae > Phoenix > Phoenix roebelenii. The sequence goes on along the minus strand of JAOXJJ010000725.1, from coordinate 19,417,082 downwards.
TAGGAATATAACAACCACAAGAGCATGTTGGTGGTTCCAAACTTGAGAATATCCTTCCATATTCTTGACAAAGAGACTTCAAAATGAGCCATGTTTTGAGCAGTCATAAACTGAATTAGGCTGCAAGATATCATAGTCAATGCTGCATCAAATTGCAAATTTGAAAGTTCCATGGAATGCTCCAACGGACATATCGTGTATGAAAAAAAAATCAACTTTGAAAATTTATGTTTGCAACGAGCTTTCCCAGACGCGGGGAAAAAAGTCACCTCACTTTATGAAGGGTGGAAGCTCCATCATCAGTCAAATTACAAGAAATTGAATCTATATCGAAGTTCCAACAATAGATAAGGCTAACGATGTCGGTAATTAATACTCAAACTTAAATCTGTTGCAGATTAACTTAACTATAACACCAGCTTAGTGGAGCTCATTAGTTTAAAGTGGCAAATAAAGTGGCTTCTTATATGCTTATTAAGCTTGCTTTGTAGGGATCATGTATAAATGGCTTGAGCATTTGATGCATGATTCAAAAGTAGAGATGGAAAAGATAGGAGAGTTTTAGTAGACCCTTTCAAGGAACCATAGCTTTGGTTTTTTCTTTTTTTTCTTTGTTTTAAAAGAATACGAAATTTGACGTAAAAAATGATTTAGTTACATGTTTCTAGTTTTTAAAATATTATTTTTATTTTTTAAAAAAATAAGTTTTATTTTCTTGCGTGACCCTTCTTCTACTGCGTGACCTACGACACGCCCCAAACCGTGGCCATCCTCCTCAACGAGGGCTGTTTCATTGATGAGGCCATGCGAGAGGGCGAAGAGGATGGAGGCGGGGCTGAGGGCGTCGGTGGAGCGAGTGGCAACGAGGACGCACTCGACGCGGGCATGCATGGAGGCCCTTGGGGCTGAACCAAGAGAAGTGGTGAGGGTTTGATCAGAGACGATGAACACCGGGTTTGATCAGAGACGATGAACACCAGGCAGGCAGGGTTGCAGCAGAGGATAGTGACGACATCGACATGGGAGGAGGAAGGTCGGAGGGGCATGTAGACTCGAGAGACGATGAGAACGGGGGGGTCGAGGAGGATGTCGCGGAAGGCGTAGCAGCAAGCGAGAGCTTGTCGGACTTCGGTGGCATCGGAGGTGTTTGGCGGTCGAGGCATCTCTGCTGTGGATCCTAGCACGATTCCTCTTGTGATGCTGGTCGGATATCCTCCGGCAACCCTCAATTCTTGTGGGACAGAGTCAAACATGCCGAATGAATTTATAGGTGGATCATGTTTTGTTAGTGTAAGTTTAGGGATCGCATAACAACATATATCAGCTCATAATATTTTTTTTGTTAGCCTGATTCTGTATCAATCAGTATTTTTTTTTTAGTTAACATGATCTTATTAGAGTGATTTTACGGATCATATAACAACTTGTATCAACGAGTAATATTTTTCTTTGTTAATATGATCTTATATCAGCCTATATATTTTTTCCTTATATTGAGTCTGTATACATGTATATGTAACCCTTAATATATACTGAATATGATGGAATAGAGAAATAAAATCATTATTTTTCCTCTTTTTTCTTATTTTTTTCTTCTTCTACAAATATTTTAACATGATATCAGAATCATCGATCACCTAATTTGCTGTCATCATCTCTTCCATCTTTGCTATGATTGTCATTGCTATGTCTAGAAGCTTTGAAGACCTCTATTATCGATTTATCGATCTCTGTTCTCGAGTGAATCAACACTTGGAGATCCTCTAGTTTTTGGTGCATATGCAGATTCTCTGTTTCTCCACAGATCCTTTATTTCTTAGTGAATCAACATTCGAAGATCCATGTTTCTTAGTAGATCTATATATTCACTATTTCTGATAAATTAATACACGAAGATTTTTTATTTTCTAATTGGATTCGCAGCTCCTCTCTACCGTTTTTTTCCTCAACTTTAGATCTTCAGTCATCTCTTCTCATCGTCGCTCGGCCCCTTTCTCTCCATATCTGGTTTTATTTGTTGCCTCCAGTTCCTTCACTATCCAATTCGACATCTCTTGCTCCTCTTCCATGGTACCTCCCTCTATGAGGATCGCTGACCTTCGGTTGTTTTCTCTCTGAGCCCTGTCCTCAGTGCAACTTTTATTTTTCTCACTACCACATCATCAGTAAAGTTAATCAACCACATCCCAAATATGTTAGTCCATCACATCAGTCAGCCACATCGACAAACAAACCAGTATACTATGTTAGTTAGCTATAACAGTGGACGCATTAGTTTGTCGCATCAGTTAGCTATATCAGTATTGCTAAACATATCAGTTTGTTGAGTTAGCTTTTTGATATGTCGCATTAGTTTTTAAGCTTCTATGTCAACTTCTGTTCCGCCATATCAAATTCTGTAGCTTGACAATATCAATCTGTCATATAGGCTTTTGAGTTGCTATGTCAACTCCTAATCTACTACATCAACTTCTAAATTGCTATAACAGCTTGTGTTCTACTACATCAGACTCTGTATTGCCATATAAGCTCTTGATCTACCATCACGTCAGCCTCTAAGTTGCTATGTTAGCTTCTATGCTATCACATCAGCTTCTGAGCTGCTACTCCAGCTATTGATCTAGTATATCAATTTCTGGATATATTCTTGATCTAGTTTTCAAACTCAAGTTGGCACATATAGTACCATCTTGAGTTTGAGGAAAAATGTTAGCATAATTTTAAAAATCATGTAACAACTTGTATCAATTTATAATATTTTTTTTGTTAGCGTGATTATGTATATGTTGATATTATGTTTTTTTTGTGTTAGCATGATCTTATTAGAGTGATTTTATGGATTACACAACAACTTGTATCGAGTAATATTTTCTTTTGTTAGTATGATCCTATATGAGCCTATATTATTTTTCTTGTGTTAAGTCTATATACGAATATATATAACCTCCAAGATATATCGAATATGATAGACCAGAAAAATAAAATTATTTTTTTCTTTCTCTTTTTCTTTTACTTTTCTCTTCTCCTGCAAATATTTTAACATGCTTTAACAAAACTAGCTACTTGTAAAACAGAATTAGAAAATTAACCCAGATTACGTCCTTGTAACTTGCTTTGCACTTTCTTTTCTATCTCGTCGAACAATAACTCAGCTTTAACAGTAGCGTCTACTCATATTGACATATCTTATAAGATTCAAGTGTTTATATATTGGAAATTCTTGATATAGCCTTATATATGCTCGGTCCATTATATTTCTATTTTCACATGATACCTTAGTAAATTGTTGAATTATTGAAGAACTTGAAGCAATATAACATATCCCTGCGTTACCATTCATCTCCGTGAACAAGTTTTACGTTCCTGATTCTTTATTCTGCATGCATGCAATGGGTGCAGTATATATGTGCTAAGAAAACTAATGCATCAACATCACAACTGGAGCCAACAGCTTCAAGTAGATCAGAAGAGGTACAGATATTCATGCAGTCCAATGGTGGAGAAGGAAAAAGGTCTTCAGGGGATAGCAATGCCAATGGTGCTCCCACTGTGATGGATGGTGGTGCTCGCACCATGATGGAAGTTGGTGAATCATCATCTGCAAATAATGGCTTACACATCAACACCCAGACGGCGGAGATCGAAGACGACAACCTCCCTGAATTTGAAAAGTTCCCAGGCTTTGATGAGCATGGACTGTCTATCTATGATTTAAGGCCAGGGGACAGATATGATGTTATGCTTATCAGATAGAGTGCCATGCGATCCACAATACTAGCAGGAATGCTTCTATTCAAGCTTTCAGAATGGTAAGAACAAATAAAGCCTCTGTAGTAAAACATGGTCAGGCGACGTAATCTGCAAAGCAATTAGACTTGTGTGAGGCAACTGGGCCCTTGTAATAGCTACAATGACCTATATTTGGATTTCATCTGTTGAAAATAGTGTTATTGTGAGTATCAGATATAAAAGAACTATAATTTTGATCAATCACTCATATGCAATATTGAAGGCAATTGCAACTGCTTTCAAGAAAAAAAGGGTTTTATAATAAATAGGAACTTCATGCTTACTAAATATAAGATGATGCATGAGGATATGAACATGTTATTTTGCAGGGCCTTTCAAGAAGGATTTTGGCATTCTGCTCATTGTTTTTCTTAATTCTACTCATATTTTGCAGGGCCTTTCATGAAGGATATGAAATTTGTTTTCTGAAATCATGTGTATATTAAATTTCAGCATGTCTTGCAGCCACCATTTCATGAGCAACCACCTCTGTATGAATATATATTTTATAGACATGCAGATAAGCAGGGACATTGTTATTCTTTAACTCTAGGGGTATCAACCAATTTCTTGGTTCTCTGTTTGTCCCTTGGAACTTTTTTTGGAGCACTGTAAATTTAGTTTTCAGCTGGCAGCCTAAAGTAACAAATACTATTTAACTTCTATTGCTGTAAACCAACCATTCCCCAGTCAGGATAAATCTATCATGGATCGAGTACAGAACCTTGTTTAATGGTCCAATTGGCTATCGCAGTATAGATTAATACCTAAAGTAAGAAAAATCATGATAACTGTTTCTCATTAGAATAGTTATCCTGACAACAGTAGATGGACAGAACGCTAAACAGAGCCAATCGAGAGAAGCGTGGAAATTGAGGGTTCTGGGATACTGGACCTCGCAAATTGTCTTCGTGGCAGAGAAGCCCCGGAAGAGCGGGAAGACGTGGTCGGGGACGTTGCGATTGGCGTGGCTGAGAAAAAGAGAGGGGTGGGTTTCGGGGCGGGGTGGAAAAAGAGAGAGGAAAAATATGGTCAAACGAAAAAAAGAAAAAAAAACTTTATGCCTAGTTAGAGTTTGCAAAAAAAAGAGAATAAAATTTATTTTTATATTTTATGAAAAAAATTATAAAAAATATGAAAAAACTACTTTTCAACCGGTTGAAAATTATTATTTTTTCTTTAAAGCTATTCTTGAGCCATCAAAATTCATTGATAATTTTTTTCTTTATTAAAGATATAATAAATATTTAAAATAATTTTTTTAGAAAAGTATATGCTTAACTAAGTATAAGTCATTCTGAAATGTACCACTTTTTCATAATCAACCAAACATGCTAAAACTATTTTTTAGGTATTATATTCTCAAAAATTAGTTTTTTAGAAAAAATATTTTGATGAGCAAAAATTTCTCTTACGAATCAATCAAGTCCTAAGCGTTGGAGATGCAGAGGGAAGAGGCCTGGGAGATCGGCGGGAGTTGCCACTTTAGGATTGTTGTTGAGTAAAATATTAGATAAAGGTCCCTGTCGAATAATATATTACTTATAAGTTTTCAATTTTTAAATCGACCTATGACATAACCTGTTGTCTTTATGCTAGCTGGACTATGTGGAGAAAAATTACGCATTGGTTTCTTTTTGATAAATAAATTATTTATAGGTCTCCAAGTTCCAAACTTCTTGCTTTAATTTATGGGGCATATTATTTATCACCCAGAAAAAAATATGAATTATGAGTCAGAAAATACGAACAATCACATATTGTTCATAACCAACAAATTTTGCCAACAATTTTTCAGATATTGAAAGGAAACTAGCCAGTTACAAGATGGATATTGAAGATAGCACGCTCTGGAGAGGTTTACAAAATTATGGACATGGAGTACCCATGTATGATGTAGTGTATTATATTGTATGCAAGTGAAATGGTTTTGTCCTAGTACATGTATAAAAGCCTGATACAAGAATATTTGACTAACACCCAATGACTAAGTTGATGAAAATACCCTAATAAGAGATGCTCCATTCAAATACGTCTTTTGCTTTCAGGATTAAGTCAGCTGGTAGTTTTCATTATCTGGTTTGAACATCTGCACTGTGGAACAGTTTTGCATCAAATTTTACTCTGCAGTCATCACCAGAATAATATCACATTCTTTCTTATTCTAAGATATCTTTCCCCTTTTTTTTAGGAGGCCAAATTCACTAAGGAATGCTGTCCAGACTCTATTCAGAGTAAAAGAACTTGAATTAAACATTTAAACTTGCCCACATCACAATCAAAAACATCAGTAGCAGTAACTGTTCACTGTCAAACAGGTGGAACCGTCTAAAACTTGTACGCAGAATTTTTCTCCATATCCAGTTATCTCCGCTCTATATATTGCAGGCTCCCTGGGCCCCTGGCTTCACCGTTTGGGAAGGATTTGCAACTTGGTTATAAGGCCTATATATATGGGAGTGGAATGAATATTTAAACTATGTGCCTTCCATATTTGTGCTGTTAATTAGGACATTCTTCTTTCTATACCTAAACAATATTTAAAATAAGTTACTTTTTCGCATGTTTTGGCGCTTGTATTCTACCCTGACTGCAAGACTGAATACAGACAGTTTCTACTGGAACTTTTCAACTTCTCTCTCTCTCTTTCAAAGTTCCTGCATGCTTCTCACATGTAACACTATGTTTTGCTTGCTTGTTTGAACATTATTCATTTAGCTGTAGTTGGAGCTTCCAATATGATCTGTATAAATGAAACTAGGGGCATCATAAAAGTTGACATATCATATCGCAGTTCCTGATATTGTTGGTATTATGAGATCTCCAACCTCCTAGCATCTTGCGTCTTCTTTCACAGCCTCGAGTCATTTTTCCCATGAAAAATGATGATACCCCAGCATAATATCTTTATATAGCGTAAAGAAACAATTAGTCACTCTTGGGGTTTGTTTGGTCGGGAACAATCTAATATACTTTACGAAAAAAATTTAAATTTCTTTATAGCTGAGATTCTTTTGAGCTGTATAAAATGTCAATCAACATCTTTCTCATGAAGATTCTGAAATCTACAAAATCCATGATATGAGAGTCAAACCTAGCAAAGAAATATTTTGTTCTATACGAGTCCTGCACCAATATGAGTATTTGTCATTGCTTCTCTACCTCCGTCACTTTGGATCACTTCTGAATTTCTTCGCACCTGCATTTGCCACACCTGATTCTGCTACTACACCTGCATTCATCAGTAAATTTACTCTGCAGTATAATTTGAAAGGATCTATGTAGGGGCATGCAAGAGGGCAAAAACATCAAAGGTAAATCATTTATTGCAAATCTGACTTGCTTTTATGGATTTTTGGGTTCTTTTGGTCTTGCGCGACAATAGAGCTGATGGAGATTATAGAGCTGCTAAGGTCATGCTGAGGCCTGCGTCACCTGGTACTGGAGTTATTGCCGGTGGAGCGGTAGGGATCGTGTTGGAAATGGCTGGTGTGGAGAATGCTTGCTCAAGGAAAGCAGCTAGGGATGAGGAGGCGGTCGGTCTTGGGATGAGGACCTCATACGACGGAGTTTTGGAGACAGGCTGGCTGAGCATGTCGGTCTTTGCCGATTCCAGCTGATGAGGCGGTGGACAGAAGGGTATGGAGCGCGATGGGGAGGTCAGAGGTGGGGGCCCGGGATTTACTCCAGGTGGTCACCAGGCTTGCGGCTCGGCATATTATTGAAGGCCGGATCTGGCGGCTCCGCATCCACCCACAGGTGGCCCTGTTTATTTGGACGGTGATGTGGGGTTGCTTGCTTACCAGAGGTGTGCTAGCTCGGCGTGGGATGGGCATCTCTTCGGACTGCACGGACTGCCCGGGGTCAGAGGACTCTATTTTTCATGCCCTCATCGGGTGACCGAGGGCCGCCCGGATCTGGAGGTATGCCTCGAGCCCCTATGGTCCTCGGCGGAGATGGTCGTCTACCGAGGAGTTCCTGCATTTCTTGACACCTTCTTGCGGAGCCATGACCAGGGAGTATCAGGCATCTGGGCTGTCTATCTAGCCTATCATCGTTGGTTAGATAAAAATGCCCGGGACTTCGAGAACAACAGAGCACTCCCAAGTCAGGTGGTGGAGAGGGCTCTTCTCCATATAGCAGAGGTCATCCGCTCTACCCAGGGTCGGCTCGAGCCTTAGGCAACTGAGGCGGTCGCCTAAGACCCCCGGCTGAAGGAAGGCCCCGTTTTGGTACCTGCACTGCTGCACAGCTACAAGCCTATAGCTTTCACATCCAGACTGGAGGACGTCTGTCCCGCCTGCAACGCCGCCGCTACAATGGGTTCCCATCGACAGAACTCGGACAGCGAGACAGGCTACGGTTGTAGACTATAGGTGAGTCGGTGAGATGGTGACTGAGGTGAACCGTGAGCTACAAGCCTACGACAAAGATAACCAACAGACATTTCCTCCCCCACTTTCTCTTCTCTGAGTTCTCTTCCACCTCCTCTTCTCAGTTCTCTCCCAGTGCTTTTTTTGTTTTCTGAACCTTTTGGGCTTCTCTAGTTCTTCTCAGCATCTCAGTGAGACAGTGACTTAGTCCTCTCCGACTCTCCCCCCACCAACAGACTCAAGTTCTTCTCCAGTTTCTTGATGACTCGACAGTCGACGGGTGCTTCTTCGGTTCTTGGGTTGCCGGCCACCCCTGCTCCGGAGTCCGGACCTCCTCTCTCTCCTCGGCTCCTCGCCCTCCGGCCTCCGCTCTAATCTGCCTCGGCTCCTCGCCGCTGCCCGCCCCTACTCCAGAGTCCGGAGACCAGAGTCTGGACAACTGGACCTCCTCTCCAGAGTCTAGACTCCAGACTCCAGCAGTCCAGCTCTCCTCGGCTCCTCGACGTTGTCACGACCCCTGCCCCATTCCGGCGGGCCGCCGCGACGGTCCTAGGGTGCGGGTAGGCATAAGGCCACCGGCCACCACGTAGAACCCTACTACCTATCAATCATCAATAAATTCTGAAAATTTTGGCATGATGCACGCACAAAATGATCATCTTTCCTATAATGACCTGTCAGGATTATCTCAATACATACAACAACGCTATCTGTCAGAGCAGCAATCACATAATCTATCACATAATGAACCTGGACAATATATATATCAATACATCATCACAGGCATATAACTCATCTGTATAAAAATCTGGTTTCCATTCCATCCATGGTCAAACCCATATCCACAACAGGATC
>JAOXJJ010000725.1:19375765-19407965 GCA_025769935.1 Phoenix roebelenii | reverse complement strand
CTACAACTATGCTATTATCTTTTGATTCCTTCCAATTTTACCCCTTATATCAATTTTAAAGGACTATTCTATCCTTTATATATATAAAAAAAAATTGGGGTTATTACAGCCGTCCTCCGCAGCTCCGCTCCTTGCTGTCCTCCGCAGCTCTGCTTCTCGCCATCCTCGGATCCTTGCCGTCCTCGTTAGCGGCGAGCGGTCCACCGTCCACCGACCATTGTCCTCCGGCTAAGAGGCAAGAACTTAAGGTTCGTTTGCCAAAGTCCACCGTCCACGACCCTTACTTTTTAACTAGCTTTGGGGAGACACGAGACATCAGTTATCACTCATCAGACATGTTAGCATAATTTAGACCCAATCTTGCGAATAATTGATGTTTTTATTTTTTTTAAGTAGGTTTTCATTAACGGGTGGCAAATCTATGACGTTTTATATGTTCGTCTCACTCAAAAAGTGGCACTAGCTCCTGATTCCTGGATAAGATAGTGTTCTGTAGACTGTACTCTGTAGTTATTTTTCATTATTTTTCAACAAATGTACTTCATCAAAAAAGAAAACTATGATTAATGTACTTCATGAAATGGTATATTCTGATTAGTGATTACTGAACAAAGGAATTTTTGGTCCAATTGTAGGTTGGATGTGACTTCGGTGGTTCAGGTTTTTCTCGCCGTCGAGTTCGGCACTATTCGGTCTTTTCTCGACATAATTAAGTTCGGCACTACTAGTCGGAACCTGAGTTTGTTTTTCTTGACATAATTAAGTTTTATAATTTTGATTTGTTTGTGGTGTTTTTTAATTGCTTTGTTTGATAATATTATTTTTAGATTAAAATATCTAATATAAAATATAACTGTGGGTATGAAAAACTTAAAAAGAAAAGAAAAATCGATAAACTCATTCAATTTCAAAAAGAAGCTTTAAATAGATTTGTTGTCCAAAACAAACAAAATACTACATTAAATTTAACTCAGGAATTAGCAGCGGAACAGGCACCCGAAATAGAGTTAGAAAATGAGATTGCTGGTGAAACAATATCTAATGAAGAGCACAATAGAGAATCAAATGGAGATAGGATAAACAAGAAAAAAGATTGTGAAACTAGTTCTATTTCTACAAAATTAGTAATTTTGCTTCTCAAGAAGCTAGACAAATTATTTTTAAATAAAATTTAAAAGTATTTTATACTTATTTTTTTATTATTTAAATAATAATTAAAAAAAGTCTCTTCTAGTGAGTTCGTCTTAGGGTTCCAAATGTATTGAGCCGCCCTTGGCTCACGTCATTGTTCCTTGGGATGGTTGGAGAAATCTGGAGCCCCTTTTTGCTCGTGTTGTGCCTAAGACCATGCTGGTCACATGGGAGCCCCTATCCCCTGGTTTCTTCAAGGTGAACTTTGACAGGAGCGCTGGCAAGGGAGGGAGCACTAAAGGCGCCGGATTTGTCATTCGAGACCACACTACCAGACTAGTAGCGGCCGGGGGTCGACAGATTTTTGATATTTCTATGGTATATGCTGAGCTTCGAGCTGCATGGCAGAGGATCATCTGTGCGAGGCATATGGTGTGGGCGGATCACATTCTTCTTGAGGGCAACTTGGCCACGGTCGTCGATTGGATCCGGAGTTCAGGATAGGGAGCCGGCTCTAGCCCGCTTCTCTATGATATTCACAGGCTCTTAGATGAGAGTGCTCTCTTGTGGATATCACGAGTCTATAGGAAGACGAACAATGCTGCTGATTGGGTAGTCTCCTATGCGGTTCATCGGGAGCTTTATTTAGGTGGACTATGAGGTGTGAGCCGCCTTTGTACCAAAAAAAAAACACACACGGCAGCAGCTAGGGAGCGGAAATGTTTTTAACAAGGCAAGAGCTACGGTAGTTCGGAGAACGTGGAATTCCAACGGAAGAATTATGGAAGTCGTCAAACTTGGGAAACATCACGTCTTCTATATTCGATTTCTTCTTCCTCCCCCACCCCGCCCTTCTTTTTTTTGGCAAGAATGCTGTAACTAATCTCAAATATGCATCTGAAGTGGAAACTTTAGGTACTCACGTAGACGCAACTGCACCCTTTAATTATCTCATCACATATTTTAAGTATGAAATAGCCCAGTTCTTTTTTATAGAACCAATACCCAGAATTTGAACCTTGGAGCTTTGGAAGAGCAAGCTCTTTAAGTAAGGCGTCAACCAACAACGCTTGCAGCTGTTCCTAACGGTTAATCATTTAAAACTCATTATCTGATATTCTATTAACATCTGCTCAAGCTGCAATTTACTGGGCCGCAGGGGTGATTGGCATGGAAATCGACTAATTTTACAGTCCATGGTTTCTCGTAATCACTCTCCGTCCGGTGGTGCTGATGTCAGGATGAACGGTCGGATGTGAAAGATTCCCTTCCCCACCGCCTCCCTTAAAATTTCAAAATCCCGCCTTTCCTTTCCCCGATCCCTCCGCAAACGGCCTAAGCTCTTCTCCGCCGCCTCCACCTCCTCACCGGCCGAGAACCACAACATGGTCCACCCCGCACGGCTCCTCCCTACCACCAGCCCCCTCCGCAACTCCCCCAGGTAATCGAATAAAAAAAAAGAGAGAGTCTCCTCCGTCCCTTCCGATCGTGTCCCAGTTTCATCTTTCCCTCTTTTCTTTCTTTCTTTCTTTCTTTTTTTCCTTCTTTCTTTCCTCCTCAGGGCATCGCAGGAAAAATCCTCCCCCCGTTACCTCGCCGATCCCATTCTCCCCTGGCTCCGGTGAGCCTCCTCTCTTCTCCTCTTCCCCTCTCCCCAACACCCATTCCCGTTCTCCTCATTAATGGGCTTAACTCGCTCGTCTCAGGTCGATCCGCAAGGCTTTCGATGATTTCAGAAGAGATCCTGATGGCACCGCCGCCGCTCACTTCAAGAATCTCTTGGAAGACTGCATCAACAATTTCGCGGATGACGAGCGCTACCGCAACGACGTCAGATTCCTCAAGATCTGGATCCTCTTTGTAAGCCCTCCTCCCATCTCCTCTCACCTTTCTTGGAAACCCTAATTTCGGGTTTCGGGTTTTTGTGTGTGTGTGTGTGTCTCCTAAGCTCCGTTGCTTCTGTTCGTTGGTGTGGTAGGGTGACGCGATTCAAGATTTCCAAAGGGTCTTCGAGATGCTGGAGGTGAAAGGAATCTGCCAAACTCACTCTCTGCTCTACGAGTCGTATGCGCTGTTTCATGCTTACAAAGGAAATCTGCTGGCGGCCCACGATGCTTATCATCTTGGCCTGCCCAGGTTCACCTCTTCTCGCCTCTTGTTCTGTTAATCAGATTTCTCTCTGGGTCCAGACAATTGCGTTTTGATATTGTGGCGACTAAATTTTTGGTGATCAGGATTTCTGAGCCTCCAGACAGGCTCAAGAAGATGCACAACTTGTTCCTAGAAATTAATCAGAATGCCAGACCCGATCCCAAGGTATGGAAATCTTAGCTTGCAATTCTATCCTCTGTTTATATCGCTTTTTTTTCCAGAACTTGGATGGCATTTCATTGGATTCTTATCACACAGTGTTTAAGGGTTGATTTATTATACAGGTTGAGTGAAAAGTATATTGACGCTATCTTTGGTTTTCCTACTTATAAATTAATTTTCTTTTTCTTCTTTTCAAAAAAAAAAAAAAAAAACAGATGCTTCAAGTTTGCAAATGCCTTTCCTTCTCTTACATAAATATCTAGTAGTCGTTATTAATTGATGCTAGCTTCTTTTATTCTCATTTTGTAGATTGATATGACCGGATTTCCAAGGCAGGAGCCGAATTATATAGACCCATGGTCAGCTTCTACCATCAGCAATCTACTGAAAAGGATGGATTTGGACATCAAAAAGTATAATGTGAGATGCATTCGATACGGTGAAGTAGTTTTCATTTAAACTGCATACTATCTATATTCCTAATTGTTTACAGACTCATTTTAAAATCGTTCAGGGTTATTATCGGAGCAGTAAGATCTATTCAGGGAAAGTATCCCTGACTTCTCTACAGAATTCTTCAAGAAATAAGATTGTTGAGTTAGGTATTATCTTTTCCTTATTTTTGGTATGTACTATCTAATTAGGTTTTCTTCCTTGTTTTCCCTGAAAATTAGTTTGCCATGTCGTAGAATGAGAAATAAACAAAAAATGTTGTGGGGGATCATGAATATGACAATGATTTGCTTTCTTCTCTTCCCCATTTTCCATTCATGATCAGACATACTGTCTTATTTGTTAATGGAAAATGTATGAAAATGGCCATATTGCTCTTGTAATTCTACACTTACATGATGAAGCAAAATTTCATTCTTTAACAGTTCAATATGCATTTGTTTATCCTATGTTGATGATCAAGTTTCTTTTTTTTATTTTGTTTTGAAGCCTTATAATATTTATCCCAATTGTGTGATTTTTGAAGGTAATAGTAAATACCAGATCAGAGGCTGTTCAGGCCTGGGTGGATTTGCTCAAGTATATAAAGCTTATATTGACAGCAATCCTGATGATGTAGTTGCACTAAAGGTTATTCTTGCTCTCATCTGTATTTTCTCTTGGAATTGTCATGATTTTTTAGAATTATATTTTGCCCGATTATCCTTTTTTTAGATTCAAAAGCCTGCATATCCTTGGGAATTCTACATGTATCGCCAACTTGATAAGCGCGTCTCTGATGTTGAGGTCTGATTGCCTTTTAATCCTATCTGTGCTATACAACTTATTGTTATTAAATGCTGCTTACACTTGTAAACTGTTATGTCAGAGGCCATGCTTTGGATTTGCTCATAAAGTGCATATCTTTTCTGACTTGAGCGTTCTAGTTTGTGACTATTTTTCTCACGGAACTCTTCAGGTAACCACATACTGAATATTGTTGGCCAGTATGTTCTTAATTCTTACTTCTACAACCTGGATTTGTTCTGATATGTTCATTTGTGATTTTTTTTCTGCTTTTATCTGTCTTGGATACATATGAATATCAAACGCATCTCACTTGACAGCTTCATGCAGGATGCTATCAATTCCCATCTGGTAATGCAGAAGCCTATGGAAGAAGTACTGTGCATTTATTACACAATAGAGTTGCTCCGCATGCTTGAAATTTTGCATAGTGTTGGCATAATTCATGGTGATTTCAAGCCAGATAATCTTCTTGTTCGGTACGCACGGTAATTACCTATCATTAGATTGATAGCCTCTCTCTCTCCCTCTCCCTCTCTATACACACAACACACACACTTTCGTTTCAAAGGAAGCATTTTTGTAGCCCATGAAAGAAGTACAGTAGCGGCACTATCAACTGTCTGTTGCTTCACCTGTTTTAACCAGCATGTGTTATCACAAATGAATCAATTCTAAATAGCAGATATTAATGACAATGTTTGCTCTTTTTATCTGACACTTCACTCCTGCTTTGTTGTACTGGTATATGTTTCTGCAATAGCCAAATTAAGTCTTTGATAGGAGTTTAAATTGAATCATAGATTGTAGTATTTCCTTTTCTTTTTTCTTTTGTGATAACAAGTCTTCCAGTTATTTGGAAGAGAAAGTGACCTCTCGTGACTTTTTATCGAAAGTTTGAAATTTCATGCTAACTGATTGGTTCCTTCCAAAAAGTGATTTTTTTTTGGTTTGTAGCATTGTTATTGAAGTTCTCAGAGTAATTTAAAATGATCAGCCCCCTTCTTTTTTTTTTCTTTAACTATCTCTAAAGCTTGAACTCCAACAATTTCTCCCTTGGAGTTCCATTGAGTATCAAATTCTAACTTAGTTTGCCAACTTTGTGCCCATGGTTCCTTGCATGGAGCCTTTAGAACCACAAACTATTATCAATTTGCTTACTTTTTTTTTCCGTCTTGTCACACGGTTATATGGCTGAATGAGAAGTTTGTCCATGTGCAATTGCTTTGTTGTTTTGGTTCTTAATTTGCATGAAGCTTACCTATACCTACTTGGACATCATAGGCTATTTCTCTAAATGCTTGTAAGCACCACCTATGAGGAACCATGTTCTCTTGTTTGATGTCTTAAAAACAATTCCTACTTATTCTCACACATATGGAAGTATGAAGAGCCATTTTTCCAAGAATACTTGGCATCTTTAAATGTCTTTTCTCCATGCTCCGTTCAGGTTGGAAATAGCAAAATTGCGTCAAATGGATTAGGTGGATTTTTTTTGGGAAAGAAATGGAGTGGTTTAATGGGTTAAAGCCATTCCATTATTTTGGTTAAATTGTTTTAACTGGGCTAAGTGTGTATTGAAAAGCAAAAATTGGCCATCATGTTTTCTGAATCTATCCCTCTTTAAATGTGCTCTGGAGAGCAAATTGGACAGGGGAATGAAATTTATCATTAACCCCAAACCAAATGGGGCCTATGTGAATAAAAGGCCTAAGAATGTAGCGATCACATTTTGTCAAGGATTTTTTTTTCATCGACCATGGATCCATTGCTTGTTACAATGGTAAAAATGCTTGGGTTGACAAGCACAACGGCACGAGGTTAAGTCTTGGAGCTGCCATTTTGTGCGAAAAAAAGAAGTTGAAGATTAGGTTTGTTCCTAGTTTGCCCCTCCTAGGATTCTGCATTGTGGGGTCCATAATGATGCCTTTTCATTTCATTGACCGGGGACCAATTTTATATTGTTCTTTCATTATTTTGTTGTATTTTTTCCATTTTCCTTGCAAACAATTTTTTTTTTTCCGGTGATATATACTCTTTAACTGTTCTCTTTTTCCTTTTTCTGATGTGGAAGGGAAGATTTGTCGGAAGATACATTCAACAGCAGGCCCGGACCTTGGCGTGATCAGGTTATATCATTACTTTTTAGTGGAGTAGTCAGGTCAAGTGTGTTGTAGTACATACCGTTATCAGTCTGAGACTGTCATTTCTTAGAGATTTATAGTATTTTGCTGCAGGGACTATGCCTTGTCGACTGGGGAAGGGGGATAGATCTGAGCCTTTTTCCAGCTGGTATAGAATTTCATGGGGACTGCCGAACTTCTGGATTTCGTTGTGTTGAGATGCAGGAAAATCGAACATGGACATATCAAGTATGTGTTTACGTACTTCAGATCACTTTACTTGCCAAATGCTTGATATCCCCTCTCATTTACTAAACAAGAATCTTTTGTGGTACAGGTTGACACTTATGGACTCTGTGTTATTGTGCATATGATGCTCCATGGATCTTACATGACTGTCGAAAAGAAGGTTAATCCAGATGGAAGCCATCACTATCAACCTAAATCACCATTCAAAAGGTATTGCATCAAATGTCATCAAATTTATTCCTCTGTTCAAGCCAGCTGATCCTGTGCTATTGCGTTAGCTGTTTCCATCTTGTCCATAACCATAGACCCCTGTCCCAGCTATTTGATTTTGGAATAATCTTTTGGTCTAATGAATTTGAAGTTCTCCTCATACTTAGATATAAAATTAGCACTTCTATAATCTTAACTCTCTTGGTTTCTGTAACTCTGAATTTCTATTCTGGAATATTTTTGATCTTCAGGTATTGGAATGTTGCTTTGTGGAAAAACCTCTTTTCTGGATTGCTCAACATACAGTCCAATGACAGTGACGTACCCCTGCTGCAGAGTTTAAGAAGATCCTTTGAGGAGTACATTGGCAGTAACCCACAACTTATAAATAAATTAAAACATTTACTGGTGAAGCAGAAGGCATCCTTGTGTTCAGCTTAGCCCGTTCTCTGGCCCAAATTTATCAATATTATCTGTTCATTCAACTGACTAAGATTGTATAACATCCAATGTACATAACGGATTGGACAGTAGCTGCATACTATAAATCTCATGGTATGATATGTTTGTCTGTTTGACTTGCATGAGCTTGCACTCTGAAGTCATGTCAAGTGAATGAAGCTGTAAGCAGTTGTTTAGTGTCTTCAGTTTCGGATCTTCTTGAACAATATAAACAGCCACATAACTGGATGATTTCCAGTACTAAGTAGAAAGAGTTTGCAAAGGAAGGCTGATGCCGGACCGGGACGGGAGAAGGGCTGATGTGGTGAAAGTCCACTTGGGATGACTGTTGCTTCTGTAAAACCAGGAGACAGAGGAAGAGGGAGGAAGAAGAGGAGGAAAATAAGAGAGGAAGAGAGGCAGAGAAGAGGAGAAGAGGGAGAAGAGAGGAGGAAGAAAGAGACGGGAAGGGAGGAAGAGACATGGTAGGCAGAGAGGTGAGGTGGGGGAGAAAACTTTTAATACTTCGTTAAATCCTAATCATGAAAATAGTCTTTTATATATAGGGCCTAAATAAATACAATTAACATAAAACCCTCTTACACAGAAATAACTTTTAATAAGTCTAAAAATAACACAAATAAGTCTTAAAATGCAAACAAGCTCAAAAATAAAAATAAAATAAATATGCAAATAAGATGGTGAACTAGGCGGGTAGATAATTAGCTTTGATGTCCCCATTAACTTCTTTCGGATGGAAAAAACTCGACCCCGTCGAGTGTAGGTTTGGCAGGCTATTGTATTGCTCCAGAAGGTTAGGGTTAAGGCGCTGCAACTCGGCTCACTTAATCCACGTTACATCCGATTCGAATCGACTTTTCCATCGAACAAGGTAACGTTGGTAACTCCCTCTTCTAGTAGATATAACCTGCTCATCTAATATATGTTTTATGTGTTCTCTGCGTGCAAGAAACTTTGGAGGTGGAGGCTCAATAGCAGATGATGGATCAAGGTGATCAACAAAGGCGGGTGTATCAATAAAAGGGTCAGAAGGAATGAATGTTGACTTCTTGTATAGGACTAAATCTTCAATATTAAATGTCGCACTAATTCCATAGTTATTTGGAAGATCCACAGCATAAATATTCGAATTAGTTTTTCATAGGATTTCGAATGGTTCCGCACTACGAGGTTGCAATTTCTTAAAAGTTTTCACAGAAAATCGTTCAAGCTTAATTCTTATTATGACGTAATCTCTTTCACTTAGCTCTTTATAACGTTCGTGTAAATCAGTAAGAAATTTATATTTTAAATTATTAAAAGTGAATGCAATTGCTGATTTCTTGATGCAATGAATGTGGATGTGATGCAATGATGGTGCAAACTCAGAGACTCTATACTGATAAGACATGAAAAACAGGTCTATGGGTTGTCTAGGTTTGTAATCATGTACCATTTCAAATGGACTCATGCCTATGGACTTGTTTACCGCACTATTATATGCAAATTCAACTATTGGTAACATTAAATCTTAGGTCCTAGCATACGCATTTGGGTTGAGCCTATTATGTGGAAGATTGGTAGAGATGCTTCGGGAACTAGATCAAATGTGTGTTGGATATCACGCATTAGAGAAAGTGCATCCGGAAGGGAAACTACTACAGGGGAATGTTCAAGGTTGGACTCCGCATGGGTATCTTTAGCTACAATTGCCAACTCAGGTGATTGGCTCTCAATATCTTGCACTACCTCTTCCACAGTAGTGATGTGAAGTGGCTTGGTTGTACTTAGATCAATAGTCTCCCTTTGGAAATTGTTGTTGGAAATTGGACCCGGGGGCGATCAATGGCTAAGAAGATGGAACTCCAGCATGAGATGGCGGGTGGCGGTCCGTCGGCGGGCGGCATCCTCCAGGGGATCTGCAAAAAAGCCGATGGTCGGGGTTTCCGGCGTTAGGCCCTCCGATGCTTAAGTCAGATGGGGCTAATGTGTAGAGGGAGAGAAAGTGTTTTCTGGAGTCTCAGAGTTCAGACCCGCTCTAAGAGGGGGGTTCTCCTTTTATAGAGGGGTACAAGATTACCTATGATGTGACGGGGCGAACAGATTACCATCATGATTGAGCATGATCGTATGACTTAATGCGCAATCATGTGATTTAATGCATTGTCGTGAAAGATCAGGCTGGAGCTAGTGAGTCGTCGTGGCTGATCGGACGTGGCTGAGTGGGCCAACTTCTTGCCCTGTGACCCGTAGATAGCATGCGCATTAATTGTTGAGTGAACCGGAGATTAATTGTTGAGTGAGCTGGAGATCTGCGGAGGCCATGCGCCTTAATTATTCAGTGAGCCGGAGATCTGCGGAGGCTATGCGCCTTAATTGTAGTAAGGCATGGTTTCCGGTTAGACTGCAAAAGGATGTGACCGCAGCGGGTGGATGGCGAGGTCGGACTTCCGAGGCCAAAAATGCTGAGGTTGGAGGGGTCCAGGTCGGACGCCTCGAAGCCGAGCGCCTGGTCGAGCGCCAGGTCGGGGGCTTTGAGGTCGGGCGTCTCCAGGTCGGGCGTCTCAAGTCACGTGCTGGCGATGTGTTCACGTATTTTGGGGTGATCAATTTTTCCCCAACAGGAATCATTTTGGACAAAGTCTAATTCTATGGCTTTGTCTTCAAAGTCTTTTTCATAGTCTTCTATATTTGGTTCATAGACTTCTTCGACCTCTTGGCTCCTAACTTCTAGTTTAGTAATCAGGTAGGTCTTAATGGAACATTGGGATGCTATGTGGCCGAATTGTTGACACCTAAAGCATTGGATTTGGTTCCTAGAAAAATGAGGAAGGATTATAGGTGGTGTGACTAAACCGATTTTAAGTGGGGTGCAATAGGGGTTAGCGGTTTAGGGGTTCTAGAATTTCGCATGAGCTCACGGATCTCTTGTTTGAATTTCTCATGTCTAGCACGCATGGCATCAAGCTCCCTGTCACTATATGTTGGCATGCAATAACAACACTAGGTGATGATGTACAATGTAGTGTCACTAATGAAACCCTAATAAATATGATGCATGATCAAATTTGATGCATGACAACCTACTAATGCAATCTATTATGATTTCAGAGATCAGCAAGTTTTCACAAGAATAACTTAAAGTTTAAATGTTGCTGATTTTTACTTCGGTTATTCGGAATTAAAAATTAAGATAATTCAATTTAAAAAATTAGATTGCAATGAAGTAGTACAATTGTTCTGATCCTAAATCAATCTGATCGAAGAATGTTGAGAAATATCCTGTTGCTATTGTGTGCTAATTTAATATCTATATTTTAAAAGGATAAATAGGATGAGTTTGAAAGTAGGAGTTCTATGTTCTAAATTTTGACAGCAAAAGTAAGTTTCAAAAATATAATACGAGGGTTAGAACATAATTATATAAATAAATTTAAAAAAAATAGAAAATTGTGGAGCGGTCGATCAGACTTGTCGCTGTGGATGGAGATTTCGGCGGCTGAGTCCGTCGGTTTCTTTGGTTCAGATCACAAAGACAAGAACTTGGAAAGTGGGTCGTAAGAAGCCTCAGGTCCTCCAGCCAAACCCCTTGAGCATGGGTTATCCGAGTCCAGTAGTGTTGGTGTCGGTGGTGAAGAGACGAGGGAGGATTTGAATGGAGGCTCTGTTGATGTGAGTTAGCTCAGGCTTCTGCAGAAGCTGATGCTCGTGAGAGAGAGTCGGGGCGGGCGGCGGCGGCGGAGAAGGGGTACTCGGCGGCCGGCGGCGGACGTTCGGTGGGCGGCGACGGAAGTGGGCGTACGGTCGTGCTTCGGCGGGGCGAGGGAGGCGGGGTGCCTCGGGTGGGATGCGGCCGAAAGGAGGCAGGGCGAGGGAACCGATGGCGGATGAGGCGGTTGGGAGTCTTGGGCGGCGGCCGACGGAGGAGAGGAGGAGCTTGGCGGAGGCCCTCGGAGGAGGCGGCGCCTGGAGGGGGCGCTCGGAGGTAGCAGCACTCGGCGACAACGGCTCCTGCGGCGACGACGGGCTCGGTGGCGGCGGGGACCCGAGGGGCGGAGCGGCGATGGCTGCATGGTGCGGCGGGGAGGCCACGGGAAGATGAACAGGAAGAAGACAGGTACCTTTTTTTTTTTTTTTTTGGGACCCGCGTTACCGGGTTGTGGGTTAACGGGTTGAGAACTTACCCGTTACCCTGATTCCTTCTTCAACCTCCCGACGGTTCACAGGCTTAACATCTGAGAGACCGCAGAAGAACCGTTCCTCGCGGCAGCGGCTGCGGGGACGGGCTGCGGCGGGACTCTGCAGCGACGGGACGGCTGGTTCACAGGCTCCGGCAGGCGGCGGTCATGGCTGCGGCTCCGTGACCTGCGGCGGTGGATGGCGGCCGTTCACTGGATTCTGCGGGCGGCGATTTCCTCTGAGGGGTTGCGGCGGCGGAAGAAAGGGATGGGGCGGCGGCGGAAAGGAGCGGGCTCAGGGAGGGACACGGTGGAACTTCTCGGCCACGGGGAAGATTTCTTCTTCTTCTTCTTCTTTTTTTTGCTGTTTGCCTGTGACGCTTGATCCCAGACGGCTACGGGGCTGGTGGGAAGGCCCCGCAGACAGGTTTCCCTTTGCCTCTGGTGAGAACCGAGGGAGAGAGAAGCTAGATCCCGGGCGTTGGCAGATAACCTGGTTCGTGGCTTTGGCAGCAGGGGCAAAGCCGACGGCTCTGATACCAAGTTGATGCCGGACCGGGACGGGAGAAGGACTGATGCGATGAAAGTCCAACTCGGGATGACTGTTGCTTCTGCAAAACCAAGAGACAGAGGAAGAGGGAGGAAGAAGAGGAGGAGAATAAGAGAGGAAGAGAGGCAGAGAAGACGAGAAGAGGGAGAAGAAGAGAGGAGGAAGAAAGAGACGGGAAGGGAGGAAGAGAGACGGTAGGCAGACAGGTGGGGGAGAAAACTTTTAATACTTCATTAAATCCTAATCATGAAAATAGTCCTCTATATATAGGACTCAAATAAACACAATGAATATAAAACCTTCTTACATAGAAATAACTCCTAATAAGCCCTAAAATGCAAACAAGCCCAGAAATAAAAATAAAATAAATATGCAAATAAGATGGTGGACTAGGCGGGTAGATAATCAGCTCCGATGTCCCCATCAAGGGCATGATCTTTAGATTGTTTCAGTAAATTGAAACTAATGGTAGACCACAGAAAATTACTATTTGCCTTGTCTTGTTGGCATGTCTTAGTGGATGCTAGCAACTTTTCCAGGTCTCAATCTTGCTTCGACCAATTCAGGGTTTATAGGAATTATTAGCTCATTTTAGGAAAAAAAATCAACAAAAATTCTTGCCAGGTTTTGAGGGCCCATAAGCATGTCGGAATGCTAATGCTCACACTGTGTCGTGCTATTGATGACAATGTCTAGTACGTAAGTGTTGGCTTGGTTATTTGGGATTACATGATATGCACGTAAGAATATCTTCCATATTCATCACAGGAAGATTTACTTGAAATGTGTGGCATGATATAACAATATTTTCAATTTGAATGAAATCAACTTTTTACCAAAAGAAGAAAAGGAATCCATGGGCACATGTGCAAGCGGCAAGTGTGTACATACAATGTTGCCGCAGGGAGACGGCCCCTGATCCTCAACGGCTAGCAAGGGGCGGCGACAATGACTGGCAAAAGGCATGGGAAGGGCCTAGCGGATCAGGGGGCTGTCTTCCTGCGGCGACAACTTGGTGACCCAGCACACAATGGCCAAACCAGGAGGGGCAGGCGATAGCAGAGATTGGTGGGGGAGAAGAGGGGGACTGGCTTGGGTGATGAAGGTCAGGTGTCTCTCATGACGAGGGAACAGGGGGGTGGCAAGCACTGGGACTGCAGGCCTGACAATAACAGAGGATGCTCATAAGAACCTTGTGATCAAGCTGAAGAGAGCCATCAAAGGATGGGACGACTCTTCAAATGTGGAGGGGCCCAAGCTAGGGGAGGGTAACGTTCCCTCTCAAATCACCTCAAATGAAGATCCTCTCATGGAATTGCCGGGGTGCGGGAAAACCATCATTCGGCCCGACTTTTCGAAGGTTTGTGCACATGCATGAGCCAACCATTTGTGTTATTCTTGAGACCAGACTTTCAGGTAGAGGTCTACAACAAGCTAGAAGGAGGCTACCTAGATCATGGGGCTTTCATGCAGTTGAATCCCGAGGGTTGTCAGGCAACATTATTGTGACATGGCAATTGGATAGCTGTCAGATTGATGTATTCAATGAATGTAACCAGAATATAGTGATGGTCATATCTTAGGGGAACGAGCAGCCCTGGGTGTTTTCTGCTGTCTATCCTAGCATGGACTTTCGGGAGAGAAGGATATTGTGGGAGGAGGTGAGCTGTTTGATTCATCAGGGCTACCCTACACTAGTGGCCGGTGATTTTAACTATATTGATAGTCCAAGGAAAAAGTGGGGAGGAAAGCCATTCACTAACAAGCTGAAGGTGAGAGAATTTCAGGAGTTCCTCGGAAGAAATGGTTTAGTGGATTTGGGTTTCTCGGGACCGAGATTCACATGGTGCAACAACAGGTTGGGCTGTGCCAGGATCTAGGAGCAGATTGATCGGATGTTTGCCATGGCCGGGTGGATTCAGGTATGGCCGGAGTTCAGGGTACGATATCTACCACGGATAGCGTCGGATCATTGCCCTATTTTGGTAAACACTTCTCCCACAATTCAAACACATGGTCCTTTTTGATTTAAGAAATTCTGGCTCTCATATCCACGCTCCTGGGAGGTGGTGAGGAAGGCATGGCAGATTTCGGTACATGGGGATGCTATATATAGGGTGTCACGCCGACTGGAGATGACCAAACGACGATTGAGGTGGAACATGGTCGAGGTGGGCAACATTTTTAGGAAGGTTGAGAAGGCTGAAGCATCTATTGTAGCAATTCAGGGCAGAAAAGAATAGAACAGTGGCTTGTCTGAGGGAGAGCAGGGGAGCTTCGGGCATAGCTTGCTATGCACCACTCCCTTCTTTGGCAGTAGGAGACCTTCTGGAGACAAAAATTGAGGGTTCAGTGGATTTTGGAGGGAGATCGTAATGCTAGGTTTTTCCCTCAGGCCACTATTATCCGTCGGCAGAGGAACATAGTCTATAGCATCAGGGAGAGCAGTGGACAGATGACTAAGGACCTAAATTTGATCAGAAGGGTTTTAGAGGAGTTTTTCAGGTCCAGATGGATAGAGCAGACTAGGGATGGAAGGTTGCCTGCTCAACCTGCCCCATCGAGGAGGGTCACGGATGAGGAGAATACTAAGCTGATCAGGCCTGTGACATCAGCAGAGATTCAGAAAAGCCTCTGATCCTTGGCTGAAGACAAGGCCCCAAGGCCAGATGGATTCCTCTCTTTATTTTTTCGGAGGTACTGGCACATTGTCAGATAGGATGTGATTGAGGCTATTCTCTAGTGTTTCAACTTAGGCACTATACCTTCTGAGTGGAAACGGACCTTCATTACTTTGATCCCGAAGAGACATGATGCCACCGAACCGAGTCACTATCGCCCCATTAGTCTTTGTACCACTCTCTACAAGATTATAGACAGATCCTGGTGAGGAGAGTCAGAGGTATACTAGCTGAGCTGGTTAGTCCGGAGCAGGGGGCCTTCATCGGGGGGCTAAACATATATGATAATGTTTTGATTGCCTAGGAGTTCATGCATGATCTTAGGCACGCTTCACGTCGGAGGGGACTGATGGGCATCAAGTTGGATATGGAGAGAGCATATGACAGAATGTACTGGCACTTTCTGGCATTCTTTGGAGATTTTTGGTTTTCACCACTAGTGGATCAGATGGACTATGAGTTGCATTCGGGCACCATCTTATGCCATTCTGGTGAATGGCTCGCCCATGATATTCTTTGAGTCTTCAGTGGGACTGCGGCAGGGATGCTCGCTGTCTCCTTTACTGTTCATCTTATGCTCGAACACTCTATCCAGAGCACTCCGCAGTGCTACTGAGACCCATGAGTTGGTGCCTTATCGGCATAGGGCAGGTACATTCCAGATCTCCCACTTGTTGTTTGCCGATGATTGCCTTTTGATGGCTAGTGCGTATAGGAGGTCGGCACAGGTAATTCATAGGATAATTGTGGTGTATTGTAGTGCATCCGGGCAGCGGGTTAAACTGGCTAAATCAGCCATATATTACAACCCGAAGATTGAAGCTCAGATGAAATCTGTTATCCTAGAGATTTTGGAGATTAGTGAGCAGGAGGGTAGTATGCGATATCTGGGGATACCCATCACCGGCGGGTGCCTGCGCAGGATTGACTGTTCGGGGGTGGAGATGACGTTTCGGCAGTGTCTAGAGGGGTGACAGGCGAGTACTCTCTCCATGATGGGTAGGGTCACCCTAGTCAGGTTAGTGTTGAGTTTCATACCCTTATATTTGCTCTCAAACTCCATTGTTCCAATCGCCTTATTGAGGCAATTGGAGCAGCTGATCTGGAGCTTTATCTGGGGTGGACGTACACATGGAGGGGGCATCCATCTGCTTGCTTGGGAGGTCCTCTATCAGCTGACGAGTAGTGGGGGCTTGGGTATCTAGTCCCTCACCAGGCGGAAGGCATTGGCAGCTAGACATGTGGTCAGATTCATTCTAGAGTCGGTTGGATTGTGGACCAGGTTGATGAGAGCCAAGTATGGGGAGCACTTTTCTGATGACTCATTCAGGCCAGGACGTCAGTGTTCTTACATTTGGCGTAAGATGTGTGCGCGAGCCTCACGGGTGCTCCTCTATATTTCGTGGGCAGTAGGGGATGGCCGTAGCATTGATGTTGTGGAGGACAGATGAATAGCTGGGTTGTCACTATCTAGATGGCCTAGCATGTTTGATTCTGCAATGATAGCCGGTAGCAGAGTGTGTGATCTTCTAGTTCAGGAAGATAGTTGATGGGATGCTGATCAGATCCACCTTCTCTTTGGCGACACTCTAGCTGAGAGGATACTGGCTACACCCTTGCCTGTGGAGGGGACGCCGGATAGGAGAGTATGGAGCCAGACAGGGAGGGCAGGAGTCTTAGTCAGTGATCTTTAGGCCATTGTGGACTCGGAGCCCACTCGACAGTTGGAGGGCCGCTGGATTTGGTAGTTACGAGTCCACCCATGGGTGGCCTTTTACTGCGGAGGGTGGCATAGGGTATTCTACTGACTAGAGAGGTTCTGGCTTGGAGGGGCATCCGCATTCCGGCTGATTGTGTGGGATGCCCGGGGGAGGAGGAGACCATTGGGCACATGTTGTTTACTTGCCCACGAGCACTTCAGGTCTAGAGCCTCGTCTTGGGCCACCAGCAAATCTTCCCTTCTCCGGAGGTATTTATGAGCCAGTTGAGAGACTCTGCTTGCAGACCTGGTGGGACAGAGAGGGGAGTGACATGGGCATATGTGGCATATCATATTTGGCTGGACAGGAATGTTAGGATCTTCGATGGCAGAGGGTTCTATCCAAGATCAGTGGTGGACAGAGCTACCACACAGGCAACTGAGCTGATGAGTGCTGCAGCTGAGAGCTCACCTGGACAGGGACATCCGGGGCTCTCCTTCGGCTTCTTTAGCGCCCAAATATGCGATGATACCATTGGTATCCTGGGAGCCCCCACCCCCTGGTTTCCTCAAGGTGAATTTCGATGGCAGCATCTCAGAGGGCGGTAGCAGATGTGGCATGGATTTTATGATCAGAGACCAGGACTTCAGGCTGTTGGCAGTTAGAGGACGGCGCATTTTTGATGAGTCTATCATAGTGGCGGAGTTGCGTGCGGCGTGGGAGGGCCTCGTCCATGCCAGAGTACACTTGGGTGCCCGATGGGTCCTTTTTGAGGGCGACTCGGCTACTATGATCGATTGGATCCAAAGTGAGCATGCCAGGACAGATTTATACCCCCTAGTCCGTGATATTCACCATCTTATGGAGAGGTTTGACTCTATTCGAGTTTCGAATATGTTTCGGGAGGCGAACAAAGCTGTAGACTAGGTCGCCTCCTCTACAGCACATCATTCTGGTGCCATCTTATGGGGACTCTTAGAGTGCGTGCCACTAGCACTAGAGCACATTTTGTATTGTGATTTTTCTGGGCGCACTCACGGTCGCATGTAGTGAGACGCCGTTTCACCAAAAAAAAGTGTGTACATACACAACGTGATTGGGAAGCATATGCATCAGTTTATTGAGCTAGTTATCAGGTATTAATGTTTTTGTAGATTTACGTAAGTGAAAGTCAATTATCTTCCAAGAAACTCTTTTTATCACTTAATAATAAATGCAAGAACTTGTTTCTCAATAATAAGTACTATATAAATACATTCTTGTCGATCTCTGGTGATGTGGAATATGATGGATGCTTATAATAATCACCCAAAAGTGAATCACTTAGATATACTTGTAACATTATAATTAGAGTTGATCTTGGGCCGGCGTTGGGCATAGGAAAGGTCAAATTATAAATAGGCCCGACCCGAAGCCCGATTAAAAATGAATAGAGTTTAGGCTCGAGGCCCGGCCTATGATCAGCTCTAATTACAATATATCATACTTATCACACGTTTGTCATGAAAAAACTTTGTTAATCATACAAATGTTTTTAGCGTTTTTTGCCCATGTATACCCTTCTAAATATACGAAATTGTATGAATATCTTCGTAAATTACTATTTGCATGTATATCCTTTTTTTTGCATATGTACCCATACTATCTACGTCATTAAAAATTAAATGGCTTAAAACTAAAATAACTAAAATATCCTTATGGATAGATATACAAAAAAAAAGTTATAAGGGTATACATGTAAAATAGCAACTATATGAGAATATTTATGCAATTTCTCATATTTAGAAAGATATACATTCAAAAAAATATTAAAAAAAGATAAAAACTCGACTGAAACTTGCTAAATATTTTATAATTTAGTTGGATCAACAAGTCAAAAAAAAATCAAGTCCTATTGTCAATTTTCTGTTTTAAGATCTTGACTCAGTCAAGTTGGAATATTAGGTGATCATTTTGGTAATGCTATTCTCTATTTGATTTTGATATAATTATCATTATTAAATCCATGACATCTATAAATTTTTTATTATTTTTAAAAGATTAAAACATATCAAATTTAATTAATTTTAGATGGTTAGATTAGTAAAATATTTTTTAGTAATTTATAAATATTAAGTTGTTGTTTGTTTTCAAGGTGAAAATTTCGTAAAAATAATATGATTTATTCTATAAGAGTTAGCCCCACAACCCAAAGGCTTTCCGAGAGATCCTCCAATCCTAAACAAGCATCAAAACGCACAGATATTAACATGAGATATGTGATATTATAATATTAATTTTTTGTCATCTTTTTTTTTATTGAGAACAACTGAATTATCTTTACTAGATTTTGATTATTTTTTATTAGATTTTTTAAAGTGTGTAGCCTCCTAAATATGTGTGTTTGCATGAATACCCTTACAAAGTTGCTATATGCATACGCATCGTTATAAAGTTTTCTTTTTGCACGTTTACCCATAAGGATATTTTAGTTATTTTAAATTTAAATTGTGTATTTTTTAAGGGCATTACATGGTATGGGTGTATGTGTGTGTGTATTTAAGGGTATACATGCAAATAACAATTTTACGAGGATATTCATACAATTTAGCATTTAATATATGTTGGAGGGTATACATGCAAAAAATCCTGCATTCTTATGATTTTTTTTTATTTTTTTTTTGTAAGTCATAGGTCTTCATATTGCAATCTAACAATTTTTTTTGGCTATTAGCCAAATTGGTTGCTTATGAAAATTATACATTACTTCTGATGATCATTATTACACACTGATGCTATTAAGATCATAACCTTCACTATAGAAGCGATCATTTTTTTCCCCCACGAGAAGTGATCTATTGTAAGGCTTTTTTAATCAATACAAACTTAGAACTTAATAGACCTACTATTCCTATCATATAGGATAAATCTAGCTATAAATTTACACAAAGTTATAAAAACAAGAAATGATCTAGTTACTTTAACTAAGCTAGTTGATATGCCCCTTGAGATGTTTATTTCTCTAACCATTGTCTTTCCATATTTCATTATACTAAACTTCTTGCTTTTGACAATATTGCAATGTTTAAGGAAATGAGATGGTTAATAGAATAAGAAAAAGTTGTTTGATAAATATTTGACTAGTGTATTTGTAGATTAAGTGTAAATGTATGGCCAAAGGGCCAAATTGGTGAATTATTTGATTTAAACTTCAAATATGGTAATCCATTTTTTATATTTAATTTGTGCATACGAACACACACACACATATATGTATGTATGTATGTATGCATGCATGTATCTTTGTTTGTTTGTATATATATATATGTATATATTTATCTGTATATGTACATACGTACTTATATACATATATATGTTTGTATGCATACATATATACATATACATACGTACGTATGCAATTACGTAAATATGTATGTATGTACATACTTATATGTATGTATGTATGTATGTATTATCCGTATGTGCATACATATGTGGTATATTATATGCATCGAGAGAACTTAACTTATAAAGAAAAATATTATTTTCAAATAGTGTGGCAATGAAAATGGACCAACTATATCATATTTTATAATGAGTTAGAGCTTGCTTTGGTTTGGCTTTCCAACTTGGTTGATTGACCTATTGTAGAACGAGTTAAAAATAATATAGTTTTTTTTTTGGAAAACTAATGGAGGAGGAGTTAAAAATAATATAATTGTTGAAGAGCAAGAGCTGACTAGTCATTGCTTATGTTATATGCAACTTAATTTGATAGATGATTATTAGCATGTAATTTGATTTGATTTTATTGAATGGCTTAGAAGTGAGGATTCTTTTATAGTATATATTGGAGTGCTATTGATTACTAACTATTTTAATAAATACTTAAACTAAGATTTTTTATTGAAAATTAAATGTGAGAATCAAAAAGTTTGTAGCAATTGTTGATTGAGTATCCCAATTTGGGCTAGTCATTCGCAAAGATACTAATAATTGAATCATGACAAAATTTGTCATGGCTTACGGTCGATAGCTATAAATAGATTAAATTTGTTCATTTGACCGAATTCTTGAACAATATAAATAATAATTCAATAAGGGTATTTTTGGTATTCTATTATTAAATTTTTTCGAGGTCCAAAGACCAATTGTCGTTTCCAAATACTTTAATTTGCAAGCACTCAGATTCTCGATATCTTTAGGGTGCGTAAAAAGGGTAAGTTTTATATTCCCTCCATTATGAACTTTTGCTCTTTATAAAGGTTCTTCTTCCTCATAGGCTTCAAATACCTGCAAATTCTCCTACAGTGTATTTGACTAGTATAGTTGTAGATTAAATATAAATGTATGACGAAAGGGCCAAATTGGTGAATTATTTGGTAATCCATTTTTTATATTTAATTTATGCATACAAACAAACACACACAAATACACTCACACACACACATACAAACATACATACATACATACATACATACATACAAACATATATATTTATGTATGTATGTTTGTATATATGTATATGTATATATCTATCTGTATATGCACATACGCAGTTATATACTTATATATGTATGTATGCATACATATATACATATACATATACATACATACATACATACATACGTACATAATTACATGTAAATGTTTGTATGTACGTACTTATATATATATGTATGTATGCATTATCCATTTGTGTATATACATCGAGAGAACTTAACTTATGAAGGAAAATATTATTTGCAAATAGTGTGGCAACAAATTGACCAATTATATCATACTTTATAATGAGTTAGAGTTTGCTTTGGTTTGTTTTTCCAACTTAGTTGATTGACCTATTGTAGAATGAATTAAAAATAATATAGTTGTTTTTGGAAAACTAATGGAGGAGGAGTTAAAAATAATATAATTGTTGGAGAGAAAGAGCTGACTAGTCATTGCTTACGGTATATGCAGCTTAATTTGACAGATGATTATTAGCATGCAATTTGATTTGATTTTATTGAATGGATTAGAAGTTAGGATACTTTTTTATAGTAAAAATGGAGTGCTAGTGATTATTAACTATTTTAATAAGTACTTAAACTAAGATTTTTTATTGAAAAATAAATGTGAGAATCAAAAAGTTTGTGGCAATTGTTGATTGAGTATCCCAATTTGGGCTAGTCATTATCAAAGATACTAATAATTGAATCATGACAAAATTTGTCATGGTTTACAGTTGATAGCTATAAATAGATTAATTTTGTTCATTTGACCGAATTTTTGAACAATATAAATCATAATTCAATAAGGGTATTTTTGGTATTTTATTATCAAATTTTTCCGAGGTCCCGAGGCCAACTGTCGTTTTCAAATAATTTAATTTGCAAACACTCAGATTCTCGATATCTTTAGGATGTGTAAAAAGGGTAAGTTTTATATTTCCTCCATTATGATCTTTTATCCTTATAAAGGTTCTTCCTCACAGGCTTCAAATACCTGCAAATTCTCCTACAGTGTGCGCAAGAGATCGAGAGGAAAAGCCGAGGAATACTTCTGCCTCTCCTTTCATTTATTTGAGAAGATCACCTATTGAGGTATGATAGCGAGTAATAATGTTAATCTATTTGTTTTTTGGATGATAATATGTAGCAAAGTACATGATATATATTTCTAGAATCAATTTTGCGGTAGCTTATATTATTAGTTAGGTCATATTAGTCTGATTTACTTGGATTAGAAAACCGAAAGTTGAAATATACATGTAGCAGTAGATTGGGTATTCTTATTTGCGATCTAATAATCTATAATCATCCATAAGCAGGTTAGTGATATACTTGCAAAAAGAAAGGAAATTGTATGATTAATTTTTGTTAACATCATGCTATATTGATTTCTTTTTTTGTTAAAAAAATATGAATATGAACAAAAATCTATGTTTGTTTACATTAGGTAAACCCTGCTAATAGATCTTTATAAGAGAGTGGTATTGAAATAATAGTCACTTTCAAGACCCATCTATTTTCTATCTCCAGATTGGTACCCTCCGCTCTGGTACCCGGTTAAGGTTCAGCCCTGGAAATAAAGATCATTTTGATAAAAAATCTGTGACGATTGTTTGCAAATTCTAAAAATGACTACAAGTATTTCTTAGAATAAGTAAGGATCATTTAGCAAACAAACAAATCATAAACGAGGAACAATGAAAGCCATGATATGTAGATAGGTGTACAATTTAAAATAAAAGGTTTAATTGGCTCTTTATTTTATCTTTCTAATATTTGGTTTAGAGATAAATATGTAAAAGAGGTACTTCTTGTTGACCTTTATTGAACAGAGTTATTATAGGCTAATATTCATTAAATGATGAATTAAACATGGTAAGTTGATGTATTTACAAAAATAGGTATGAGGAAGATCTCTCTCATGCTTAGAAGGAAGTCTAAACTTTAGACTAGGGGCCTCCACCAGATCTCTAATATGGGGGATCTTGTTTTCTCCTCGATGACATTTCCTCCTTGTTGGATGGGTTAGGATTTTGGGGTTTATAAAAGGTATTAGGGAAGTTGAGTATTTTAAGGGTTTAAGGTTTGAGTGATTAGTTTAAGATTAGATTTTTTTGGTAGAGGAAGGATAACAATTTCAAGGCTACTAAGAGAGAAGACTCTGTTTTTCTTATAGGATGAAATGTGCGGATAAGATGGTCAGAGTTTCATGAGTTTACTTAACTAGCAAAGGATGAGTTGGAGGGAAGGGAACATATGGCTATTTAAAATGAATAAAGGAGAGAAGGTAGTGAGAGTGTGTTAGATTCACCTACTAAGTCCAAATAGTTCAGCAGGGGTGCGAGATCAGTACATGGAGATCATTTACAAAATTAGATTTCTCATGGGCTAATAGTCTATGTAAGTCTTGTGAAGTTATAATTTCTTGATCTTAAAGGGATGGTATGGGCTTGAAATTGTGGAGAGTAGTTTTGAGATGTGGAGAGAGATAGAAATGAAGTAGGCTTGGGATGGTTTATTTTTAAAGACCGAATTAATATAATACAATGAGTTGGTTCTCTATACGTTAGGTTTGGGCTGCTTGTAACGTAGGTTTGGGTTAGTTAAGGGTTAGAAAAGAGTCAATTATAGTTGGGATATGTAGAATGGGCTTGGGTTGGTACTCTGTTAGGCTTGAGTTACCACAAGTCGTGACTGGGTTGGTTGCAATTTGGGTTTGGACCTGGACTAAATTCCTAAGGAAGAGATTATTAGATCATGGGAAAGAACAAGAACACTTAGGGCGTACGAAAGAATCAATGGGAGGTAGATGGACTGATAAAAATGATAGATTAAAAACTTAATGGCTTAGTTTTTAAGTTGAATTGAGTTTCGACTTGTATATTGAGGCCTTCTCCTAGTTGGACATGAACCCCCCGTTTTTCCTTAACATGTGGTTGTGAAGAACAGTAACATGCAGATTGATAAGTAGATTCATGGTGGTCATGACTGTGTCGAATGGTGCAACATGCAAGATTGGACTTCCGTACAGCTACGATAAAATGTGGCTCTTAGAGGAGGGGATTCTTGGATTGTAGCCATAACAAATGAATGAAGTGCAATGTGGCTCTTGGAGTTTGGGTTCTTGGATTGGAGCGATAACTTAATTGAAGAGTGCTAGTCGATTGGACCGAAGAGGGAGTTAAATTAGGTCGCATGAAGGAAGAGGCTGTTAGGGATTTATAAATGATTGGGTTTATTTTAATTAGTTTTGACCAATATATTAAAGTCTTCTCCCAGTTGTACTCCTCAACTTAAAAGCTCAAGTTAGTAGGTGTTAGGCTTCGCTATCTATATGAATCCATCTACCTTCTACTGATTATTCTATGTGAGACTAAATCTCACATATCACCAACTACACCTTCATTATGAAATGGTTGTAGACAAGGTCTGCCGTACCGGTGCGTACCGGTCCGGCCTGGGACCGGTACCGGATCAACGTAGAATCTGGTACTGAAAGTTTATCGTTAGAGGACCGGTACGGGCCGGTACAGGACCGATATGCGGAACTCCAAAATCCGGCCATTCAACGAGACCGGTACGGAGCCGGTTTGGGCCGCCACCGGTACCGGTACGACGAATCTTGGTTATATAGATATTAGACTTCAATATTTATACTACATGGATCTTTTAAATTCTTCTCAAGTATTGGTTGTATGGATCATGTTGGGTTCACAAAAAGAGTAGAATGCTTAAAATGTGCTTTATTATATCAATTGTTAGCAAAAAAAACTAGAAAAAGGTCAAACTATAAATGACATCTAAAGTGCCTGGTAAGTTTCAGTATTAATCATTGCTTTACCTACTTAGGTTTCCTAATAATCATGCATATCAGGGAAAAGTAAATATATCTCCGTTATGTGGTATTCTTATTGAATTTCATATTTTGGTATCTATATATTTCCAATGCAATTTGATGACCTAAGAGAGTGCTACTTTGTGTGGTGTTTGTCTGGATGGATTTAGGTATTTAGGTCATCGAACCTAAGTGGGCGAGAAACAATACTTATTTTTAAATCTGAAATCACATCACCATGGTTATTCATTCTCTAAATAAGGGAATCATCCATCTCATGGTTATTCAAATAACGTTAGGTGTCTTCCAAAAAATCTTTAATCTTCTAGACATGCTACTATAACTACTTTGATTGGATAATTGTTATCCTTTCAACTTACAATTCTAATATTGAACAAAGTATTTTTTCAGCTATCCAAGAACCACGTTATATTTTTTACCTTGGAAAAAAAAGGATTCAATCCATATTTTATCATACAATATTATGTATGATAAAAACATGAATCTTTTTTCTTGAAATCAGGTCTCAACCCCATTTTCCTACTTGTAATTTTACACAATATGGAAGTGATATTGAAGATATTCTAGGCTAGTCTTTATTAAACACTGACAAGCACAACCCCCCTTTTTTTTATTCTGTTACTGTAGCGATGTGTTGAAGGCGAGTAATTGAAACTGGGAGTGTGGCATAATCTCTGGTGTATACTGTGGTGTGACATTTGGTCACTGCACGCGTCTCATATGGTCATTAGGAGGAACCGTTATTTAAGAGTAACTTTGGAAATATTGCACAAGAATTTAGAATTCAGAGGAAATAAGGATCAGAGAAGAGGGGATAAAAGCACTTGGAGAAGGAGAGTGGGTTGGAGATAAGGAACAAAGATGGGGAAGATAAAGGGCTCAGTTCATTGAGAACAGCATTAGTCTTAGATTTGCACAAATGGCTGTGGAGACTCTGCATTCATTGTGGTAGCAAAGTACTTCCTTTCTGTCATCTCTTTTCGCGTCAAGATTGGAAGAATAATACATAGAGTTGGTGCTCAATGAACTGCTTTTGAAACAGTGTATCACAATCCTTGTCTTTCATCATCCTCTACTTGTTCTTATGGGTTCTGTATTTTCATCAGCCAATATTCACGTTTCTTTACTCCTTGAATTCTTCCTCCTCTTCTTCTTGTTTTCTTTATTTCTTTTTGCCATTGCATGGGTTTGGTTATTCAAAACATATAATTTTTCATCTTAGTTGGACGCAATGGTACATAATCAGCTCACTGTTTGATCACGTCTGCTTTTGAATTATGCATTCAATTTTTCTACACTATTAATCTTCTAATCCTCCTTATATTTTTTTCTTTTTTGTTTCACCTTTTGCAGCATCGTGTTGATCACGATCATGTCTTCCTTTAATGAAAAATTTATTAGAGATGCCCATAGGAGGTGAGTTGGTCCTTATTCTGAACTGGTTTTCCATTTTCCTATCTTTTATACTTTGCATGACTTTTTTTGGAATGTTTGGCACATCAGGCTCAATGTGCATGTGTACCATTACATGATGAGAATAGGGTTGTTCGATTTGGCTAGGCTCTTTAGGCAGCAGACTGGGCTCTCTATTGAGGATCTCGGTAAGTAGTATTCCTGAAACTTCCTTGGAAACTCTCTGTTCTCTTCTTTTCCATTCAGAAATACTGAAGATGCTGTGATAAGAACAAATGTTGATCGAATTATCTAACATGAGCCATTTGTATTGTTAAGCAGAAAGCCAACCGCATAGGAATGTTCTATTCAACTTGAGCCTGGTTATCGAAGATATACTTCCCTTCATTCAGGTGGTACCTCCTTCAGTCTGCTCTTTCTCATCACGTATACTTTCATGCACACATTGTTGTGTTTGCATTCATTTGGCTTCTTCTTTTCTCGTATGTAGGCCCAAGGAGATCCCAGAAAGTGCTATCTGAGGCTGCTTCCATTGATTAACGGGATAAGGAATGCAACCATGCAAGTCACCCCAAAACAAGGTTGGCGCCATTTATACTGTGGCCTTCTGTTGTCACCCCCAGTGTGTCCTTATAATGGGCAAATCTACTGGTTTCATTTTTCTTGTTAATTTATAGTCTGCTTTACTACTCTGTTCAGTTATTTTATCCATTATTCCTTCATTAAGTTTGTTGTTTTTCTGTAATTTATAGTAAAAGCTTCTCCTGGCAGTTCCTTGTGATTGTAATTTGAAAAATTACTAGGATAATACTCGTTCTGCCCCTTATGATTTTCTCCCATCTTAGTTGCACAAGCTATCTGACACCAAGGTCAATCTCATGCTTTTATGAACAAAAAAGAAAAATAAAGATATCTTATTGGAAATAATAACATCTAACTTCTATTCTAACATCATCATCACAAGCACTCCAAATAACCTATGGAAGTCAGGCTTTATGTTTTCAGCTGAATCGCATTGCTTTGATGATGAGGAAAAAAGGTAGTACGCACTTATTGACGATCAGCTAAAAGTGAAGATAATAAAAGCCTGAGCAATAAGCCAGACACATTTCCAAAATGAAGAAACACCTTGTATCATATCCGAATGACAATTAAAATCTATTGCAGTGATCACATTTGTTCACTATGATCGAATTAATTTATCATGACTTCTATCTAACGAGCATTAACATTCTGTCCTGTGATTACCTTGTAGGACCGAATTTATATGGCTATCGGCAGCCTCATTTGCCTCAGACTGTAAGTGAAAGTTGCTTACATTGCGAAGAACTTCTTCCGAGTTTCTGTTTCTCTTCTTTGCTGTGAAGCTGAACGGTCTGCTTGCATTGTATGCAAAATTCGGCAGGGATTTGTGCAATCTCTACCTCGTTCAATGCAGAATACATCTATCGGGCCAGCTGCGACGCCAAACCAATCATCAGTTCATCATCCGAGGCCGTTTCGTCCGCTGATGTCAAACCAACATTTGGCTTGTCATCCACAGCCCCAGCAACCAGAAACTGCTGTGGAACAAGATTTGCTATCAAGAGTTGGAAAAAAGATTCAGCTGGATCTTAATGAATGGTCTGCTCCTGTAGATGCAGTTGATGGCAAACCATCACTGCAACCATGTGTTGGTGACTCAGCAGCTAGAAATGGCTGTTCTTATATGGATGGTGTAAGATTTATTTTTACCCTGGCATGTTTTTTTTATTTACATAACAGTGCACCTGTATACAGATACTGGTGTCTGCATTGAAATATTGAGTATTGGTTGCTATATATATATATATATATATATATCAAGAGATATATGTAGGACTTCACAAAGTATATAGAGAGTTTGTGGACTAGCAGGAAAAAATTAGCTAATAATGCATACTGATACAGGCTGGATGGTTCAAACAGCCGGATATGCTGCAAGACGAGCAGGTTGGTAATTTGCTGAAATACACAGCAGCCTGAATTACTTAGATGTTACTACTAAGTTTTTCTTTATATATATACATATATATATGTATGACTATGTAAATAGCAGAATGATCGAAAGAGGAAGCAGCCAGAACAATCTGAGTTTGGTAATGTTCGTTCGGGTGACAGTATAACCTGGCTAGGTAAAAGCTGTGGGATTTCCTCTAACAGCACTTCCATGAGGTATTGTGTTAAAATTTCCCAAGAAAATTTTATTTTGTTACCCTGCAATGTAAGCTTCCAAATTAAATTTCTACTGTGACAACTTATCAATAGATCGCAAGTAAAATCAGAATCAAAATTTTTCAGATATTATAACCTCAGATGTCATGATATTTTTTAAGCAAAGCCCTGCCAGATCCAAAATATGAGCAGAAAACAATAAGAAACCTCTCCACCGAAATGTTAGAGAGGTAACATCAGTTACAAGATAATCTTATAATCTTATATGGTTGTATCCGCCTATGTGATCTGCAAACTCAACCTGTCCATCCTCTCAAACATAGTATGTACATTATGATATGGCTGAACTACTTCCAAGTGAAGCCTGTTCAAGGCACCACGACCGCATGGCAACCTTTCATACATGGGTTTCACCATAAATTTATTACGCTGTAGTTCTGGATTTTTCTCTTGGTCATTGTATCTCAACTTCAAACCTTCATTGGCTGACCTAATTGAGGAAGTTCGATATTTGAAACTCTCAGATTACCAATATTTAGTAGCATTAAAAATCTGTCCAAGTTATATTACCTTTCATGTTGTTTGTCTTCCACCTCATTCTCATGGGAAATTTTCTGTAATGCATTCTTTGATATCCATGTATGATTAAAAGACTTTCATCTTGAAATGTATTCAATTATATACTTTTCATACGCAAGTTTCATAAAGTGG
Source organism: Phoenix roebelenii (assembly GCA_025769935.1). Lineage (NCBI taxonomy): Eukaryota > Viridiplantae > Streptophyta > Magnoliopsida > Arecales > Arecaceae > Phoenix > Phoenix roebelenii. The sequence continues at coordinate 19,378,508 of JAOXJJ010000725.1, read as the reverse complement.
GACTCAGTCCAAGCACATAAGAAGTTCATCAGAATTCAGAAGCAAATATAAACCCCCCGGATTGGCATCATGGTTTGCAACTCAACTGTGATGCAACACGTGTTTCCATCATGTGAATTGGTGCTGACAAATCCTTAGACTTCTCGACACATGCAAAGCCATGACAATTAAGAAAAATCAACTTAAACTAATTCATCTCATTGTTGGATTTCCACCTTTTCTGTAACAAAAAAAGATTAAGCATTTGCAGTGACTGGATAAATTCGTAACTTGAAACTCTTAAGAAAGTTCTGGCAAGATTAAACAAATCGAAGGATAATGAAGAAGGGCATATGAATCAAGCAGTTAAAGAATAATTCATGGGTTTTTTCTTTAAATAAAAGTTAGGGAGGATTCTTACAAAACAATAATTTCAACAAATTATTTTACTTGTCCGCTGTTCTATATAAATAAAGTGATTATTCATCTGGTATACTCCTTGACCTTTCGAGGTCTTTGAATTCCATTGTGAATTCTTGATATAACATCTTCTATCCAGTTATCTATAAACAACTGCAGTTTCTCTAATATTCACATGATGCTCATTTTATAATTGCAGCAGCATGCAGCAATTCTCAATTGGAAATTCTGGACAAAAACTCCTCAGGGTACAACCTAATTGTTTTTTCTGACAAGCATTGTTTTAGAATTCCTTAATTGCAACAGTTGCTCCTGTATCTTGTCAATTTGCCCAGATTGTGTTCTTATGTTAATCAGAATTACTGTCAGGGGCTACCACCACAACCGTCCTCTAAATGGAACACTGCATCATACCAATTACGTGCCATCCAGGAGAAGTCTATCAGAGGGATTTTACAGAGTATAAGTGATATTGGTGGCTCTCAAAAGCATGAGTTATCAGAGAAGGCCGCTGTCATGGTAAATCCAGAAAAAAATAAGGCAGATGCTTCGAAAAAGCAGCACGTTTGGCAAGATTCTTATAGACCCATTACTTTCTTCATTCACTAATTAATGGAAATTTTATTTTATCTGGTTGCAAGCAGCAAGTACAGTCTGCATGCCAAAACGTGACTCCGGCCAAGGAGAATATCTATCATTACTCCAATTCTTTGCCATTAACACCTGATCCTGGATCCCATCCTGCAGCTTTTGTACAGGGTGAATCATCTATAAGACAGGAGGTATCGTTTTTTTTTTTTTTTTGCTTGAATCAAGTTCCTATGAGCCGTACAGGTTGCTGAGGGCCTGTTTAGATCCTCAGCAGCCATCTTGCAAGATTCACCCTAAGATAGGAGTCGACTGAAGATACAATGGAAGAGGGAGATGGCTGGATGCTGATCATTATCACAGAATATATTCGAGATACTAAAAGTTACCTATCCGGATATATTTGGCATCCTAAAATCTTAGAATTGCAGGGAGCATCACTCTTCCTGATCTAATTGACACCTCTTCGTTCCTTGCATCTCAGCCAGACTTCTACTCTTGTGGGAGTTACCTTGAAATAAGTTAGCTCCTGAACGCATGCTAGCTTCTGGGAACTTTTGACATTCTGATTATAATTATAGAAATAGTTGATGATGACAACATTGCAGACAGTTATTAATATATTTGGTGTTACTTTCTTTGATTCCAGGGTAATGATGCTGATGTCGGGCCATCTTTCTTTTCTTGAAGATTACAAACACCAGTGGGCTGGAAAAAAGAGAGGTTTAGGAGGTGTCTCTCCCCTGTCGAAACCTAAAAGTTCAAAAAATCTTATATCCTGCATGCGAAACTCAGTTTACTTTATTGGCTAGATATTTGACAATTTGGTATACCTGTTCATACTTTTACTAATTAATTCTGAACATACTGGAGTGCAAGTGGTTATGATTTATGCTACTTAGAATTGGTATCAAACCCAAAGTTATCAGCAAATGTAAGGTACGTAGTCTAGTGGTACTGGGCGGGGATTCTAACCTCGTGGTCCCAAGTTCGAGTCGTTGCGGCGACGATTAAAATATGGCTTTGGCCACTGCTTGGACATGAGGTATAGAACCGCTCTTGGACCACTAGTAGCCGGGATGGTGCCAGGTGTGACATACTCACACTTGGAACTTGAGCCAGAGCCCAGAGAGATAGCTGAGCCGGGCCCATGGGTGGGGAAGGCATGAGTAAAACCGGTCGGGGTGCCTAACACACGGCCATTTCTGTTCACATCAAACATTCTCCTGGCGGAGCGGGGCCCAGTGGGGGCTGCTACGCGGGTGGTTATCCCTTCCTCCCCCCTATCCCTTTTGCTTAGCAAAAAAAAAAAATGCAAGGTAGTAGGGGGCGCAAGGAAATAATGGAAGTACATTATTTCATGGATTTCTGAGAAGATGAAAACAATGAGGGAGCATATTGATCCATATATTATAACTTCGATAAATTAGCTTGAAGAGAACAATATTGGTGCAACCGAGAACTTGCGGCCTGAGACAACAAAAAAAAAATGCCTCCTCAATATGATTGAGTGCAAGCTGTGCTTTTGTTGAACAAAGTATGGAAGATAGAACAGTCTCAAATGGAATTCTTACAAAGAGATTGGAAATAATGGAAGTACATTATTTCATGGATTTATGAGAAGATGAAAACAATAAGGGAGCATGTTGATCCATATATTATAACTTCGATAAATTAGGTTGAAGAGAACAATATTGGTGCAACCGAGAACTTGCGGCCTGAGACAACAAAAAAAAAATGCCTCCTCAATATGATT
>JAOXJJ010000725.1:19338007-19359624 GCA_025769935.1 Phoenix roebelenii | reverse complement strand
CTCTCCCGGATCAGCCCCTTCTTGATCAAATCTTTAATTTGTTGCTGCAGAATTTTGCTCTCCTTGGGACTCATGCGGTAATGAGGCAGATTGGGGAGACTTGCACTAGGCACTAAATCAATATGGTGCTGAATATCTCGCATGGGAGGCAGTCCATTTGGTAATTCTGCATGAGTGATGTCTTTGAACTCTGTCAACAATTCTTTGAACTCCTCGGGCACCTGCTGTAGGATAGGCATCTTCGACCCCTTAACAACCAACACCATAACCTCTTCAGCCCCCTTGAGTTCTGCCATGAACTGCGCACCAGAAATAGCAAGGAAAGACTTTCCCTCCACTTGAGAAGTTTTGGGGGTAGGCTTCTCTTTCATAGGCACCAATAGAATTTTTCTACGCTGCCATCAGAACAAGTATGTGTTGTCTCGGCCCCTAAATGTAACATCTGTGTCATACTGCCATGGACGCCCAAGTAGAACATGAGATGCATCCATATCCACCACATCGCACACCACTTCATCCTTGTAGCACCTCCCGATGGACAATGGCACCCTGCATACATTCTCTACTCTCGTTTCAGCACCTTTCTTAATCCATCCAATCTTATAAGGAGATGGGTGTCTTTCTGTCTTCAATCCCATCGCATGAACCAACGCGGAAGAAACAATATTTTCGCTGCTGCCACTGTCAATAATCACATTGCACACAGTTTTGTTGATAGTGCAGCAAGTTTTGAAAATGCTATGGCGTTGCGATTCCTCTTCATTCCTCGGGGCAAATAAAATTCGCTGAACTACGAAGGTGGCCGAAACTCCCTGATCCGGTGCCGTCACCTCGACGTCTTCATCGTCGATCTGCCCCTCTTCATGATCCTCCTCATGCAGCATTTCTTCTTCATCCTCAGCTTCGACTACATTGATTGGCTGTCGCCTCGGACACTCGTTAGACCGATGCCCAACCTCCTGACATTTGTAACATTTTATAGGCATTGTTCTCTCGTAGGGGTTACCACTACTTTTTGGGGCTGCCTGCTGCTTGCTGAAATTTTCGGCTCCTCTCATTATGGATGTTGGTGGTGGTTGACTTGTGGTGGCCACCCCTTCAACAGTCTTCTGCTTTGCTATAGTGGGGCGTGAGGACGATACACGATTCATAGGCTGAAATTGGTGTGCCTTCCGTATCGCCCGGGCCTCCAGTTTTAAGGCTAAACTCGTGGCTTCCAATAGGCTCCATACTGGATATAAATCCACCTGATCTCGGATGGCCGGCTTTAATCCACCGATGTACCTTGCCACTTGCTGATTTTCTGTTTCGGACAGGTTGTTGCAGGCATTTAGACGGTTGAATTCATCAGTGTATTCAGTCACCGTCCGCGGGCCCTGTCGGCAGTTCTGGTACTGATGGTAGAGCGCATGCCCGTAGTCAGGCGGAAGAAAGCGGCCACACAGATGTTGCTTCATCTTGCGCCAGGTGGTGATCTGCATCTTTCCTTGTCGTAGGCGGTTATGTTGCAGTTGATCCCACCATACAGATGCTCCACCCTTCAATTTATATGCAACCAACTTCATCTTCTTCTGATCTGGGATCTTCATGTAATCAATTTTTTTTTTTACTTCGGCCAACCAGTCCAAAAATCCCTCAATGTGAAGATTTTTGTTAAATGCAGGGAGGTCCACCTTCAGCCTGAAATCAGGAGAGCCCCTGTCGCGCGTGCCCCAAGGGAACCTATTTCCCATGGGTCCAGTATTTCCCTCCCCTGGATGCATTCTGTTCATCCGTGGACGTGGCTCATAAGCTTTGTCAACAACCACCTCTTCATCAGGGAACCAACCGTCGGAATCCATATTTCCAACAGGGGGTCTTCGGTCGAGTCCACAAAGTCGGTGGCCCGCACGGTCTTGATTCCTCCACGGACGCCGCCCGCCAAATTCGTTGGCTTCCTCACATACCCCGTCTCTCTCAGGGACTCGCCGACCAAAGACCGCGCCTCCAACGTGAAGCCCGCAATCGTGCGCTCCAGGCTGGTTCCTCCGTGGACGCTGCCCCCCTCCGCCGTTATCAGTCACTCCTCCATCGGGTAAGCGTCGCTCGAAGGCCCCTCTGGCCTGTTCGCCCCCATCGAAATCATAACCACCTGGGTGCAGTCACGGTCCACCAAACCCCCCGTAGACCGCTTCCTCTTCTTCCTCGTCGGACGACTCCGGAAGAACTTGTTGTCGACGCCGGTGGGGTGGATCCCGTGCCGACACCGGTGGACCGTGAGGGAGATCCTCACGGGCTTGCAATCGCTCCCGGTTGAAGTCGATGCGCAGGCCATGGAGGGCTTGCTGGATGTCACGGATGGCTCCTTCCAAGCCGCGGACGGCCGCCCACAACGCCGGCATACCTGGATCATCACCACCAGGAGGAGCACCCGCCACGCCTTCATCTGCCATCGAACCAGGGAATCCTCGCTCTGATACCAAATGATGCGGTGAGCGTGGGAGGGAAGAGCCCTGTTTTCCTGCGGCTGAATCAACAACCAAAACAGAGGGAAAAACAAGGGGTTTTGGGCTCCAAATCAGAGCTTTGCAAGGTTTTTTTTCACGGGAAAACAAAAATGAAGAAGAAGCCAGCGGCGCTCCTTTACAACCCTTTTTATATCACCACAACTCACCCTAAAATCCCTAATCACAACCCTAATCAAACTAGACTCCTAATTAAGCCCGAATTCAGAACTAAACAAACATAATTTAGGACCCAATTTAAACTAAACAAGGACTCAACCAAACCTAAAACAAAGTCTCCTACACGGCTCCAAGTTGGGTTCATTCTGGTTCTGCATCAATAATAACAAAATATAGGCATTTACCATCATAAAACTTAAGTATCTAGTTAGTGGCATGAGACTGAGCATTCTTTTTCCCCCAAGCTGTGGATACCTTTACAGATGAATGAAAAATTCATGCTTTTTGATGAATGAAGGTGAGGTCTACGTTGAGCAACATATGTGATAATAAAATAGCAAAAGAAATATTAAAAAAATCTTTCATTAATATAGTTTTAGACAGGTCCTAAGAGCTAGCTCTAAATCATCGATCTACAAAATGATTGCATGGTTCAATATATATTAACATTGTTTAAAGTGAGAAGATTCATGTGACAAGATGTTCCATTATTTTTTAAAAAGTGTTCTCGATAGTTTCAAACAAGAAGCTAGAGTTATAAATCATCTATAAAATGGCTATATATATATATGACTTCATTATATATATACTAACACGTACATATAAATACAAGAAGATTAATTAGGGGAGACTGTATTTTCTTTAGACAGATCTATCATATGAGAAAATCTCTATGTGTAAAGAGGTCAGGATACCAAAATGAACCTTACGGCTCATTTTTAGGATAAATGAGGTAAAAGCAAGTAAACAATTTCCATCTCCTGAATAATTCCTTTGCAAAAGAATTTTTTTAAAAAAAAATCAAAAATAGAGAAAATATTATTAGTGCAACAGGCGTATGAACGGAAGCATTCCAAAGAACTTGCACCTGACAAAAGAATCTTGTATGCAATTAGGTTGCTTGGTTGATATGTAATGAGGATAAAAACATATAGTTTTTCACATGACGAATGCACAGTTAAAGTTTAAAGATACAAAGCATCTTTTTGTCATTTTAGCCCCTTAAAATTTATATTTTGGATCAGAGACTTTACTAATAGATCAGAAGAATCTTTGGATATTGAATTTGTATGTGTGACACCAATTCAAATCAATTGGGTCCCAAAAAAGAAGCTGGTTGTAGCTCTCACAACTTTTAAAGACAAATGACTTCGTGATAACCCTGATCAGGTTGACGGGATGTATTTCTCCCAAATGGCAAGAGTTGTAGTGATATCAATCGAACATCAATTAGAGATTGAAATGCGAAAGAATATCATATTTCATGATTATAGCAACTTACCAATTGATGGCCACATTGTACGAAATAAGGCATAAAAGAGAAGATATGAACGTTTCAGTGCAAGCACAAAGGACTCACATGCCACCATTACCCGTGAAGTAAGAATACAACGCATGATAGCCAAAAGACATGGCCTGAATAATTTCTTCTTAGGAGAATACTGCTAATGTAAGAGTCAAGTGAGGCTAGCGGCCAACGAACTGAGAACTTTTCTGTGTACTTCTTGTTGCTTCCTTGCATCAGTGTGTATTGTTGATATATTGAAACTGGGATAAATTAAATACAATCATATGTTAAAGCATCAGATGTTTTAGAAAGGGAACAAAATAATTAAGACAATATTTTTCGAAAAGGACATAAGACAATTTGGATTGAAAGAGAATGTAATTAATATTTGAACAGAAGAAACAATTTCTTTTCCATCCACCTTAATACATGAGATAGCAAATTCCTTGCAGTATGAAATGTCCATAAGAGCTTGAACTCCCCTTCCATTACACTTATCACAGTATATGTTTAATTTCGATCTTTTCCACCCAAATACCATATAAATATAGAGACCGGATGGACGAATAATGCCACTTGGCAGGCATGGCAGAATACTACATGCTCCAATGGCTACCAGATATCCAAAGAGGATGGAGGAAAAGAGGAAAAAGGATTTAAAGATGGTTCATACATACATACATACACTAACTAAACTTATTGTAATGCGTATTAAAAATACGTGGCACAATGCTTGATGCATATCTAAAGCAAATCAGATAACTGAAACAATCCTGATTCAGTTTCAGGCACACTTGGGAAACACATCCATGGAGGGATACCTGAGATTCTGAGTTCATTTGAAGTAATCAAGTTTCTTAACATGAATCGGTAAAACAAAGAAAAAGCACTTCCAGTCCAACAACAGTACAATGAGGGAAAGAAAAAAAAAGAAAAAGCGAAGCTGACATCTCTTACAATGAGAGGAACGCCACAAACACCACCCACATTATTGGAAAGAAATCCCACTCTAGATAATTATTCTACCAAATCTTTCTTCTAACCAACCAAAAGCTGAAAAAAGAACAAAGAAATGAAAAAAAAAAAAAAAAAACTTATTAGTTCCTAATTGCTTCTACAGCAGTAATATCACACGTCTGAGAAAGATGAAGATCCCTTGTCTGTATGTTTGCAAGAAAAACCAACCACTCAATACCCAATACATTAGAAAAGAGGACGTATGCCAATGCCTATATACATACATGAAGACAAACTTCCTGCTTCAGCTCCATTGCTCATCCTTGTGCTGCTCTCTTTCCAATCCGAAAGGAAATCATCCAACGGTAAAGTCGGAGACGGAGAAGATACTACGCCGAATGGATCCGAGGTTCCTCTCGGAGCAAACGGTCTTCTTGACGCCACAAGGACTTAAAAAAGGGAAGTTAAAAAACACGGGGCTTGAGACGTTTGCAACCGACATGATCTCTCCGATCCACACTCGCACCGCCGCCGCCGCCGCCGCGACGCCCCTAATACAAAGAACGTAGAATATATGTGGGTGGAGAAGACAACAACGAACGAACGACCGACTACGCTTTCTACAAATCCGCTAAAACGAACCCAACAGATAGCAGTGAGATAAAATTAGAGACTAGAGTAAAGATAGCAAGAAGAAAAGAAGCAAAAAGAGGAGGAGGAATACTGATTCTGTTGGGTTGGACTAGATCAGAGGGGCGACCGACGATCCACAGTTGGCAGAATCAGGCCAAGCACCGATGGCGGAATTCCAATAAAGAAAGGAGGAATCGCCGGCGAGAGAAGTAGAAGCAGCTGGGACAATCGCATCGAAGGAATGGTCGAAGGGAATTTGCCATTCTATCCTGCTAGTATGTATCGCATTGCAGTCTCCTTCCTGCTTCACTTCCTCGATCACCTCCAAATTCCGAGTCGCCTCCGCGGAGGCGGCGTGCAGGTCCTCGTAGGACATCAGGGCCTGGTAGTCCTCCGGCTTCTTTGGCTGCCTGAGGCTCGAAAGCAGGAGCGAGGCGGCGGTAGATCCGAAGAGTGGATAGTCGCTCATGACGGAAGCCGAAGTCTGAAGCTGAGATAGGTGGAATTCATCATCACGCCGGCTCTGGCTCGAGGGGAATCCAAGGCCGAGCGAGTCGAGCTGCGGCTGCTGCAGGCTGTCAAAGCCGGTGCAAGGGATGGAGATGCCGTGCGGGACCGACGAGGTCCGGAGGCCCGAAAAGGCGAGTCCCAAATCGGAAGAAGAGCAAGAAGAAGTTGCAGTAGGGAGAGAATAGAACAAGGGATTCATAGGAGGGTCGAGATGGGAAGTAGGGTTTGGAAGGGAGATGGAAGGAACTGAGCTAGTTGGAGGCATGAGAGGAGACGGGAGAGGATCGGAGGCGGCGGCGGCGGCGGAAGTCGGCTTTTTGACACGCTTGTTCTTCCGGCAGCCGCCGCCGACCGGGACGTTACGGAGGGTGCCGCCGCGGGTCCAGTAGCGCTTGCAGGCCTTGCAGAAATGGCGGGGCTGGGAGAGGCTGTAATTGTTGTAGTAGCAGAACTTGGTGTTGGAGGAGTCGCAGCGGGGGCATTTGAGGGCAACCTGCTGGTCCTGCGCCGGCTTGTCCATCACTCTAGCTGCACCAGGAGGAGCAGCAGCAGCAGCAGCAGCAGCGTGGATCATGTTGTTGTTGGTATTGGTACTGCTATTGCTGTTGCTGGTGGTGGTGGAAGCGTTCTTCTTGTTGTTCTCGCTGCTGCTTCTGCCGCTGCTGCAGCTGCTGTTGTTGGTCTCGCTCTTGTTGTTTCCGGGCATGAGAAGCATCTCTCCCATCTTCTGCATAGAAAGGAACAAAAGCAAAATTTGGGATTAGGGAGGTGGAGGAGGAAGGGATTGGGAGGCGTGAATAATGGAACCTAAAGGAAAGTTCCGTGCCAAGAGCTAGCCAACAAAACGAGCTGTAGTACTGTAGACTGATTGGGATAGAGAGAGAAGGAGAGCTTGGAGGAGGTGAGATAGAGGGACAGATGGAACATGTGGACACGTAGAAACGCAGCCAACCTGTGGCCATTCGTCGGTCGAGGGGATGCGCAGCTTCTCTCCATTGTAGAGCATTTCTTACCGGACGGAATCCCTGACCCAGCCTTGAGAAGTGGGTTGAGAGTGAGATAATAGAGACGAACGGATGGTGGAGTCTGCCGCTCTGGGTCCCAGCAACAATAGCAGACTTAGGGAAGAAGGAGAGTGGTAAGTATAAGTGGAGTATTACGGACGGATGGGTGGATGTTTGTAGTGGTAGAAGGCAGTGGGTGTGGATGGAGAGCAAGGGGGGGTTGGATATAAGTGGAGAGAGGTAGAGGGAATCCCGAGGGGAGCGAGACCCGAGGCGGGCGCAGGAGAACAATCGTTGCCGCTGCTTTCCTTTGCCGTGTCCCTACTAAAACATGCATCCCTGTAGCACCTCTCTTTCCTTAAAAAAAGAGAAGCCCCAAGCGAAAGCGACGACACACACCATGTGGGCTTGAGGAGGAGGAGGAGGAGGAGAGGAAGGGTTCTCTACGTTTGCCGTTAGGCCAGGCGTGTCATTGCTTTGGCAGGACAATCGATGGCTCTCCCATGTGCGCGGCTCAGCTCTCTCTCTCTCTCTCTCTGAGTGTGTCGTGGGAGGTGGAGGAGGAGCAAAAAGAGTCACGTTGGGGGGAGGAGAGGAGCAAACGAATTTTGTAGTCTCTCGAGGGATCTCTTGCCATACCCCACATTTATTCTTCCCCCCTCGACAAAAGCAAAGCCGGAGCTGCGTTCTTCCACCGCACTGGCCGTAACCGAAATGTTATTAAATACAATCCTAGGCCAGGATCGTATCCGCGGGTGGGGTGTTTAGATCAGAACTTTTTACATTAATATCCTTCTAAATTTTAGATTTTACATAAATATTTATTAAAAATTTATATATATATATTTTTATGAAATACTTATTTTACTAATTTAATTTTTTTATTTTTATTTTTTATTTTTGCATATATACCAATGCTATCTAATGACGTTAAAATGTTAACAATTTCAAATTAAAATTACTAAAATATTTTTAATAAATAAACAGAAACAATAACATAATTTAAAAATTTTATTTTATTTTTAATTAATATAAATATATTTTTTTAATATCGTTAAAATAACGGTTATATTACAGATATTTTTACAATAATAAAATTTTATAAATATATATATACATATATGTAAATATTAATTTTTAAAAAAAAAATATTCATGCTAAATTCAATACTCAGAAAAGTATTTATGAGAAAAAAATTTAAATAAATTGGACGGAAACCAGGGAGACGCGCCGGTCAAATCCGGGTGGTGAGACGTGGGCCCACCACGCCACCCACCACCCACCACCCACTACCACCACCAGTGGATTGGCCGAGGCGGAAGAAAATTGTAAAATATAGTGTCCCCTAAGTGCACGGTAAACGACGTGACGAGAGAGCGAGAGAATGTTGTCCAAACGAGAGAGAGAGAGAGAGAGAGAGGAGCAGAATAATCCAGCTTATCCACTAAGGGTCGACGGCCATGTTCCACGGGCCACAAGGCAACGACAAGGATCTCACTCCAGGTTATTCTATGCAGTCGTATGAATTAAGCAAGGGTAAAGTATTAGATATAATTCGCATGGAGACAATTGGTGTGGCTGGGGACGGCTTCAAATTAAAACAATTGGAGGCATCCTGCCAGTGTGGGGTCGAACATGCACCGCATACAGATATCACGTCGACGACTGGCTTGTAAGCCGCACCATCACGGGCTTCTCCGTGATCCCCCCAAAAAAGTTAGATGATCTAGTTATGGAATTTGGAATGAATTAATAATGTCCGCTTCAAGAAATAAGTATAATAGTGTGTATATATATATATATATATATATATGCTGCTGAGTCGCTTGATGGATGAGTCGGCTTGGAAGAACGAACGATCAATGCAGCGGGAAGAACGAGTTGACTCGGAAAAACATGCATCGCCGAGCCTTTTGCTCGCTCTCAGGGCTTGGAAACCCATATGGTGCCTTGTCTCCGTCTTCTATTTTGAATTTTGAATTTGATTTGATTTGGAGGTGTCTCACCATCTCCACTGGCTTGAATTCATTTATGGGATTAGGTTGGATGGAGCAATTCGTTCCTTTTCTTGTTCTTCTAGCTGAAGATATGCACGTTATTGAACCTTGACAATTCCATACTGACATTTGAAATCCTTATTTGTTTTATTTTTTTTATTTTATAAATTAATTTTTTTGCCTAGAATGGATGATTTATATCTGACGAGTATGAATGCACCCAACAAAATTAGAAAATAAAATATTTTAGAACACACAGAGAAGCTCTCCATTCTCAGTCCACAAGGTACTACCAATATGGCTGGCCAGATAGGCGGTCATCCAATCTGCAGCTCCATTTGCCCCATTAGCTATGTAGGCTGACCTCCGCTTATATAAAAAAAAATCCAGCATGAGACATAAATTTTATTCTTTTATTCTGGAAAGTTCATCTAATTCATATGGTTCCGCGGGGCATATGATAGCGCTCCACTTCAACATGGCTGTAGATTTAACTTTTCCAATGGTCATTACGAAGTTGCATTAATCTAAAGGCTGCCCATTGAAAAAAAAAATCAGTAGTTATTTAGTCTTTATGTTGTTAAACATTCATTATTCAAAAATACTATATGTCTACTCAAAATAGTATCTTTTATTCAAATCTCTAAATATCTTGACATTACATATACCATAGAATGTTGGCGTCTTCTGTTATTATTTGTTATTTTTGAAAATAATTGCTAACAACGTCCATTATATTTTGAGAAAAATATATAAATATATACTTTGTAATAGCTTTAATTTCTTGAAAATGGTAATTAATGGTTTTGGAGGGGGTACGTTATTCAGGATATCGCCTTTGGTGATTGGTTCTCTGAGTCATCAGTACAAAATGATTCTTTCTGGCCAGGTTGCTGACACGCGCTCTGGTATCAGGCAGGGTCCGGCTACTTGGTACTGTCGTATGTCTTTGTGCAGTGCTTTGCTTCCATCTGAAGCGCCTCGTTTGGATTCTTAGTGGGTGGGTGGAGTTAGGTATATATTTCTTGCCGCACGGTGCTGCCAATCCAAATTCTGATCTATGACCAAGCTCTGAACTCAAATAGTAAAGATAAATATTTTTTTTACCGAGTATGTCCGGTAAAAAATCTTTCGATATTTAAATCAGAATGATATTTAAAAAATAAAGAAGATTCTTAGTGGCCTGTTATAGTACACGAGTACTTACGTAGAAGATCCTCCGACAGTAAATTGCACAGGCGGAGACGTAGCCTGTTGTCCTAAAATTTGGACATGTAGATTGGCAGTCTTCCGCATATTTCGAAAATCAGGCCGGACAAAAATATATAAGAATCCGTACAGACGGTTGTTTAATCCCACATTAGCTATATACCAGGTAAATTTTGGATACTTATAATACAAGAATTAAAGAATCTAAATAATATCCTTCGGCTAGTCATTTTAGATGAGGTTCTGATTGTTATAGAGTCAACTTTTAATAAAATGACTATCAAGTTCAATTCTATACTTTACTTGTATTTACAATTATGAACAAATTGCATCTAATTGCTTGATTGAGAATGGATAGACAATTCAAGTAAATCTTGGTTTATTATGATACATCTACATACTCATAGAGTGGTTAGAATAGCATATTACCCCCCACTATTCTAATTTATATTTTTAAATTCTAAAATGCCAGTAACAATCAATATATCTCTTTTATCCAGCCAAAAATAAAAACATCAATACGTTCTTATGCCAATTATACTTGACTAACTAGTTAAAATTATTACCATGTTATTCCAAGTCAAAACGACGTAATAAAACTACACGATCTCATAAAATAGTAGTCGTATTACATGGCTTATAATCTCAATATTAGATGAAGTTTTAGGTCTTTACATGTCGCTAGATTTTTTTTTTTTTTTTTTGGGTGGACATGGCATTAGAACTTTCAAGAATAATATCAGATATCAGATGTAGGTCGAATTAATTTTAGTTTACATAGAGGAAATTATCAAACACACCATCACAAGCTGTCCTGTCTTTACGTACATCATTATAACACAACACTGTCCAATTCAAATACGCAATAATTCTTGATTCATTATAATGGTCTCATTCATTATTTGTGAATAATAGAGTTGCATGGTAAAACCACATCAAAACCTTTTGGTGGCGGCTGGTAATAAATATCACCAGGAACACTGCAAGCACTGCTTAGAAGCTGCTCATTGCACGCGAATGGAGAGTATATCACAAGAAATGGAACTATTGACCTCCACGAAGCAATCAAAGGTACCTCCACGATGTCTCTCTGTCTTCCTGCAAGCCATTATATCAACGGCTAACCACTCAAACCCCCATGGCTCACCTGCAGATTCGAACAGCACCATTTCCACCGTGGTACCTAATTAATGGCTCCCAATGGATGACAGATTGGACAAAGGGACCACACAGCACTACAATGGCCCATCATCCCAAAGGTCAATGGAATCTAACTTCTCCTACAATCGCCCACTTCCAGTTCTTAATCCCTTATCGTCTTTTATGGGCCCATAGAATGCAGGAATAATATGAAATACACTGCTAGATTAGGAGTGGTTTAAGAGAAGGTTGCCAGCTTTAATATTTCATGTTGGTGAGGAACAGGTGGAACTTCCTTGCTACCACCACGCCTCTTGCTTTAAATCTTTTGAGTATTATTGTTTAAGCCATGCTTGCTTGTTTTGTTTACGTATCGATGCTTCTGCCACCCGGAGTGATACGGTATTAGGTATCGAGAACGTGGGATTAGCTATGTCTAAGACCTTGAATTGACTTAAAACATTTGTGCTGGCTTGGCTTGGAATTTGACTTGAACATGCCTTTCTCACCGTGCTTTGATGTAGTAATCGGATGAACCCGATTTTAGACACAAAAAAGTAAGAACTCAACGGGATCTTACACAGCTTTAATCAAACAAAGGAGGGTCCGTTGAGTTTTTACTCCAGAGAGTTGAAACTTTGATCTACAACCTAACGTACAAATTGGACGTCAAGTGCTCCGTTCATGAAGATAAAATTACAATTATAACAGTTGTCATCAGCAGCTATTAAATGAGGAATAAATACAATTGCAAGCGCTATTTGCTTTTGTTAACAACATTATTTTTAAATTGATGTGTACAATTAAATTGTCAAGAATATCACTTTAATTTGATGAACAGTGAAAAATGTAGCAGGTACCGCCCCTTGCTTTGGGACATTCGAGCTATGATCAGTAGCGGTATGATCTTTTAAGCTAAGCATGTATTTAGAAAAACTAATGAAATCGCGCACTGGAGGGCTTCATATATTATCAGTTATTTTAGATGTACTATTTGGTTTCGTACTAGACTGTTTTCAATTTTATTGAATTTATCTGCACTCTAACAGTGCGAATCATGGGTTCTAACACACACACACAAAAATACATTGAATCATGTTTCTTCTACAGCATAGCAATGTAGTCTTTCAAGCTAAGCACATATTCAAAGAAGCTAGTGGGGCTGTGCACTAGGTGGCTTCGTATATTGTTAGTCATTTCAGAGATACCATTTGGGTTGGAGAGAAAAAATTATCTGAAGCACTTTGGAACGTATTCAAATCATCGGTTCTACAAAAAAACTATATATATATACATATACACACACATTGAATCATGTTTCTGCTACAGCGTGATAACAACGAGACAATGATTTTATTTAAACTTCATGAAAAGGTTTAAGCATTATGATCACCGTCTGAATGGAATAATGGCCGTCACTTCAAAGCAAGCTTGACATAGAAGGAGAGGTCAAGGAGATTGCAACCTGAAGTATTAATTAATAACGGGTAGTGGGGAGATTAGGTCACGAGATTCCAGGCTTATTAGGGAGAATGTGAAGGGGGGCGAGGACTTGGGCGGGTCTTCCCAAATTGTTCTTTTTCAAAAGACTTGGAAGTCGACGAATGTTGGGGATTTCTTCCGGGAGAAGGATGCTTCTCCTCGCTTTCCTCGAGCTCGTTTTGTGTTCGAGATTGACCCCAGTCTCCGCCTCGGCCTCTCGCCTGCGAGTCCATCGATATTTAAAGATGCGTGCCTGGATTTGCGGGAAAGGGATCTTGGGGTTGCGTTTTGAGTTGGGAGAGGCGAGCCTGACACAGGTAACATCAAGAAGGTGATGGCTTAATCTCCATGGTGAGCCCCACACTTTAGTGGATTTGCGGTCCTCCCAAGGTCCCTCGTCCGAATTTGATGGTTAAAATTATCATAAGGGGCATAAAATGTTTGGATACCAAAATAGTATTTTTTGCCCCCAGTATACAAAAATATTTTATAATGATGTTTGAGAGGTGATTTTGGAGTATAAAATACTCTCATACATGAGTATTTTCATATTCCAATCAGACCTCGAATAACAAAAATCCTTCTCTTCTTTCTTCTCTCTTTCTTGAGGTCCCATGTCGACTCCGCTAGTAATGGCGAGGGCATCGGCGATATTTGGCATCTCCCTTTCTCCATCCCTCTTTCTCTCTCTTTAGGCCACCTCCAACCCATCCTTCGCCATCCTGTGCCCCACCGTCGGCAACCACCGTCACCCTTGTCACCCGGCCATCCTTCCCTAAAAACAGCCGTCTTAAAAACTCTATCCCTCAACCTCCATTTAAATTTAAGATGTCTGATCTACTTACTTACTTGGTGGTAAAGATAATTATAAAATGAGATTGTATAATCTGATTGTGAACTTGCGATAGATCTTTCCTCTACAAAAAAAATCTAAGATAGATCGGCTGGTAAGTGTGATTCTAAAATCGGCAATAAACCTGTTTGTAATTTGATTGTAAAATCTGGCTCATATTTTTGCTTCTTTTGACGGCTGAAGGCTGTTTATGTTCATGGGGGGCCTTAGGCCTGTATCTTTTCCTTGTACCCATTTCATGCCCAATAAAATGAGTGGCAGTATCAGCCCTCATGTTGCTTAAGGAAAATAAAATAGAGATTGTAAATGATTAATAAACTTTTTCAGTCAACAAATATGATCCTCTGTCGTATGTCTAATTGTTCAATTAATGATCACTATGAAATAATATTTTGTTACCTAAGCAATATTTAGGTTGATTTGCTTTATTTGATGTGCTTCGAGTAATTTGTCATTGTCTTAAACTATTCTATCAACTGTAGGTGCCGAGAGCTTGCAAATAGAATGAGGTGCAGAAAGCATATCTAGTTTCTTTGTCACCCTTATTGCTTTCAAAGGAGCGTTCCTTAGCTTCTCAACAGATAAATTTCTCAAGATTCTCAACTAAGAGCTGTTCAAATATCTGGTGATGTTCTTTGCGTACCTCCTTATAGCCATACCTACATCAAGCAACAATTCTAGAATAAGTTCATAGACAAGTGATGGACATTGCGTGCTTGTATAATCTATGATCTTGAAATTTAGTATAATCTATACTCTAGCCTGTATATATATAATTTACTTAATGGCTTCAAATAACAGTTATTACAATGTCGAAATGGTACCCTGATGTGTTTTAACAAACCTGAATAATATTTTAAATATAATTTATTACACTGCTATATTACATTTCAAGAATAATTTTAAAAAAATAAAAAAAAATTGTACCCATGCATTGTACAGGTTACATGCTAGTTTTTAACTATAAACTGTAAGATTTAGAGCCTGGCACTTCACTAATATATAGTTGAACTAGCCAATATGTTAAAAGGAACCTCACTGCTACTTTGTACAGTAACCAGATCATGTAACAGTTACAAATATTAATTGACAAATATACCATGAAATAGCATAAATCGAAATTTGAAAAAATATAGTGTTCCTACAATTTTTAGAAAAAAAAAAAGGTTATAGCTCTTACTTATGCTTTAAAAATGTTGCTGCCTAGATGGCCATTTCTAAAGATAAAGAGTTCAGCCTACCTAGCAATGCAACAAAACATGTGACAGCTTTTCGGGCAAGACCCGCTGAAAGAGACCTTTCATCCTGAGGCACCAAAGGAACTGGTACATACTTTATGCAGACAAAAATGATCGTTGAATGAATGGTTGGCAAGGTGGTCAGAAAGTGGCCAAAGATTGCCGGGATTCCTTTCACCAGTTCACTGTAGACCAATACAAGTCCAGCGGCTCTAATGGAACCAAGGTTGCGACCAACTCCATCATCAAATCCATCAAAAGCTTCTGTTTTACTTCACTTTCATACTTCTACTTGCTGCCATAATTCCATATATACATGATCATAAACAGTACTGCTGCAAAGACCAACAAGACACAGCTTCCATCTCCTACTCTGCCCAAAACAGAAGAGAAGTAATTCCAGCCCTTGAAAGAAGGTGAGAAAGCATGACACGACTATGATGTTAAACTGCCATATAAGAAGCATAAGGATAGTTGCTAAGATTGTAGTCATCATCATCTTTCCAAGCAAAGCAATGCCTGCAGGATAGATCCAACATTAGAGAAATAGTAAGGAAGATTAATGCATAAAAGACAATAAGAGTAGATTGCGTATGCTTAAGGATAAGAGTTCAGTCCGATTTGAAATACCATATGCATTGCCAATCTCATTTATGCTTTCAAAGGTGGT
Organism: Phoenix roebelenii; assembly: GCA_025769935.1. Classification (NCBI taxonomy): domain Eukaryota; kingdom Viridiplantae; phylum Streptophyta; class Magnoliopsida; order Arecales; family Arecaceae; genus Phoenix; species Phoenix roebelenii. Next base: position 19,343,980 of record JAOXJJ010000725.1, on the reverse strand, counting down.
GACAAATGTCAGGGAGGAAACCAGCAAAAACCTGTTTTTTCACTGGAATACATATCTGGCCCATGAACTACTGAGACAAGTGAATATTTTTTAGGAATGGAAAACAACCACGAGTTGTTGATTGCTTTATGCATGAAAATGTTGCTGTTGTCATTGCCCGGCTTGCAATCAGCGCAGCTATATTGGCTAGGAAGAAGACTGGCCAGAAAGCTCTGCCTGCAATTACAGACCATGTATTTTCTCCCTAGTATCTATTAAACAACAAAACAAAAGGATAACTCACCGGAGGGTTTAGACCCTCAAAAAGTGTTCTTTCCAGATAAGTCAATTATAATACAACTCATTTATAAATGGCACCACAAACTACACAACAGATCATATTTGTAAATAAAAGTCAGAGCCACTTGAGAACAAGAAAAGAAATGGACCAATCTAGCTTACTCGGAATAGATGAAAAGAAGACCCGCCGATTCTCAATTGATTTTTCCATAAGGAATGCAGAACCAAGGTCTCCCAGCAGAAGGCAAGGCCGAACCAGAAACATAAAGGTGAGCTGCAATAAATAGCTAAATCAATCAACTATGGAAGGTACACACAGAAGAAGATATGAATAAGTAAACTTAAGCTATGCCTTACCTGAACTGACCTAGAAGAGAAGTAGCAAAGATCTGCAGACATTGCCTCAGACCCTGAAATGTGACCAACAATGTAAATGACGGTCATACTTCATCATAATTAATACACAAAATTAATTAACCTGCAATGGAGGAGATATGGAAGAATGCTGCTGAAGCGTAGGGACTTACCGGCAGTTAAGATATTTCAGTTTCCTCTTGCGCATAATTTTCATATTTATGTAATATTAATTATTTGAGTAGGGAATTCAAGGGGCATCTAAAGTTAATTTAATTTTATTTTTCACCAAAGCCATCTGCTTCCATTACTTTGATCAAATTAGTTGTCCTTTTCCGAAAAAATATTATATGAAGGATATCTAGTCTTGTTGTAATATTATTTTACAAGTATTTAAAAGACCATAATTTTTGAGATCTATTTTGGTTTTTAGAGTTTGTACATACATATGTTATACGCATTTCAGATTTTGCTTTGATTTACGCATTAGTTTATAAAATTTTGAAAGTTGTTTCTCCTTACTCTCATGGTATTGAGAATGTTCTAAAACGAATATAACTATCCAGTTGACATCTCAACCAAGTTGTCTAAATTTTTCAACAATTGTCGATCCACATACTTCTTAACTATTACCTTTTATTTTTGTTAGATCACATTAAGAATATCATAGTTCAGAAAATTACAATCCCATCAGCCCTTCTGCCAAAAGTTAGCATATAGGTTCTAGTTCCCATATGCATTTCCCTGCAAGTTATTTGTGTTCCTTGTAAGAAGATCTGGTTTGGGCCCTCAGTTGTACTATCATAGAGATGTAGAGTTACAAAATGGTATCGGAGTCAACTAAGGTTACAAGATCTACAAGAATAATTTGTTCTTTGTTTATTTTCTTTTATCTCTTCATATTTCATCCTTCTTTCTGCCTCCAGATCATCATGATGAAGGAGCCATAAAAAGTTTCAGGGTCTCACCAACCAATGGTGAGAACAAACTTATTTTTGTTTTAGCGAATCTATGTTATGGCAACAATGATATACAGTTTCCATATCCTACATTGATACAATTTCTTGAAGAGATGTAAAACTACAGCTCATCAAACTTCAGATCTGATCAAAGTCTTACAGTTCTAATTTAAAATTGCTCTCAGGATGATAAGTGTTCGAGTTATATTATATGAAGCCAGTTTGAGAACAATAATGTAACTCATACATAAAAGTTGTGATGGAATCATATAAGAATTGACAGATTTTATCATTTTATTTAGAATCAAGTCGGCATTTGTAGCATATATTGGCTGCTGTCCTGTGATCTTGATGACTCTTTTTGGTGTTTTGTTAATACAGTAATCAAGCCAGTACCTCCAGTAATTTTAGAGAAGAAACCTTTCCTGTTCTGTCTACCAATCCAAAACCCTTTGTCCCAAATTTAGTCCCTATAAACCTCTCGATCTCTTACACCTACCACTTACATATCCAATTATATAAAATCCTGCAATAGCAAACTATAATCAGCAGAGAGTAAGAATGTGGAGCAAACAGATGCCAACAGCAATCTCATATCTTCTGAAGTTGACATGCATATCATGGATCTTCAGAGAAATGACATTTTCTATTAGGTTCCAGAAAAAAGTGGTCCTCACTATAACAATGATAACCTAAGCGATTATTTAATATGTCATACATGGATTTATTTGCTTTTAGTAGTATTTGAGTGAATACTTGTGTTTCAAGGAACGAAATAACTGTCCTACAAGAAAAATATACACAGAATTCCTAAGCCATTTGACCTGAAGCGTGATAGAGGCAGCACAGCACTTATCCAGATAAGGTCAAATCATAGAAAAAAAAGATAGCATGCCACCACCCACACTCTTCAGATAGTTGAGATAGTACTTAATAGAATGATACCAAAAAGACCAAGGTGACACTCAATACCATCCATACCGGTGGCACACAGAAGACAACCCCCAAGAGACATCCAAGCCTAAGTTGGATTTCTCTATAAAAAATGATAGATGTAAACATGATAGAATGCCCTCAAAACTTTTGTCCCATATTTAAGGAGGTTGTAGATCCCAATGCCCCCAGGAGAGCAAAACCATATGAACAAAGCAGGGCCCCCCCACTTTACTCATCCCAAACCTCTGTACACTGAACAAGACTATAAGAAATGCAACCGAAATCATCACCACTTAATCTGCAACAATAATAGGAAAATTAAAATGAATAACTGCAGCAGTATATCATGAAAGAGCAGATGCATAGATAAAATAAAGAAGCATTATTTCAATCTTACGAATGTAGTTTCCATTACAAATATCGAAGGTCTATAGCATAATGATCAAGCACAGAAAATACTGCTGGACAGGCTCACTACCCTAGGAAAATCAGTGTGAAAAATAAGAGTGTAAGTATGTCTTGAAAAGGACACAGATCTTTTCCTTCAAATGAAACATATTATTCATGAAATCGATATGTGAAAGATATAATGTACATTTATATGATGTAGAAATTCAAATATGGTAGCATGAATTCATCTAAACAAATCTATAAATGTATTCACACTTCTTTCTTTATGTTTGAATGAACAAGCAAAAGTGATAATTTCTTTTAAAGTTAATGTTTCCAACTGCATCATGATTGTGAGCACAGCCCTTGGATTTTCGCCACGTGCAATTAATGTGAAGTTGTGAACAATATCAGAAAACGTCAGGTCAGAATATTGATGCGAACTTCAAGGTCATGATTACATCCCAAATACATTCCCTTTCTAATTAGGTTGAAGTCAAGACAGTGAACATACTAAGAAATGTTCACTTGTGAAGAGTCTGATCGCCATCTCTCCTACATAACATCTGCAGACAGATTATAACACTGACCTCCACATTCTCTTAGTTTCAAACTCCCACTAGAAGGACCAACTCACAAGTACTGATCACACAAATGGGAATCAACATCCTAGAGGAAACCCTCTTTCAACTTGTAGGACTTCTGGAAAAAAATCCGCTAATTAGAAGTGGAAATTGGTCAGGTAGGTTCGTGTTCAGGGGCTGGTCTGAGGTGCGGATTTTAGAGAAAAACTGCTAATCTGAACCTAGCCTGTTTATTATGCAGGACAAAAATTGAAACCTAAATCCAACTCATTTAATAAACAGATTACCCAACCCGATTGGCTTAAATTTTTGGTTGCTTAAGAAACATGTCAAGTCAGATCAAGTCTCCAGGAACCTGTGTATCCAATTTGACATAGGCAGAAGAGTCATAAACAGGTTATAAATGGATCAACCTGACTTAAACCAATTATTACAGATATCAACGGGTTAAATGGGTCAGAACTTTGAACCTAAATCCAACCCATTTAATCAATAGGTTCAGTCGTGTCAGCCTGTTTATGACCGAAACCGTTCACGTCAGACCAAAACCTGCTTATCATGGGTTGGTTCGTGTTACGGATTGCCATCCTACTTTTAATTTATTTATAACCATAACCTCCGACAGATTGAAAACAATCTTATTATTAGGAGTAGAAATACAGTCTGCCACCGCCAAAAAATAAGTCCAGGATAATGTTAAGATCAGCAAAGCATTCAATGCACCAGCTTCTCATGACACGACAAAGGAGGAAGGATGTGATAAGATTTATAATGTAAACAATAAAAATCGGAGAAAGACTGTGGTTATTGACATAGGAGACATGAAAAGCTGATTGGAGCCAATCCTCTCTCTGTGGATAAGTTGCATCACATCCATGGCCAATAGTCTGGTTAACCGTGGAGTACCTGGAAGGCCACAATTCAAGGATGCTTGGATAAATCAGCTCATGTCTTCGACTAAAGAGCTACTGCAAGCCCCACATCTTCAAGGGATCTTCCATGTCCCACATTGGCTATTCAACAGGAGGCTAGTGTTTGGGCAAAAAGATGACACGAAGGAGACAGAAGTGAAATTTGAAGACCCATTTCTTACGGAGCTGGCTAATGACAAATCCAATCAGAATTAACTGGACAGCTGAATACCCAATCATTGATCATGTATTACCAATGATTCAACAAACTTACTAACAAAAACACAAAACTTGAGGATCCTATAATTTAAGATCTATCAGCTAAAGAACAACTAGTAGAAGAATCAAAGACGGTGGATGAATCACTCATTGCAATTAATTCATCTTCAATATAATACGTCACCAATTTTATTTCATCCAAACAATGAAAGAGTGCAACTACATTGCAGATCCAATATCTAACATTTTATATTGGCCTCCACCATCAGATCATAGATTTTCAATTCATCATGAATTCACGATGATCTTGAAACAAGCTCCTGGAAGCAGAAGCAGCTGATATATATTGTAGTTTGTATTAGTTATGTATTCTAGCTAATTAAATATTTTTCTTGATTCAGAATCTTGTCAAAAAAAAAAACATAATTTTTTAAATAGGCAATATTGGGAAGGTTTTCGATTTATCAGGATTATATTGAATTGACTTACCTACATCTTACAATCACCTTATTGTGAACATATGTATATACCAATTGTCAGCCAAATGGGAAAAGAAAGTGAGATATACAAGGCACAGGCATGCTTCAAGGCCATTCCAATATATGCATGAAAATGTTACAACTACTTGCTAGATTGACCATCAAAAACTATCATATTTAACAAATAGCATGACATTTCTTGCAAGCATGCAGCAGTAATATATGCATCCGTACTTGAATTTATAATAGAAAACTGTAATATAATATGCAGATATTATCTAAGATAACGGAACAATAGTAAGATTACCAGTGCATGCTCATTTTTCCCAAGCTGGTTAAGCATAGCATGCTGAAACAAAATTCCAATATTTTCTACTATTAGCAACTAAAATTAGAGGTTTACCTTGTTGAACACTAGCTATTCCAACCTTCAGTCCACTCACAGCTGACATGACAGTAATTTTCAAAAAGGAACAAACAAAAAGGTATAAATAATGACAAGGGGATAAACAAAGAATGAACATTCTATACATTCCTTTTGCTGAGAAACTGATAGAGGTTATTATATTCAGCAATAGTATGTTGAGAAGCATTTTTGTTGATTCTAATGAGAGTACAACGTACAAGGGTGACAACTCCATCTGCTATGACCATGGAGGTGCCAAACAGCGCCAACATTAGAAATAACTTCTTCAATGTTAATGAAGTCTCAAGATGCTCCTTAATTTTTAGAGACCTCTCAAGCTTTGGTGATGGCACCTTGAGACGGAAACTTGATATGGGAGCATCAGAAGGCAATTAGTTTGGAAGAAGACTTGCCTTGTTTTCCTGCATATCAATGAATACAGAGCAAACATGCCCC
>JAOXJJ010000725.1:19301285-19314583 GCA_025769935.1 Phoenix roebelenii | reverse complement strand
GGGAACATGTATTCAATGTGAATGTCATAATGCTTCTCGACAGCATCAAAGAACCTGTATGTCTCTGGGTTCAGCCTTCCAGTGTCAAGGCTGAAGACTCTGAAAGGCCGACCGGTCAACCGAGCATACTCTATTAATGCAACATCCTCCGCTCCACTGTAGAAGAAAAGCAACAAATCAGTCCAAATTTTGTTTGGCATGATAAGGATTTAGATCGTGAACTTTTTGCCTCTCTTCAATCCAAGCAAAAAAACACCTAATTAGATAGGATGCAGTGTACGTGCGTGTATGTGCGTGGAAAAGATATCGGCAAATGAGAAGGCATGTTTGCAGTTGAGGATTCATTAACTATTTTGGGAACTCCCCTTGAATCAAAAAACAGAAAGAAAGAAAGAAGAAAAATATCCATCAGAAGTTCGAGGGAAATTTATATACTTTCTTTTCTAAGGGGTAACTATTTCGGCAAACATACCATCACACACCAAAAAAAAATAATCGAACATACTTTATTGTTAGATTCAATTATATATGAAACATGTTGAGACCTAATCCTTGAAATATGCAACATGTCGATGGAAAAGGTAGCATTCAAAATAAAGCAGAAAAATTTACAGGTATGACTGAAATAGATCGGAAATAAAATATATAAGCTTTCGAATCGAATCATGGTGAAGAAACCAGATAAATCCATCCGATCAAATCAATTTTTTATCTAACATGGATCGAATATGATACTTGGGCTGGTCCATGATGAATAGAACCAGACAGAAATGGGTGCGGCTACTGCTCGCACCCACAAATAATAATGGTACCAAATTGTTATCATGTGACAGATATGACGGCTTTCACGGTTGAAGTTGATGGAAACAACGACACTTTGTCTCTTACTAGGATTTAAAATGGAAATAAATATACACCATAACCACTGTGAGTGGATCCAAAGGCCTGCGACATGATGAGCGTTCGATCCACCATCAAACAGTTCAAAAGTGATATCAAGAAAATAAATTATATATAACACGTAGTCCCAAAAAAATGGAAAAAAAACGTTATGGGCCAGGGTTATGGGTTCCCTCAATCAACAGCATATTCCTAAGGCTTTCATAAACTCTATTACGGAATCGTAATCGAAATTTTAGACAAACAAGGGGAGAAATAAAAATAAGAGAAAAAAAAAGGGGGGGAGAGAGAGAGAGAGAGAGAGAGAGAGAGACGAGATTAAACCTGAAGGCGATGGCGATGTCGTTCCCAAATTTCTCGAGGGCCTTATCCATGATCTCGAGAGGAGAAGCGTTCTCGAGCTCGCTCGCCAGCTGATCGTAATCCACCTTCTCTTCCTCCTCCTCCCTCACCCTCCCCTTCTCCTCCACCACCGCTTCCGCTATCGTAGCCGGCGCCGCCGCCAGCGGCGCCACGAAGTCGTTCCTCCTGGCGGGCTCCACCGCATGGAGCGGCTTCACGGCCGATCGCCTCCGGGAAGGACAGTTGAGCGTCGACGGCACGATCGACGCCTCCAGATGCCTCACGGATCCAATTAGGGCAGCTGCGCCAAGAACCAAGAACCATCTATCTCAGAGAGGGAAAATAACAGAAATAAAAAACCAAAGAGAAGAAGAAAATTCGGAGAAAGAAACCGCACCTCTGGCATCGCAGGAGATGAGCGAATGCGAAGAAATTGAACCGGAAATCACTGAAGCGGAAGCCATTAGAACAGAACTGTAACTTCTTTTCCCTCTCCAAAAATCAAGAAACGCTCGAAGAAAGCTTCGATCTCGCGGGCGCCTTTTTAATTCTTGGCTTTCCCTCGGGGTTGGGGGATTTTGGCAAGAGAGAGATGGGAATAAATAATGGCCGCGGGAAGGGGAGGGCGTTCCGGTTCAATGAACCTGGACGCAGTTTGGTGCAATGGCCCGGCTGACACGTGGCGAGAAAGGATTGGAAGAGTCTATCGCGCGTCGCGAAGTGCTTCCGCCAAATTTGCGGAGCGCGGAGGCGGGCGGAGCTGGGGAGCGAAGCGCTTGCGTCATAGCCCAGATAAACAACGTATAAATAAAAACTCATTAGAGCAGTTAAATATAAGGACACTGATTTCGAACCCATTCCTGAACCCAGAAGAAGGATTGGTTGGCGTGCGGGGTTTGAGCGGCGTTGTGCTTTGGGTTGGGCGTGGGTCTGTGATTTGATTTTTTTTTTTTTTGCTAAAAAAAAAAAGGGAAGAGAGGGAAGGGACAAGCCCACCCCCGTGTAACAGCCTGACCTCCACCTCGTTAGGAGAATGTTCGATGCAGATAAAAATGACCGTGTGTTGGGCACTTCGGCCGGTTTTACTCATATCCTTTTCATCCGTGAGCCGGTTTGGTTTCTTTGATATTTTTATTGAGTTTTTGAGGAATAAACCTTCGGGGAAGGATGCTTCCATGTAGATTCGAAAGTTGTGTCCAGGATTCCGCCAATTTTTTGGATGGTGCATGGGGGGCGTCCGTGGAATGTGATGGTGATTGTTAAATTTGGGAAGTCAGAATTCGACGACTCAGCCCTCTCCTTTTTCGTTTTACTTTAAAGATGATGAAATCTATGTCTTAGATTTTGTGATGGAGAGGGCACATATGTGGAATAAATTGACTTCTACAGGACCGAGAAAACAGGAAAACAGAAAAACGTAGAGCAATCGAATAGGATATTGGGTCTCTGGCTAGGAAGGTTTGAAAGGGTGAAGTTGTAGCTATGGGGAACACAATTAATAGAAGATATATATAAAAGTTGAATAATTTATGAAAGCCTAAAAAATATTCGTTTCTAGCGTCGCATGTCCTTTTTCTTTTCCGTTTTTGCCAAATTACTTTTTTTTTTTCCTTTTTAGCAAACTTGGACACAACTTTGATAAGCCGGCTCAACTTTGATAAGTGTCTGGCCCCCAAATGTATTTATTATAGTAAATTTCAAGATAAGTGTCCAAATGCATTGGTACTTTTGGGGGTCTCAAATACAACGTATCTTTATAGCTATAAATGCACTGAGAACCCGAATGCATTGGTACTTTTGGAGGCCTCAAATACTAGGTATCTTTATAGCTATAAATGCATTGAGAACGTATCTTTATCTAAAGAAATTTATTATTTCTTTCTTTATTTATGCATTGAGGCCTCCAAATGAATTTATATTGGAGCATTTGAGTTCGCCTTAAGCCTCCAATTGCATTGAGCCGCTCATGCTTTGATTAGTGGTCTATTCGCTCAACGTGGTGAGCCACATCTCTCAAATCGTCCGCTTAATTTGCTCCTATAGATTATATGACAAATATAACATTTTTTAATGTGCAAAAAGTATCTGAAAATTATGTTTAGCTGGAAACTCGAGTCCTGTTAAGAATCAAATCCAATAAATTGATACAATGATAATTTTGGATTCATTAGCCATGGAGATCATTTTCCGTTCTAGTGAATGTTGTGTAATGCCACAGCTATTTTCTTACTAGCTAAATGGTGCATTAAACTTTTTGTCTCCTGGCTTTCCGTGATTTACTTTGTATATATTTTCACCAACCGTTGCTTTCAATTGCTATTTTATTTAATTTTTTTTTAAAACTTATACCTAATATATGGCTTTTAGAGATATCACAAAAGACTAATACACCATTTTGTTTTGGTCATGCTTATGTTTTATGGCAGATGGAATCACCAAGACCATGGTTGACCCACATGAAAATTTTCACTTTCTTAATTGCTTCATTTATAAGTCATATTATTGCCAGGACACAAGAGTTCAGCTGCAAATGATGCTGCAAATGATGTTTTAACAAAGATTTGATATTGAAGACTTCATGAAGGATGAAACATGGCAGAGCGTGAAGCCATATATACTTTGTCGAATCGGAGAATGATAAGAATGGAAACTGATACTCATCAAATTGAGCATGCCATGCCTCGGTGCCTTGTGCAATCCTTTAGGTGGCTTCGTGTTCAAACAATTCTTAAGAACATTATTAGTGAAAGCCAGGTTGCGATTCTACGTACGCCTCTTTGACCAACCGCTACTGAAGTCATCATGCACGTCAGCTTGAAAGAAATTATTACTGAAGCTTAGTTGAGAGGTGGAAATGAGTTATATATATGGGGTTCGGTCACTAAATCAAAATTTTTAAAGCGAATTGGTACCAAATTGCTCTTTCGAGCCCGTGGCAATTGATAGGCTTTGCATATTCAGTAGACTTATTGACCTAATACAAGGCACTACACTCATTTTGTCAAATGTCAAAGCCATGAATCTTCAATATTGTTGCACCATGCTTAATTAAGTGATTTGTTCTTCATATTTCCAGAATATCCCACATGACTGATGACAAGACACCATATAACGCGGATCCCCACTCTTGTACCAAGATTGTTTTGGAGTGGCAAGTGTTACTAAAAGAAGTGCTATGATGGAGAGTTTGATGTGCAAGTACATATCTAGGGACAAGGTTGTTTTAAGGGTCAGAATGGCTGGAAACCGGTTCAAGTTGAGGAAAGCTGGCGTTTTTCATGAAACAATTATAATTTTTATTTATGGCACTGCAACTTTATATGTTAAAGTTTAGGCCCTACTAGGGGTGTATATAACTAATATGGGGCCAGGAAAAATTGACTGTCATCTCAACTGACTGAGGAATTCAGGTTCTAATTAGTTGATTAGGCAAGCAAATGTGTTGGGGAAAAATGAATCATCCAAAGCGCGTGGTCAAACCGCCGGCACTCAATGGTGAACGCAACGACGGCAAACATGCTCTTGGCAGTTCCGACCTCAGAGTGCCCGACCTCAAAACGCTCAACCTCATGGCGCCCGATCATAGAGCGCCCAGTCTCGGCATAACAACCACAGAGCCCACGACCTCGATCTCGGCATGGCCATTGCAGGCACAGTCTCGGCAGAGTTGAGCTCGGTCGACCTCATGACCGAGGAAGACCCAGTCAAAAGAAGAAGCAGATCTCCCCACCACACCGAAAATCAAGCTCTCCATATTCGGAATCAAATCCCGCAATCTCCGCCTCAACGGCTGTCAATATTTGAATGCACCCGATCTCAACAGATCGCCAGCTAGCCCGAAATCTCAAGTCGTTATGGTAACTCATTGATTCACGCAATCATGCCCGATCACAGGTAACCGCTGCACCCCTTATAAAAAGGGGGGAGAGTTCTGGGTAGGGGATCGCTTCTCCGCTCCCAGCCAATACATCTTCATATCATTCCTCTCCATTACTTTTCCCTATAAAAAGCCCCTCTCTGACTTAAGCATCGGAGGACCGGCCACTGGCTTCTTGCAAGTCTGCCGGAGACAGCCGTCCGCTACCACGCCAGCTAGAGCTCCTCCTCCTCGGTCCGCGGTCACCTCCGGGTCCAATTTTCAGCAACAGTTGGCACTAGAGGAAGGGATCGAGTCGTGACCATGAGATTAAGTAGCGGAGGAGCCTCTAATGCCTCTCGGCATCGCACACCAAGTCCTGGACACTCTGTCCAGAACCCGCCATCAAGGCCTCCGGCGGATCAAGTTCCTCGATCCAGCCAGAGCAATTCAACATGCTGGTGCGGCAAGTTCAGGCCCTGGCAGCAGCAGTCCAAGGCCTGCAACACGTGGAGGCCCCTCCCGCGCCACCTCCGCGGGATCATGTTCCATCGACGCTCCTTCTAGATGGACTTGTGTCTCAAGGTCGAGACCCCCATGACTCATCGAGGGTCAACAATGGAGGACAACGCTGTTACCAGAGTTCAACTCGAGCGTCCCCCCGAAGAGAGGCACTAGGAAGGAACCAGGACAAAAGATTGCAGCCTTCCGAAGCCGAGTCGACCCTAGGTCAGTCGATACTGGAGCAGACCACCATGATGATTTTCCAAGGTGGAGAACTCAACAAGAAGGTCGAGAAACTCGAGTGGCAGGTCGAAGCTCTCCAGGACCAGAGGGCAAGGTATGAGGGCGACCTTGAGTTCACCACCAAGTCGCCTTTCTCCTGCCGGATTGAGCACGAACCGATCCCACCAAGGTTCAAAATGCCTCAAATAGAGCCCTACAACGGGACCACTGACCTCCTGGACCACTTGGAAAGTTACCAAACTCTCATGGCGTTGCAGGGATCCTCGGAGGCCATGCTCTGCAAGGCTTTTCCCACAACTCTCCGAGGAATTGCTTGGCTTTGGTTCTTCGGTCTAAAGCCGAGCACTGTGTCATCCTTCGAGCAACTGGGTAGGCAGTTTGCTGCCAATTTTGCTGCCAGCCGACGCCAACGACGGACGTCGGATTCTCTTCTCGACATCAAGCAAAAAGAAGGATAGTGCCTCAAGGACTACATCGACCGTTTCACTACCGCAACTTGGGAGGTCCGCGAGCTCAATCAGTTGATTGCCATGTCTGCGTTGAAAACAGGAGCTCGGACCTACAAGTTCCTCTTCTCCCTCGAGAAGAATTTTTCCACCAACTTCATGGAGATGCTAGCCCAAGCTCGGAAGTATACAAAGGCCGAGAAGGCCATGGCTTCTCGATGAGATACCGCCGAAAATCCGCAAAGGGGGAGAAGAGACGTCATGAAGAACGTGGTCGCCTGAGGAGCCGGTCACCCCGTTGCGAGAAAAACATGCCTCGGCTGAGGAGTCCTCCTTGCCCGAGACCGCGCCCCCGATCGAGATCACCACCTCGGCAGAGAACACCCTAAGGAGGTACGGGAACTATACTCCCCTCATTGATTCCCATGGAGATAGAAGGCCAAGGCTATCTCCAACCGCCGCCGCCGATGCGAGACTCTGAAGCTCGGCAACGCTCTAGGAAGTACTGTCGCTTCCACCGAGACCACGGCCACGATACCGAGGAGTGCTTCTGACTCCGAGATGAGATCGAAGCACTCATTCGTCGAGGGGTGCTTAACCGGTTCATGCAGAACCGGCGTGACGAAGGAAGACCAGCGGAGAATACTGTGCCACCTGAAGGTCAAAACGACAACAGGCCCATCGCTGCCACCATCAACACCATAGGGAAAGGCTCGACCGAAAGGAGCTCAGCTGAAGAACTGACCGAGAGAAAAGTTCCTCCAAAGCATCAACGCACATTTGAAGCCATCTCGTTCTCAGACAAGGACCTAAAAGGAGTTGAAACTCCTTATGACGACGCTGTGGTCGTTTCTATGGTCATAAATAAATTCGATGTAAAATGCATTTTAGTTGATAATAGAAGCTCGGCGAACGTTTTATATTATGATGCTTTCCAAAAAATGGGAATGACGGAGGGCCAGCTTCGAAGAATGAATGCTCCGCTGGTCGGATTTACCGGAGATTCGGTCTCGGTTGAAGGCATAATTAACTTACCTATCACAGTCGAGCTCGCTCCTCGGGAGCACTGTGAGGACAGACTTAAGAGCACAGGAAGGGAAGTTAATGAGTATTACATACAATTACACTTGACTATGTAAATAGATCTTTAGAGCACAGATGGTCTAGTGGAATGGATATTCTTCAATTAAAAACTCTAGCAAATAACCTTGTTTCAGTATCAGGGAGGCAGATGGTGGGTATGTATTTGTGATCTTGCCTATTAGACCTGATTCTATATAACAGGTGTTTTAGAAGTGCAATAACTTGATCACGCTCATGATCTGTTATTGTGACATGTCTTGAATTTTATACCTCATCCTCGGGAATACAGTGTATTTTAGCTACAGGGCATGCTCATGATTTTACTAAGCTTCCAGTTTATCCTTCCTTGTAAAGCCGGTTAAAATCTTCGAAAACTTACAAGGTATCATTGCTGTGTTCTTCCATTGATAGTGTATATATATATATATATGTGTGTGTGTGTAAATTGAATCAACTTCGTCGTCCAAGATACATGATTGATGTTATAGCTTGCAAAGGGTATTGTTGGAAAAAAATGGATCACTCAAAGCACGTGGTCAAATCGCCGGCACTTGATAACAAACGTGATGACAGCAAGCATACTCTCCGAGCGCTCGACCACGGAGTGTCCGACCTTAGAGCGCCCGACCACAGAACACTCGGTCTCGGCACCGACATCCCCAAAGCTCACAACCTCGATCTCGGCTGAGTTAAGCCTGATCGACCTCAAGGCCAAGAAAGATCCAGTCAAAGGGAGAAGCAAACCTCCCCACTCCACCGAAAATCAAGTCCTCCTCCTCCTCATCGGAGATCAAATCCTGCGATCTCCCCTCAACGACTGTCAACATTTAAATGCACAAAATCTTGACGGATCGCTAGCCAGCCTAAAATCTCGGGCCGTTTACGGTAACCCATTAATTCACACGATCACTTCCAATCGCTATGGCAACTTATTAATTCGCACAATCACGTCCAATCACAGGTAACCCCTACACCCCCTCCTATAAAAAGGAGGGAGAACTCGAGGCAAGAGGAACCTTTTTCCTTCGCCCCCGGCCATTATTTTTCTCAATTACTTCTCCATTATTTCTCTCCATTAAAGATCCCCTCTGACTTAAGTATCGGAGGGCCGGCGCTGGAACCTCCGGCCATTGGCTTCTTGTAGGTCCGCCGAAGACAGCCGTCCGCCGCCGCACCACCAACCGGAGCTCCTCCCCCTCGGTTCGCAGTCGCCCTCGGATCCAATTTTCGGCAACAGTTGGTGCTAGAGGAAGGGCCCGAGTCGTAATCATGAGATTGAGGAGCAGAGGAGCCTCCAGTACCTCTCGACATCGCGCACCAAGCCCTGGCCACTCAGTCCAGAACCTGCTACCAAGGCCTCCGGCAGATCAAGTCCCTCAGATCCAACCTAAGCAATTCAACACGTTGGTGCAGCAAGTCCAAGCCTTGGCAGCAGCAATCCAAGGCCTGCAATGCGTGGAGGCCCCTCCTATGCCACCTCCGCAGGTTTAGGTCCGATCCGCGCTCCTTCTAGAAGGGCCTATGTCCCAAGGCCGAGATCCCCATGACTCTTCAAGAGTCAACAATGGAGAACGGTGCTGTCACTAGGGTTCAACCCAGGATAAAAGACCACAGCCTTCGGAAGCCGAATCGACCCCGGGTCAGCCAGTAACTGGATAGACCATTATGGCGACTTTCCAAGGCGGAGAACTCGATAAGAAGGTCGAGAAACTCGAGCAGCAAATCGAGACGCTCCAGGACCAGAGGGCAAGGTGCGAAGGCAACCTTGAGTTTACCACCAAGTCACCTTTCTTCCGCTAGATTGAGGGCGAATCGATCCCACCGAGATTCAAAATGCCTCAAATAGAGTCCTACAACGGGACCACCGACCCCCTGGACCACTTGGAGAGTTACCGAGCCCTCATGGCACTGTAGGGATCCTCGGAGGCTGTGCTCTGTAAGGCTTTTCCCGCAACCCTCCGAGGAACGACTCAGCTTTGCTTCTCTGGTCTAAAGTCGAGCACCGTGTCTTCCTTCGAGCAGCTTGATAGGTAGTTTGCTGCCAACTTTGCCACCAGCCGACGCTAGTAGCAAACGTCGGATTCTCTCCTTGACATCAAGCAAAAGGAAGAAGAGTCCCCCAAAGACTACATCGACCGTTTCACTGCCGCAACCTGATAGGTCCGCGAGCTCGATCAGTCGATCGCCATATCCGCACTGAAAATAGGAGCTCGGTCCTACAGGTTCCTCTTCTCCATTGAGAAGAATTTTTCCGCCGACTTCACCAAGATGCTGGCCCGAGCTCGAAAATATGCAAAAGCTGAGGAGGCTATCACCTCCCGGCGGGACGCAACTAAGCAAGCCTCAAAGGGGCAGAAAAAGCATTGCGAGGAGCACGACCACCCAAGAAGTCGGTCTCCCCGCTGAGAGAAGAACCTGCCTCATTTGAAGAGTCCACCTCGTCAGCGGGTGCAACCCCGACTGAGGTCCCCACCTCGACCGAGATCCCCACCTCGGCCGAGATCCCCGCCTAGACCAAAGATTCTCCCGGGGAGGTATGAAAACTATACTCCCCTCAATGCAACCCGGGCAGAGATCATCATGGAAATAGAAGGCTAAGACTATTTCTGACCTCCACCCCCGATGCGGGAATCAGAAACTCGGCAGCGCTCTAGAAAGTATTGCTGCTTCCATCGAGACCACGACCACGACACAAAGGAATGCTTCCGATTTCGAGACGAGATTAAAGCACTCATCTGCCATGGGGTACTCAATCGGTTCGTGCAGAACCGATATGATGAAAGAAGGCCAGCGGAGAATGCTGCACCGCCTGAAGGTCAAAACGACAACAGGCCCATTGCTGGTACCACCATGGAGAGAGGCCCGACCGAAGGAAGCTCAGCTGAAGAACTGACTAAGAGGAAAGTCCCTCCGAAGCGTCAACGCACCTTTGAAGCTATCTCATTCTTGGACGAGGATTTAAAAGGAGTTGAAACTCCTCATGATGACGCTGTGGTCATCTCTATAGTCATGAATAAATTTGATGTAAAACATATTTTAGTTGATAATGGAAGCTCGACAAACATTTTATATTATGATGCTTTCCAAAAAATGGAAATAATAGAGGGCCAGCTCCGAAGAATGAATGCTCTGCTGGTCGGATTCACCGGAGATTCAGTCCTGGTTGAAGGCGTGATCAACTTAACTATCACTGTCGGGCTCGCTCCTCGAGAGAGCACTATGAGGACGGACTTCCTTGTGGTCCGTCTGCCTTCGGTCTACAACGCTATCCTTGGTCGACCAAGACTCAATGCCCTCCAAGCCATAGTCTCGACATACCATCTGCTCGTATGGTTCTCTACCAAACAAGGAGTCAGTGAAATTTGAGGGGATCAGTTGACAACCAAGCAATGTCATATGGCGACCCTCAAAGCAAAGCAACCAATCAAAACACCAAGCTGGGCAAAACAATCGACTGACGCATCAGCCCAAGTTTCAGACCATGCACCGCCCATCGAAACCCTGAAGGTACGAGACGAGCCCAGGAGGAAATGGGCAGAACCTAGCAAGCTCCTTATTCAAATCCCTTTGAGAAAAGATTATCCGGGGTAGACCGTACATATCAGCTTTGGCCTGAGCCCTCGCGAGCAGGATCACTTGATCAAGTTCCTCCAATCCAACACAGACGTCTTCGCCTGGTCGCCTATTGATATGCTAAGAATAGATCCCGAGGTCATGGTCCACCAACTCTAGTGAAACCAACCCACAAGCCCATGAGGTAGAAGAAACGGAGCTTCGCACCGGAACGACAGCAAGCAGCGGCCGAGGAGATTGACAAGCTTCTCGAGGCCAGCTTCGTCCGAGAAGTCTCCTACCCAGATTGGATTGCCAACATAATCCTTGTGAAGAAAGCTAATGGAAAATGGTGCATGTGCGTGGACTACACCGACCTGAACAAAGCCTGTCCAAATGACAGTTTTTTCCTTCCCAGGATCAACCAACTCGTCAATTCCACCTCAGGACACCAACTGCTAACCTTCATGGATGCCTTCTTGGGATACAATCAGATTCGGATGGTACCCGAGAACGAGTAGAAGATGACATTCATTACTAACAAAGGCCTCTACAGCTACAAGGTAATGCCCTCCAGGTTAAAAAATGCCGGAGCTACCTACCAGAGGTTGGTCAACAAGGTCTTCAAAAATCAGATAGGTCGAAACATGGAGGTCTATATGGACGACATGTTGGTAAAAAGCCAAACAACCAAATGTCATATAGCCGACCTCGACGAAGCGTTCTCGACCCTCCGAAAGTATCGAATGAAGCTCAACCATACAAAGTGTGCTTTCGGAGTTACCCCAGGCAAATTCTTCGGTTTCGTGGTGACCCAACGCAGAATCGAAGCCAATCCTGAAAAGATCCAAGCACTACAGGAGATGGCATCATCGAGGATGATCAAAGAAGTACAATAGCTCGCTGGACGAGTTGCAACCCTAGGAAGGTTTGTCTCCAAGTCAGCGGAACGGTGCCTCCCTTTCTTCAAGATTCTTAAACGACCGAAGGACTTTGTGTGGACCGAAGAATGTCAACAAGCCTTTGAAGAGCTCAGACGCCATCTCGCCTCCCCTCCATTACTCACAAAGCCTCAACAGGGAGAGCTCCTTTATCTATACTTGGTCGTCTCCCCGGTAGCGGTAAGCTTGGTCCTGCTCCAAGAAGAAAACAAGTCTCAAAGACCAATATACTATTATAGCCAAGTTCTAAGGAACGCCGAGACTCGATACTCCAAGCTGGAGAAGACAATCTATGCACTACTCACCTCAGCTCGGAGGCTACGACCCTATTTCCAGTGCCACACTATAGCCATATTAACCGACCAACCCATAAAGCAAGCCCTGCAACGGTCGAATCGTAACGGAAGAATTGCAAAGTGGGTGGTTGAGCTTGAAGAATTTGACCTCGAATACCATCCGAGGCCAGCAATCAAAGCACAAGTGCTCGCTGACTTCATAGTAGAGTGCACCTTATCAAATGACCCTGAGCCCAAGCTCATATTAAGAGAGGAGGCCCTGAGGCAACCATGGGTTCTATATGTGGACGGTTCCTCACCTCGAGGGATAGCGGTGTAGGCCTCATCCTCACCAGCCCGGATGGGGTGGTCATGGAACAGGCCCTACGCTTCGAGTTCCCTACCTTTAACAATAAAGCAGAGTATGAGGCACTCATTGCTGGGCTCAAGCTGGCAAAAGAGCTTGATGTCAAAAGCCTGAAGGTCTTCAGCGACTTTCAATTGGTCGTGAGCCAGATCTTGAAAGATTTTGAGGCAAGGAAGCCGTCAATACAGAAATACCTCCAACAGGTGCGAGATATCACCTCCACATTAAGTGCCTTCAACATCTAGCACATCCCTAGGGCAGAGAACGTGAGGGCGGACCAGCTGTCAAAGCTGGCAACTTTCCGCATGAGCGAGCTCCCGAAGACCACGATGCTCGAGTATCTCCAAGCGCCAAGCACTGAGGAGCCTGGACTAGTTCTCTACATTAAAACTGAACCGAGTTGGATGGATGCGTTTGTCAGCTACCTGCAGAGTGAAATTCTCCCCGACGACGAGCTCAAAGCCCGCTGAATCAAGCGTCAGGCTTCCCGATACCTCTTGTACGAAAGCAAGCTCTATCGCAGGTCTTTCACCTCTCCCCTCCTTAAATGCCTCCGTCCTTCAGAGGCAGACTATGCCATGCGAGAAGTCCATGAAGGGATCTGCAAAAATTACCTAGGAGGTCAAGCCCTGATCCATAAGATTCTATGCCAAGGATATTATTGGCCTACACTTCAGAAAGATGCCGCGGATTTCATCCAAAGGTGCGACCAATGCCAACGAAATGCCAACATTCAATGTCGACCCTCAGTCCCACTAACTTCGATCAGCGTCTCCTGGCCATTTGCTC
>JAOXJJ010000725.1:19284012-19294750 GCA_025769935.1 Phoenix roebelenii | reverse complement strand
GAATTCGAGCTCGAACTCGCGCGGAAAGAAGAACTGGGTCCGAATCGTGCCCAATTCTTCTCTGGTCAGGCTCGACCCGACTCCGTCTGGACTGTGGCTTACCTCTAGCTCGAGCTCCGTTCTACAAGAGGAAGAAACTCCAGTAGAGGAAGAAGCGCCGCCCGACATTGTCTCACTCACAGTGTTCAAAAAGAAGAAAAGAAGAAAAGAAGAAAAATGCAGGAATAAAGAAAAGAGAGGAGACTGATAGCCCTCCAAGCGAATATGAAAAGAAAAACCTACCGTGGACCTCGCTGAAAAGGCTAACGGTCAGGGGAACCAAGGGGAATCGCCAAAAAACACCTTGAAGCACCCCCAGAGGAAGCTAAATAACGATCGAGAGAAGAAGAAAGCAAAAGAAGAAGAAGACAAGAGTTACGGTGGCCAAATGAAAGCTTTTAGGGCCAGACTAGGGTTTTTATATAGACTCTCTCAATGGTTCAGATCGACAAGGGCAAGCCGTGCCTCCCACCCAGATCACGCCATGTGCCGACCTCAGAAACCGAAGCAGCGTATCAATTTGGATCGATGCTTTAAATGTAGAATTGAAGCGGTGTCTCATCGGATACTGGAGCCTCATCATGAACCCACGGCTCGAAACCACCTTGAAAAGCAAAAAGTCGCTGCCTCGTGCTCTCATTAAAGATGCCCTTAAAGCGCTCAAAACGACGGAGCAATTTAAAGCCGTCCGATCTCACCGGCATGATGAAAATAACTACTTCCTTCGCCTGAGCTCGTAAACGGCTCGAACTCAGAAGTTAGGGGGTAGTGTTGGGAGAAAAATGGATCACTCAAAGCACGTGGTCAAATCGCCGGCACTTGATGACAAACATGACGACAACAAGCATACTCTCCGAGCGCCCGACCACAGAGCGTCTGACCTCAGAGCGCGCGACCTCAGAGCGTGCGACCTCAGAGCGCTCGACCTCAGAACACTCGGTCTCGGCACCGACGACCCAGAGCTCACAACCTCGATCTCGGCTGAGTTAAGCCCGATCGACCTCAAGGCCAAGAAAGACCCAGTCAAAGGAAGAAACAGACCTTCCCACTCCACCGAAAATCAAGTCATCCTCCTCCTCATCCGGGACCAAATCTCGTGATCTCCGCCTTAACGACTGTCAACATTTAAATGCACACGATCTCAACGAATCGCCAGTCAGCCTAAAATCTCGGGTCGTTTACGGTAACCTATTAATTCGCACGATCACGTCCAATCGCTACAGCAACTCATTAATTCGCACGATCACGTTCAATCACAGGTAACCCCTACACCCCCTCCTATAAAAAGGGGGGAGAACTCGAGACAAGAGGGACTTTTTTTCTTCGCCTCCGGCCATTATTTTTCTCGATTACTTCTCCACTATTTCTCTCCATTAAAGATCCCCTCTGACTTAAGCATTGGATGGCCGGCGCTGGAACCCCCGGCTACTGGTTCTTGCAAGTCCGCCGGAGATAGCCGTCCGCTGCCGCACCACCAACTGGAGCTTCTCCCCCCTCTGTCCTTAGTCGTTCCTGGATCCAATTTCGAGCAACAGGTATAATCTCAAGTACTGATAAACAAAAGAGATGCTGCTTCACAATGAAGGAGAGTAAAAGCAATGTCCCAAGCTGAATGTTCGTGAAAACAAAATTTTGATGTATACCAGCATCACGTGTAACCTTTTTCTTTTTTTCTTTTTTTTTTTCTGTTGGCACGAGAACGAAGCTGGATCTTTTCGATCGCCCCCACCTACGGGAAAGAGCGTGCGCGCGCAGCTCGGTGTCGGCGAGAATGTGCTAGCTTTCGAGCTCGGATGTAATTATTAAAAAAAGAAATCTTCTTAAATCCTATGCGGTGGAGAGAAAAATCTAGCAGGTGGGTGGCGCCGTCGGTCTGTTTCGCAGCAGAGACGGCTGAATCCTCCTTGATTTTATTAACACTAAATCTGATTCCATTTAAGAACTCGAGAGACCGCAGAATGTAAAGCAAACATTTTTTCTTGAGCCGAGCAAAACCAAAGAGAGTCAGATTGTGTCCTCCTGGCAATACCCAACCCCAGCGCTCGCTATAATGTCAACTCTCTAAATTCCCTCTGGTCTCTTCTCTCACTCACAGGTCCCACTCCCACTAGTCCCAGGACTGAATCTTTCTACACACCGGGATTGAGGCGGAGTGGGAGAGAGAGCCGTAAAAGAGGAAGGAAGGCAGTAAAATTGAAAGAGGGAGAGAGAAAAAGAGATCCCAGAATTCAACCCACCCCCTCCTCAGCTTTCCTTTCAGAATAATGCTACGCTCTTCCCCTGAGAACAATATAAGCAAAGGCCAACTCTACTCGAAAAAGAGAAACCCATGGGAATGACTCCCGTCCTGTCTATCTTCCTCTTCCTCCTCCTTTCCCTCTCCTTGTCTTCCTTATTGGCCGGTAAGACTACTTTCCAAATCTCCCCAACCCTCATCCAATCAATTCTCATGAACAATTCTTCCATCATTTCTTTGCAGCAGCGGCGAATCAATCAAAAGACGAGGAGACGCCCTTCGTCGGCGTCAACATCGGCACCGACGTCTCCAACCTTTTCACGCCGGAGGATCTGGTGGCCTTTTTGAAGTCCCAGCAGATCACCCACATCCGGCTCTACGACGCCGACCTGGCCATCCTCGCCGCCCTCGCCGGAACCGGCATCCGTGTCGTCCTTGGCGTCCCCAACAACCAGCTGCTCGCCCTGGGCTCCTCCAACGCCACCGCCGTCGCCTGGGTCGCCCGCCACGTCCTCCCATTCCACCCATCCACCCTCATCTCCGCCGTCGCCGTCGGCGACGAGGTCCCTGCCTCCCTCCCGTCCGCCCTTCCCCTCCTCCTCCCCGCCCTCCGCTCCCTCTCCTCCGCCCTCTCCTCCTCCTCGGACCCTCCCATCAAGCTCTCCACTCCTCTCCCTTTCTCCATCATCCTCGACCCCTTTCCCCCCTCCCAGGCCTTCTTCAACCAGACCCTGGCCTCCTCCTTCCTCCTCCCCCTTCTCCAATTCCTCTCCGACACAGATTCCCCTCTCATGCTCAACCTCTACACCTACTACGCCTTGATGCAGAGCCGCGGCGCGATCCCCCTCGACAATGCTCTCTTTAAACCCCTCCCACCGTCGCTCGAGGAGGTGGATCCCAACACCCTCCTTCACTACACCAACGTCTTCGACGCCATGATCGACGCCGCCTACTTCTCCATGAAAAACCTCGACGTCACCGATGTCCCCGTCCTCATCACCGAGACCGGCTGGCCCTCTAATGGCTCCCACAAGGACGAGCCCTTCGCCACCAAGGACGATGCGGACACCTACAACTCCAATCTCATCAAGCACATCCTCGACCGCTCCGGAACGCCGCTGCACCCAGAGATCACATCGAGCGTCTACATTTACGAGCTGTTCAACGAGGATTTGAGGCCGGGGCCTGTGTCGGAGGAGAACTGGGGGCTTTTCTACGGGAACGGGACGCCGGTGTACTTACTTCATTTGGCGGGGAGCGGCGGGCTCTTGGCGGACGACACGACAAGCAGGACGTACTGCGTGGCGGCGAAGGGGGCCGACGGGAAGGCGCTGCAGGCCGCGCTGGACTGGGCGTGCGGGCCGGGGCGGGCGAATTGCTCGGAGATACAGCCCGGGGAGAGCTGCTACGAGCCCAACAATGTGAGGAGCCACGCATCATATGCATTTGATAGTTACTACCAGGAGGAGGGGAAGGTGGCCGGGTCCTGCTACTTCCAGGGGGTGGCCATGGTCACCACCACCGACCCCGGTAAGTTTGCCAACTCCTTGCCCGTACTTTTATACCGACCCCAGTGTGTTTGCCGACTCTTTACTCGAGATGTCCATCGTCTATATTATGACGTTATGCTGTAGTGCATTAGTTTGAATGACATAGGATTCTAGTTGTTATCATCAGTGAGTAAAGAAAAGGGCTATTTGTTTCTGTGTGCGGGGTGGTGATGGGGTCTGGAGAGGAGATGGATTGGTGGAATTGGCATCCTTCTGCGTAGCAAAAAGGAGTGGGATTTGAAAGGAGAGGGCACTGAGGGCAAGGATGATCCGCTTGGGTGAGCGACATGGAAGACAGAGGGAGACCGGAGTACGAGCTGAGGAGTATGGGCTGGATGCTGCTGTAAATTTTGTTTGTTACTCTCAGCTATCGGAAGTTATTCGGCAGGACTTTTGGTAAGAATCTATATGCATTGACCTCCAAAAGAGTGAGCTTTTGTGTTTTTGGTGCCTGTTTCTGAACACAATGAGAATGCTTTGGGTTTCATTAGTGGTCTACTAAACAGGACATATTTTTAATTGACATTAGTTGGCTACTGGACTGAACAATTCAAACTTTTAATGCACGCATAAACCATCCAATTCTTTAATATCACATATAAGTCCTTGTGATCATGTGACATGTTCGGCTTTGGCGTTTTACTAGCTCTAGCCAGAACGAGTATGCCTGGAATACTTGTTCCTTAAAGTTAACTTACCAACGGGGAGCATTGTTGGTAGAATTTCTATTAACAATTTGTCATTGACCATTGTATCCTTATGTATACCGATCTTTTGACTCTTAGGAGAGCTTCTTCTCTGTCAAAGCCATCTGCACATCCATCCAATGTTGAAGGCTCTCTTAGTATTGATCATTTTGCATCAGGAAGAAAGGGAACTGTTGTATCAGAACAATGCAAGCTGTGATCTTTGTGGCAACATCAAGGAAGATACCAACCACTGTTTCACCAGCTGCCCTTTTACAGCACAACTTTGCTTTGAACTTAAAAAACAAAATTCTGCAATCCCTGAGTTCACTTCATTGCAAAATCTAATAGATACTTGTGCTGACCTCTCCTTATTGGACTATGAAAGAACTAGAATCGGATATACGGGATGGTGTATTTGGAATGCAAGGAATGACAGAGTTTTTCAGGGGAAACAGTGCACTGCTAATCAAATGACTCATCTTGTTTTACGCCTGGCATCTGAGTTTTATGAAGCGACATTAAAAGAAGCTGGATCTACTGATCTGCAGCAGCTGGGCACAAGCAGCTCAGTGAGATTGTCACCACTCAGTCCCAGGATGGTTTATCGGGTGCTCCTCCCTGTGGCGTGGTAAAAGTCAACTTTGATGCTTCATGGAAGAAAGATGACGCAGGGGCAGGATTTATCATCAGGGATCATGATGGTTATGCATTAAGAGCTGAGACAAGGATACTTAAGCAGCTTTGTTTCCTGAAGCAGAGCTCCAAGCAGCCTGGGAAGCGATTTTAATGGTCACTCAACAACTCAATTACACAAGGATATGGCTTGAAGGAGATTCAGGATCAACAAGTATCGCAAAGACCCCTTGAATTCAGAAGCTCAAATTCATCCCCTTCTTTTTGACATTCTTCATTGTTCAGCTTCTCTGCAGTTTTTTCTTTGCTTCCCATGCTTTTAGAGAAGCAAACCAACCTGCTGGTCTGTTGGCAGGTCTGAATGCAAACGCTGACTTCAAATCCATGCTTGCTCTGCCACAACAAATCAGACACTCTGGGCTGGCTGATGCATCAGGAGTTGGTTTCACTAGATCATAGGCAATGCTTCCTTTAGTTTACTTCCATTTTGTCTGTCTTTTATTTTTTCTTGGGGTCCTGTTGACCCCCCTAATGTACCAAAAAAAAAAAAAGAATTAGAGGTTTTATATGCAAATTGAGAAGATATCAAGGACTAACATGCTGAGAAGGACCTGTTAATCAGAAAGGTAAGCTGGGTTTGCAGTCAGAAGCTGTGTGCAATTCCCAAGTCATAGACATAACAGTGACATCTTTGTTGTGATGGCCACATGCCCGCAACCTACAATGTTGTAGACTCGTAACTGCAATAAATAGAACGGCGAACTCTTACTATAGGAATAAAATATTAATAGGAACGCGCAATATTTTTTCTTTTTTTTGAATTTTTGCTGAGTTCATACTAAACCAGATTGTTTTTGGGAAGCTTGATCAGTTATTATCCCAATTTCCTTTTAGTATACCACCAGATTGAATGGACTTTCCATCCATCTAGCCAGCTTAATTGCCCACAGCCCAACTTTCTTATATTCTGGGATGGTCCTGCTTGTTATTACCAATTGCAAATGGCACTAGCACTGCCATTAAAAACGGTCTTTTGCTTAGCATATAAGGTATCATTTTATGAGTTGCCCCAATAGTTGCATTCTCAGGGACTGATAATTTCTCCCTCTAGCTTTTAGCTGTCATTTTTGTTCAAACTTTTCATTTTATATCCATCATTATCATTATCATAATTGTTATTATTCTTATTTTTCTGGTTGTACAAGTACTTTGGTTGCTGAGAGACAAAATTGTGGTTATTTTTCAGGTCATGGGGATTGCATCTTTCCTGGAAGGTGAGAACCCTCCGAACCTTCCGCCCTCTTTTTTGTTTAAAAAAAAAAATCTTTTTATTTTTTACAGCTTAACACTCCGCTCTGAGTGCTCTCTTATTTTACATTCTAATTCCCACTCTTTCCTGCATAAATGCATTCCCTTGGTATGAAAGAGAAAAGATAATGTAATCGAAGTCTCCATGATTGTCCTCAGCTCCATAATTGCTAGGTTTAATATTACATTTCAATGATTGACAATCATGTAACTATATGCCACTATGAGTCCATCAGCATTACTATAATGGAATTTTGAATTCATGGCTTTTCCTTGAGAATATTTTCATGTTTGATGGGGAACTTGTTTAATATGCATTGTGAAGTTAAAATTTATCCATTCGCATAAAGTTCTGCCGTGGCTTCGGCCCTAATCTAAATTATGGTGGGTCCTTTTCTTTGTTGCTTTTGGGCAGCAAGCAGGAGAGTAACATCACCAAGGCAGGAGCCAATGCTACTCAGGCCAGTAAGGCTGAGGGATGTACCAGATTCAGACCAAGAAATAGAAGGGATCAGAGCCTCCACATTCTTTCCATGATCACGAGCATGATGGTGGTGGTTACATGATGACAGCAACAAAGAAGAATAGGAGTCTGACAAATTTTCCAGAAGAGTCCAACTGTGTTCATTCTTTTCATCAATTTGGTAAAAGCTCATGATTTTTTATACCTCTTCCTCGTTATTCATTTTTGTAATATTATTTACTCTTTTAATATTTTTTTTTATTTTTTTGTATTTATTTTTACCTTTCATTTAGTTTTTGTGGGAAAAGAATAGGAAGCCAGACAGGAAATCACTCAGAAACTAGTTTGAAGTGTGTTCATGTGCATGTGCTTGTTTGTTTCTTGCCAGTTGCCTCATTTTGAGGAAATGGAATTGAATCTGTTTCCAATGAATCTGAAGGTTGTACTGTCTCTATCATCACTTTGGAAAAAAAAAAAAAAGCACGGCAACCTGCATGGAGAAAAGCATGAAACCCTGTTCAACCATCTGCTGAAAAGTTGGCAGGCTGATTTTCTCAATCCAAACATTTGATACAGCGAACAGCATTAATTCTGTAACTAAGGACCAACAGCTATTTCACTGTAATACATGAGTACAGTAATTTTGGTGATTAGTATTTGGTGGGATCCTGCTAAGCAAATCTCATCATGCTTGCATAGTTAGATGGTTCATGGTTGTTGAAGTAACTGCTGTCATAATCTGAGAGCATGCTAATTTATTCAGACCTCCAATAGGTTATTACCATTTGGTTGTTCTCAGAAAGAAGAAATCAGTAAGCAGCAATGTTGATAGAAATTTTACACTGTAGGAAAAAGGGAATGAGTGATAACTGATAAGAAGCTGGCGCAGTCAAATTTAACAATGTTATTCGAATTTCTCCAAGTATGATAATGCACTGGTTGAAACAATGACCTATGGATTAATAGATATTTGCAGAACACCAATGACCTATGGATTACTCTCGCTTTTTTCCCCTCTAAATAAACATGTGCATTACTCTGTTGCTGTCACCATCAAGAAAGTTTATTTTGATGATTGAGAACAAGAAGGTGGGAAAAAGTCCATTACAGAACTCCAGTCTCAGGACCACTGAGAATGTTCAGAGATTGCCGGGCCTTCAAGCCTCAAGTAATCATAGAATAGCCCAAGGAACTGATTGAGACGGGGCCTGTCTGAAATATATCATGCTATCTCCTTTGGCCAACAAGGGAGCAATGGTGCTAACCACACCCAAATCATATGCTTCAAACACTGGTGGCTAGCATCAGGGTCGTTAACTCGGTTCTGAGCTAACAATGTTTATGTTAGTTGAAACAGTCAATGCCATTAAGAGAGAGCTGATATATTATTAACCTCAAGATGAGAATGGTTTGATGCCCCAATTGATAGTCTCAACTTGTAAATGCTGCTGGTTAAAGAATTAAGGTTAAACCAAATTTGCCATGTTGAAGAGCAGTAACCGTAAAAACCAAGCTTCCTGAATATGATTAAATGTATGTCTCAGAAGGGTGCTTTTAGTAATAACTTTGAAGGCAATTGGTTAGAGATCATAGTCATAAATGATAGCAATATCTAGTTGGAGCTTTTCTGTCTCATAAGAAATTATGAGAAATGTCATGCTTCGAGCCCATTACTCGGGTTGGCTATATGACAACGTCGTACACTCTCTAGGGTAAAGCCCAAGAAAATATGCAAGGGCTGTAAATTCATCATAACCTCAATATTATTAGATATATATCAATCTCACTTTATAACATGATAAAATAATCCATTACTTACGAGTGATATGAGTTATCCAATTACAAATTCCAGAGTTTTTGGATTGGTATCAGAAACTTCTAACTATTCATCCTCTTATCAAGATCTCAACCACAACTAAATATTAAGCATTTTGCAACTCTGAAAGAAGAAAAAAAAGAAGAGGTGGTGTGAGCTTTATAGCCTAGTAAGAGTCCACATACATCCATACCAATATAATATAATTTGAAATAGCAAATGAACAACTTCAGAGCAAAAACATAGATTATGAATTATCATATCAAACATCCAGTATAGCTCAATTAAAATCAACCAATATATGCAAAAACATGCATCATCTACCAAAAAATATTCATCTTACGCGAAAGTGATATACCACATATATCATCAAGTAAAACTTTTTAACTCAATAGTGGTTTCATATGTCTTATCATTCATTTCTCATTAATAGGATTCCGATTTATTAATAGATATCTTTCGATTTTGGACTAAGCACAGCCATACCCCAGGCCATGATCGGGAAGCTCAAGTACCACGTTTATGCCTGTGGCAAGGCTATCTATAATGCTACGTTCTTGCCTCTAGCGGGGCTATCTACAATACCATGCTTTCTCATCAATGGCTATCCATAATGCCACATTTTTGCTCATGGCGGTGCTATCTATAATGCCATGTTCCTGTCCATGACGTGGCTATTCATTACTTAACATGGCTAGTCCAAACACCTCTTCCTTAACCATCAATTTATTAAATCTTATTCACGCCAAGTGCATATAATATAATATTATATTCTTTTCAAAATTTCATACAACTAGTATCATACAACCAGTATCATATTCCAAACATCCAAAAAAAAATATAACATTATATTAAACTCATGTGTCAGTCTCGTGAGTTTTCTTCCTTTCTTTCTTTTTTTTTTCCGTATCTCACCTGTAAAACATGTGTGCCTGCCCCCTTCAGGCCGGAGCCTTGCAAGAAATGCATATAACCAATTGTAACAGAATTCTTCATGGGGTTAAATAAATTATTGGGCCCTTTTTTTGTAATCGCCGTAATTATACGACGAACATTCTTGTTCCAAGCATACGATCCTGAGAGGTGATGGTGTCACTTTTCCAATAGTCTTACAAAGCAAATACTCGATGGTCCAGTTGTTTTGCCCTACTAGCGAAAGCCAAGAATTAATCACAGTTGTTGGCAGCGCACAACATAAGTCTCTAGCCTGCTGTATAACCTACCATCAAGGGCCTAACAAACGGAACTCAAAGCTGCTCAAGGCACCACCAGTCCTTGGCGCAACTATCAGGTCAAGCAAAGCGCTCCAACCAAAGGGGCGCAGCGCATACATAACTTCTTAATAAAAAAGAAAAAGCATGAAGTTTTCCAGCTCTCCACATTGTGAAACTGGAATTCTTAAATTGCTTGATGGCATTCGATTAAGTTCCGTCGGCGATCCTCATTGTCATGTCTCCTTGGGTTTCTGTTCCTCTAACTAGACTAGAGCAATATATTCTAAATTGAAAGAATTGCATAAATAGTTTTTTCAAGCATACGCACGACACAGCTAAATAACCCCACAATGCAAAATGACCCAATTACAGCTGTAATAAACACTAGAGAGGACAATATATTTGAAATGTTTTAAATTTTTGGTATTTTGCAGGAAAGGTTTTACTTTTATCTTGTAATTCTGCAAAAATAAGTCACTTTGATTTTTTTGCAAAAACGGTTCCTCTTATACTTTGCTGGACTATTAGGTCCTACTGTCGAATGGATGCAAAAATTTAATGACTGCAACCGTAGTCTGGTTTGTACTGGGAGAATGGTGAATTCCAAAAAGGATCATCTCTGTAAAAAAAATTAAAGAAAAAAAAACCTAATCTTTGGCAAAATAAAGATAAAGTGGATTTTCCTTGCTACCATAGGTTTGTAAATCATGTAATTCTGATCTCCCTATATCAATTGATGATGATTTCAGCAGTTACTACCCTCAATCTCTCATCATGCCGATTGAGGTAG
>JAOXJJ010000725.1:19270110-19283828 GCA_025769935.1 Phoenix roebelenii | reverse complement strand
AACCAAATTGCAGAGAGAAATTTGTTGCTTAGCCTCTCTTCCTCCTTTTTCTGCAAACATCACAGCTTATAAAGAGTCTGCCAGCATGATTGGCCATTATCTCAAAAGATTTCCGGCTGCTTCCAAAAGAAAAGGCATTTATCGAGTTACATGACAAAATTTTGTAAATAACATGCATTAATAAAACTACATTGCATCTCAATGCTGGTGGTAACACCTTACCGACAACCACTGAACTTCTGAAGATAGGAGCAAGTAGTCAGCCGCGAACAAGAGAAAGCAAACCACCATTACAGAAGTCATTTATGGATATAGAATAGTAACAGGACAAGATAATCAGCAGTTTATACAATGCGTTCCAACCATCATGTTACTCTAGTACCATTCTACTCACCCATGCACTCATTCTATCTCAGATACTAACACAAGCCATAGATACAAGGATATCCACCACGACCCTGCTTTATATTCAAGAATCTTCAAATCCTCTGAAACTTACCATTGTTCTTTCCACCATTAAAACACCAGGTGCATGGTCAAAAGCAATGCATAATGATCACTAGGCAAAACAGGGAGTACCATCCTCTTCTTGTAGTGTGAAAGCCCTGGTATCGCTTCCATTCCAATCATATTTATATCGATCAATCTGAAATCTGCTAATTTGCATACGAACCGGTCCAATCTCTTCTGCAACGGGAAGTTACCTTTCAGCATTGGGTTGGACTTGGTATCATAAGTCCATCCATTTTCGCCAGGTCTAAGATCTGTCCAGGCATCAGCCCACCCATCAAGTTGAGGAAAAGACCCATCTGATCCCTCATCCCAGTTCATGTCACCACCAAACACAACATTTGAAGAATGGTTGAGAAGGTTGATAGCCTCTTTAGCCTGAGCCACACGTTCTGCACTGTTCATTTCCGGAGGAGTGGGGCTCTCAAGGTGGGTGGTTGCAGCAATCAGTCTATTGCCCATCCCCACATCTATATAAGCTAAACAGAGTTCTCTTCCCATTGTGGAGTTCTCAAAGGGCACGCATTGGAATTTTTTTACAGGCAACTTGCTCAACTGCAAACAGGTTGCCACGAAACATTATTCTCAGTGTCAAAACAGAAAAAAGTAAAAAAAAAATAATAACAATAACAAAATAGGGAATTATCCACAATTGTGTGTCAAGCGCACTTGTGTAGACCATGAAGGAGCATATAAGCCATTGGTAGAATAGCTTGCTACAACCATTAAAACCTTATGAAAGATAAATAACTTATGAAATCATACCCGTGCTCTTCTCACCGAGATGAAGGTACCTAATACTGGTAAAAAAGAAGCTGGCTTAACTGCATGTTATTTGATTAATTGTATGCCCGTTCTAAGTGGTAAATCTAGGTAAAGAGGGTTTCCTTGGCTTCTGAACTTAGAAGTCTCTTCTTTCTCTTAGGGGAAGCCCTTACAATGGTCAGACGATTATTTTCCCAGAGTCTGTTAAATTTTAATTCCCAAAGCCCCAACATGGATAAATTTGCCGTGACCATCAAATACAGGGAAGATGTGTCAATTTGTTGAACAAATACGAGAACCATCCCGACATTCATAATTGTGTTACAGGGGAAAAGAAAGGGGAGCAAAATGTTAGATTGGCAAGCTATTCTCTATTAAAAACCAATCGATATCGATACCAAGTATGAGATCAGGAAGGCATTCTGCACTTTTTGAGTGCACAGCATGCAGAACGAAATAATGTTCATGCATGCACAATACACATAAAACCCCTCCTCTACTTTTTCCAGACACCAAGTGGAATCAAAATCAGGAAACACAGTTCCAGCACTCATCAAGCTAGTAATAAGGAGAGAGGTACATATACATAGATTGCTGTTTGAACTCGAAAGCAACCATTATACTCTATTTTCCTATGGAAGGTCATGCGAGCTGCTAGAATCATTGTAGGACATTGTGCCAAACTTGGTCGGCCTTATCAAATTTCACATTGATTGATTTGTGATTGATTGTATCAAACTTAGTCGGCCTTACCGAATTTTGTCAGCTTCCTAATCTATATAAAGGCTGCTCATGTACATTGTAAAATCAAGACAGAAATATAATTTTCTTCTCTTATTCTTTTATTTTCAACTCGAGCAAAGAAAATGCAATTCAAATTTGGGAATAAACCTGCAACCTTGAAAACTAAAGTAGCAAAAGAAGTATACGTAAAATAATAGATTTTAATATGTAATGAAAAGAACGAGTCTTTGATGATACGTACCATCATGCAGAAATATTTTCTAGTTGCCCTCTCCGGTGGAACTGAACAATTATAATCTTTCCACCATTCAAAACTTTGGAAGATTCCATAGATATTAGGTGTGACCTCCTGCAAGATGGAACTTATTATTTCAATCCACTGTAAACGTTTAGAGAAGAAATTTTTTGATGGCAAAAAGTGTCATGCCTGAAAGAAAATCAGATCCGGGCAGTGCTGCGGTACAAGGCGGCCAATTGCTTGCATCCTGCCATGGATTTGCACATCTTCACGAAACCAGACATTATAACTCATGATTTTTATCGTTTTCGAGGCAAGATTCCGATTACCATCTCCTGCAACAGCCATCGAGTTCTGTTAGGTGAAGTGAAACTGCAGCAGGTCATGATGTAAGCCCTCGTGAAATAGTGACCTACCCAGGTGATAGGAAAAGGGACTCAGCTCGGCAGGACATCGGGAAGAACCTTGGAGATGAGTATGACCACTGCCACTGCGGCTGCCTCCGGTGTCTAACCTCTCCATCGTTATGTCACGGCGATCACCGGAGCCCGAAGACGACGGCGACGACGAGGCGCTCCACGCTCCCAGCGCCAAGAGGGCGGTGCCAGCTGCCACCGCCGCACCCACCTTCAGCGCCGTGCCCGCTGCCGAGGACTGCTGCTCTTCTCCCTCATCCGATTTCTTGTTCCGACTCTGGCGGCTTTCGCCGGGCTCACGAGAAGGAAACTCGGAAGAGCTCTCGGCGTTGCCCATCCTCCTCCTCCTCCTCCTTCTTCTTCTCCTTTTTCTTCTTCTTCGTCTCCCTTTCACAAATTCGCAGGCAGGGAGATGCTATCGGCGACCTGTTGTCAAAAAGCAGGAAGCACTCTAGCGGCAGGAGGGGGAGTGGGTGCATCAATCAGCTGAACCACGAAGAACGCCGTCACACCATGAACGAGATGCAAACCTTGACACGTAACGGCAGTGCCATCCGGGCGATCGAGCGTGGCGTGTTTTGATCCGTCCGAAGCAATTGTCTCGTGTTTTGTGGTGTGCTTGAAGAACGATTGGGCCTTTCTGCCTTCCCAACGTGGCCCGGTTCCGTGGGTTCGGTTCGGTTCAACAATGCAGTTGGGTTGGCGGCGAGCTTATACGGCCGTGGTTCAGCCTAAAGAAGCGGTACGGGCGCGGCTTAACGTCGTTCATCCGGTAACCCTACCAAAGTTTGGTATCAGTTCGGACCCAGGACAGTAGCATACAGTGCTTCTTTTTTCTTCTTATGATCCAATCCGCCAATCCGGCCAGTATTTAACCCGTCATAGATAGATTTGAATTTGGCCTTTCGGATCATAAACAGATTGATCCATTTAATCTATTTATTAATTGGATCGAATACGAATTTTACATGTAAGATCTGTTTAACCATTTAACTTGTTTATAATTTGATATCTATAGTTTTTTTATTTTATTTTTTACTAGGAGTCTGGGAGTCATTTTAAAATACTTTATAAATTTTGTTTTCATGTCCCAGACCACAGTTCCTTTTTGTTTTCATTTTCTCATTTCACCTTTCTCTCTACGACTCTACCCGAAGCTCCATCTCTATGGCGGAAGATCCCCACCCCCTTCGAGCCCCACCTCCACTGCAAGTAGTGGAAGATCTCCTCCTCCTTAGTCGGCAATCACCTTCACCACCTCCTACCATCCAAGGACCCCTGGAACCCTGCTTTAAGACCCATCCCCTTACCATCCTCGACCCCGGCAACCCCCACGATGCCTCCGGACGTCGTCGACCTGAAATCGAGCGGTGGGGAGGACGCCGGAGACGAAGGGTATCAGGAGTTTGACGACCTCCAGGAGGAATACGAGAGCACGAGGGGGACAGCGGGGGCTAGGGTTAGGGTTTCGAGCCCTCCCCTCTCTCCGTTCTCCTTCTTCGGCCCTCAAGACTCCGAGCCCATCCTAGCGGCTTAAGGTTAGGGTTTCACCGTCAACGGCGGCGACGATGAGAAGGTACAAATTCTGCAGCTCCTCAAGGTACGCTTTCTCCACCTCCATTGGGTTTCCATTCTTCTCCTTCGGTTTAGGTCGTTGGATCCATCAAACCCCTCAGAGCCCAGCCCTTAGGAGGAGGGGGAGGAGGAGATATGCTGGAAGTCAGGCCCTCCACCGGAGGAGTCGTCATCGATCTCGAGGTACCGCTGCCAGAGATCGTCGTCTTCTTCCATGGGGAGTGGCTTGAGTGGGGGTTTGTGGAAGGATGGGATCATGGGAGGAAGAGAGTAGGGCCGGCTGCCCAGCTATAGAGAGAGATTTGAAATTTTGCATAGGCGGTGGAGAACGAGATGAGAGCTCCAAAATTTTTTTTTAATAAATGGGTTAAACAGGTCGGGTTGGGTTACCTATTTAATAAACAGGTCAGTTCAGATTATAATTTTTTTGACCTGTTTAATAAACAGGTCGGGTTCAGATTTATGATTTTATGATCCGACATGCATCTGATCCGATCTGTTTATGTCTGACCCGATCCGATTGCCACCCCTAGAGGCTGGCGTACAAAGGTATAGTTTCGCATCATCATCAAATTTTCTTATTTTTAAAAATTTTAAAAATTTAATTTTTAAAAAAATTAAAAATAAAAATATGTTTGGTATAATTAATTATATATATAAATATAAATAAAATGATGGTGATCGATGTAGTGGTAATGGTGGTAAAGACAATGGAAATTATAGCAGTAGTGGTGGTGGTGGCGGCGACAATAAGAATGCCACCAATGTGGTGATGACGGTAGTGATGATGAAGTTAGTGATGATATAGTAATAGTCGCAATTATAGTGGTGAGGTGGTTTGGCAAAGGCTACGAAGATAGTGGTAGTTTAGTGAAGATGGTATGGTTAGCTACCGTAGTTATAGCGGTGGTGGTCATGGTGGTGGTAGAGTAAATAGCAGTAATAGTGATGGAGATGGTGGTGATTGTGATGGTGGCAATAAGAATGCTACCAATGTAGTGATGACGGTAGTGGTGATGAAGTTAGAGATGATATAGTAATAGTAACAATAATAGTGGTGAGATGGTTTGGCAAAAGCTATGAAGGTAGTAGTAATATAGTGAAGATGGTGTAATTATCGGCGACCACAGTTATAGCGGTGGTGGTCATGGTGGTAGTGAAGTAAATAGTAGTAATAGTGATGGAGACAATGGTGATTGCGGTGGCAATAGTAGCGGTCGAGACAATGGCGGTATTGACAGCAATGACAATAATATAGAGGTGGTGCCGATGATGGTGGTAAAAATATAATTTTTTTATTCTAAAAATAGTAAAATATAAATTACTTATTTTCTATTTTCTTATAAATAAAAATAAATTTAAAATAAATAATAATAATCTCATATACACGTTATGTCTCAAGTTTTATAATTTTTAAAAACTTGAAATAACGGAACTATACTAACGGCTACTCCAATCAGAAAAGGATGAAATGGGTTAGTTATTGGATTGACAGCCTTCAGGCAAAAAGAAATCCTGCATGAAGATACATAACGGAAATAGCATTGTCGTACAAATGGTTGGAAGTGCCACTTCCCGTTTATTTATTGGCACCCCTATTGAATGAAGAGAAGGATAACAAAGATTAGTACTTAGAAAGAGCATGAGAGTAAGCGAATGCACTAAAGAGAGTCAATGATACCAACAATTTATGAAGATGTTCTCTTTAAGAAATTTTACTGCATCCCTTCAGACATATACAGAAGTCCTCCATAAAAAATAGAGAGCTAATTTGTCACAACTCAAGATCTCATCCAAAATGGCTAGCCGGAAGGTATTATTTGGGTTCCTTAATCCCATATAAGTACCCAAGATCTCCTCAGTGAATAACCGATGGGGAATTAAACACATGCCAGCACGGATCCCACATACTTCCTCTTTTCAAGCCCTGACGTCCTCGTCAGGCTAAAGGGTTCAAATCCATTCAAATCTAATCGCAAACACTACGATAGGCCCATGGTCAGCCTCCATGAATCCGGCTACTATGTCTTTTAGTCCATATAGGCTATAGGCTGAGTTCGCTCTAATACCATTTGTCACAACTCAGGATCTCATCCAAAATGACTAGCCGGAAGATATTATTTGGATTTCTTGATCCTGTATAAGTACCCAAGATCTCCTCGACGAATAACCGATGTGGAACTAAATACACGCCAGCATGGGCTCTCACATAATTAATAGTTGTTTGGAATGGCACCAACTATGTTTCAGATCACCTTGGTAAACAATCACTATGGATTGAAGGGGACGGAACAACTGTTATCCAGTGTGACTGTCTTAGGCTCGTTTCTTCTCCCAGCAGTACCTCCAGGCACATCTCGACTTATATAATGAATTGGGCAGTAGATTGGCCGGCCAATTATGCCTCTTCAAGCTCCTCTTAAGATTTCTCGGACTGCTGACATGTGGCTCACGCTTTTTCTTGCCACCCCCACCCTCAAAAAATAAAAAAAATAAACTAGGAGACCAGCAATTCTAAAGAACTTATTTCTATTCATTAACGAGCTTTTGTTGTATTCATTGTGTATTTATTGTTTTATCAATCAAGTCTTCTGTAAGCATGCGTTGAGTGTGCAAAACTGAACTTCAGAAGCCACCAAAATTGCAATGCACAATTTTTGTCAATATAAAGGAAAAGGTAATCCGACAGCACCTAAAAGATTATAAGATGCATGCAGGGAGTTATAGAAGTCACTTGACCATCTCCATGAAAGCACAAACTGCCAAATAGACTGCCGCAGAAGTCTGCTAGCCTGACCACAGGGATCGCAACAAACAGTCTGATGATGACACAAGCTGCAACTTGCTACATTGCCCTGAAGGGATTTAGTAAAAACTTAGTTGTTTGATTTATATATTGGTTGAATTGTCTCGTAAAGCCGTTTAATTAGATCTCCACCAAGACACCCAGGAAAACATAGATTTTTGCTTGAATTTCTAGTCATCCGTTACAGCACTTTAAAAGGTGAATTTGTTTTGCAAGACAATGTAGTTATCTTTGCCAAGGTAGTATCATTGTGACAGAAGAACACTGTAAATTTGTAAGGTTAATTACAGAATGTCACATTGACTAGAATTCCACCCAAAATGTCCACTTCCATAATTGAAGTAACAGGATTTTCCACAATTCATCCTATCTGTTTTTCACCTAGTCTGATAACGATAAAAAAGGGGGGAAAAACAGTGCACATAACAAAATGCCGCACATCACTGCATCAAACTAGCAGCCTCAGCAAATTCCATAGCTTGGCATTCTTAAAATGTCACAAGCGGGAGATATTTAAGAGCAGACCATAGTGATCACTAGGCAAAACAGGAAGCACCAGCTTCTGGAACTCTTTCTTAACCTTTTTCTCTTTACAATAGGTAAGCCCTGGTATAGCCTCCATCCCAACCATTTGGATGCTATTAAGCTTAAAGTTCTGCAAGCTGCAAATGAACCGATCTAGTCTCTTTTGCAATGTCCGGTTGCCTGATAACATCTGATTGGCTTTAGTGTCGTATGTCCAACCACTTTCTCCAGGCCTTAACTCCATCCAAGCATCTATCCACCCATCAGGAAGAGGAAAAGCACCATCCAACTTGTCATCCCAGTTCATGTCACCTCCAAATATAACATTGGGCGAGTCTTTGAGAAGATTGAGGGACTCTTTTGCCTGAGCTACACGTTCCTTGCTGTACATCTGATCCCATCGGGGAGGGGCAGGACAGGGACTCTCAAGATGGCTCGTAGCAATGACCAACTTCATGCCTCCTCCAGCATCAATATCAGCTAAACATAACTCTCTTCCCATTATGGAATTGGTGAATGGTTTACATCTGAATGCTTTCACAGGCAATCTACTCATCTGTGGTAAATTCAGAGCAGAATTTTTCTTTAGATATTTTAACAATAATTCTCTTCACAAATGAAACAGCAATGAAGAATGTTAAGCATGAAACATGACGGCCTGAAGGAATTGCAAGACTACAACAGATATCCCTTAAGGTTGTAACAGGTAATGCTTGATAGGCATTATTGGTGAATAAGAATACACTGACCCAACTATCATCTTTCAAGATTCTTCTCAGAGAAATTCAAGAAGAACCAAAGAATTCTCGCAGAAAATAAAATGCTAAAAGAAAGAATAAAATGAATTTAGAACAAAGAAAGGATAATGCTAACAGGAAAATGACCACATAATTTGATGCAAACAGCATGTTGACGAAAATGACGTTTCACAAATGAAAAAGAAATAACTACATATTCACAAACATAAAAGCAACTGGCAAAGAGATAAATGCAGAGCAAATATAGAAATCAGATATGCAACATATGGGGAGCTAGCCATTATGAAGATCCAGTTCTATACATGTTCTATACATCAAACTTTTCCAAGTTTGAGTTCTTACTAGCAATTCTAAACTTAATTTGTTTGCATGTTTATGCATGTATGCAAGTTTAGAGCTTCGAATTTGTATGATAAAGCTTCATACTTTATAAAGAAATGAGTTAGTGCATCCTGCAAGTCATGGTGTGGGGAAACATCATAAGTTAGTCTTCAAAGAGTACAATCAACAATGAGACAGAGAGTAGTAAATGTGCATATTTTTGCTCCTTTCTCAGATTCCAATATTAGTATAAGAATATGCAAATAAACTGAGAACCGATTATATCATATGTTCTTGACTAAACAAGCATACACTCAAGAGACCAATTTACTGAATAAAGTCAAAGATAGATGGAGGAATGAATAAAAGAAAAGACATTTATGCTATGCCAATGGGCTTTTTCTTTTTCTTTTTTTTGGATGATGACATGCCAGTTGGCTAGAATGACATTTCTGCAGGATCAATATGGCAAGCAAACCTGCATGCAGAAATAAGGTCTCTCAGCTGCGACCTTCTGTGCCACTGAACATTTATATTCTTTCCACCAGTTTGCATTTTGAAAAAATCCATAAATATTTGGTGTGACCTCCTGCACAATGTTATTCATGGCTATAAATGAATACTGCTGCTGTAATGACACATGTTAGGATAAAACACACCTAATGTAAAACAGACCTGAAAGCAAATGAAATCAGGTGAATGTTGCTGAATAAGGTTGCCAAGGGATTCCATTCTTCTGGACACTTCAAGGTCTTCACGGAACCAGACATTATAGCTCAAAATCTTTAACACACTTGTGTTTGAAATGAGATCAGCATTCTCTGTAGTACAGGGCACAAGAGGATTCAAATTTAGCAGGTCCGCTAATCTCCCAAATAAATATATTAAAAGAAGAACTATTTAGCCGGGAAACAACTAATTGAACTGCCATATCTTCACTCCTGCCCGCCCGATTTTCAATATTTTACATGCCAAGAAGAAGATCATGGTTTCAACATGTATACAGAAAATCCTGTCTGAATTGTGTTCCACCATGGAGGATAGAGACCAAGGCTAGTGACAGTGCAAATGCCTAATATCATGTTCTAAACATTTTCCTTAAGATTCAGGTTTGCAGCAGAAAAAAATATCTCTGACCGCATAATTGTATTTCTTCATAAATTGTATCAAAAGAAATTCTCAATCAATAGATCCATCATATAACAATATAGAATGAAAGAATTCTTCAATAACCAACCGACGCACTCAATGCATCTGAGCTGATATCTTGTACAAAGAAAAGGAAACAATCACACTTCCAACCTCTTTATTATAACTCCATTTTGTCCATCAGCTATAAGCAAAGGAATAGTAAATGCGTGAGGAGAAAAGATTTAATAGACTGCTTGAAAAGGATTGCCTTTGTTCCTTTATTTTTCTCTTACAAAGAAAAACTGGAGTACTTCAAAATTATTCAGAATTATAGCTAATGAAAGATCTAGAAAGATCAAGCATTTAAGAAATTGGTGCCATGAATTTTCTATTTACAAAACCAAATGATTTTTCCCCTTCCTTTCAAATGTTCTAGAACATTAAGTATAGTAGACATGCTTTAGCTAAGCCTCTCTTTTAATTATGAAATACTACCTTAAAAACTCATGAATAAGAATGGCGATCAACAAATAAAGTATGCAATTGTAGAAATCAAGGCTTGGAGAACATGAGAGAGTTGGGAGATAGACAACTACAAAATTTGTTTCTACAACTCTATCTCGAGTAAACAAGGTGTAAAAAAAATGAAAATGAACGAAAATAAGGAGAAAAGTTTGATGATGCAGAAAATCATGAAGCCTGAAGGCCATAAGAATACTGGCAAAATAAAATTGGATGCAAGACAGAAACCATAAAACTGTAAGAAGACAATGGAAACCGTAAAAGAGAGCTCGGAGAATTTTGAATCCAAAAGAACACAAGAACTTTTGTCAATAAACAAGTTATATAGGAGCAATTGAGAGTTGAGACTATTCTGTCCTTCGTGAAGACCCTAATTTTAGCAGAAATCAAAGGAATATTCATCCCCATTTTCCCCAAACCCTTAACTTGGCAGCCAAACAGCAGGAAACATACATGAAAACCTAAAAGCAATGCTAAGCGAATCTCAAGCAAAACTTCATCTATAACGGATCCAGGCACAGGAAAGACAAAAAGAAAAGGAAAAGGGGCACGAGACCCAACCTGAGACCGGGGAGGGCACCACATCCTTCCTCGCTGCCTTTTCGTCGCGGCGGTCGGATCCACCAGGCGCCGGTCCCCGACGCTTGCTGCCGCAGCGCTGGAGGGGGAGGAAGACGGAGCCGATGGAGGGGTTGGAGAGTTCATCGGGCTCAAGATCCAAGTCAAGAAACGCGGAAGACGGCGCGGACCTGGTGCCACCACACATCTCGCAGGAGGCAGCGCCGGAGGGGTTGGAGAAGGTACAGGCACGGCAAGACCATCGGAAAGCAAAAGAAGAGGAGGAGGAGGAAGAGGAGGAGGGCGAGGCGGCGGAAGGAGAAAAGGAAGGAGAGAGGCAGATCTGGCAGTTGTATTTCTGGGAGGCAGGGTTGAGGAAGGTGCACTTGGAGCAGGCCCAAGATGCCATCTTTCTATTCTCCTTGCCGGGGCTTTGCTTTTGCCTTGGAGACTCAGACGGCGAGGACACGAAACGAAGGAATAATAGAGGGCGGAGAGGCCGGAAGCGGGTGGCGAGAGCCATTTTCGAAACGGAAGCACGAGGGTCGGGTTCGGGGGAGTTCGCCCGCCCGAAACTCTCATCAGGACCGGCTTCGATGGAGTTATTTTATGCGGTCGCTCGCATGGAAACCAGATTTACACCTGTTTGGGGATATTTCTGGGTAAACGTAGATGGTCTTGGTCGGCAGTGATTGAACCCGAGTCATTGTGAAATATTTTGTTTTGAACCCATCATAATCTAAGTGTTGATTTTTTGGCCAGGTAGTTGTGTACTCCATCATGAGCTTATACGAAGGAATATTTTCTTTGAATTTATTTTAGCTGCACTTATCTACATGACAAATCTATATAGAACTGTCTCCTTCTCAATAATAGCTTAGCATTGTTATTAAGCTTGAGACATGAAATGAAAACCAGTTGATGAAACCCAAAGGGCGATGTGCATCACATGATCACTTCCATAATCATGGCATCAAAAAGTTGTCAAAGAGAGTGATTATTCAAATTCCAAGGAGGAGATGACAATATTGTGAAGCCAATAGACAGAAATGTGAAATCTTGCTGAAAACGTCTCTCCTAATATTTTTGGATCTTTCCTAGTATACAAAGACTGACTGCGAAAACTTTTGTATCGAGCTTGCTATTGAATTTATGCTGATCTGGTAACAATGCTCGCCACATGCACATCGTGGTAAAAGTCTACAAAACTTAAAAGAAGGAGCGCATTCACAAGCACCAAATTGAATGTGGATTCTTAAAGCAGACATAAAACAGTTGAAGAAGAAATGCTGGTAATGGTTCTAATTATAGACTACCAAAAGACTTCGTTAGCAATGCTGCCAGCAGTCCTAACTTTTTATGATAAAAGATATTTGCACTTATTGGTGCTTGCACCCTTTGATTATTTGACAATTGAGAAAAAGAAAAGCATCTGGGTAAGAAGCTTTAAAGTTCGCGCTGCTTCTATGACCTTCTGTCAACAAAACCGGATTTATGAGGAACACCTGAGGCTCCTATTTAGCTCTAATGGCACCTCGGATGATATTTATCTCATTGGAGCTCCTGCCCCCGAGCTTTCTCAATGTGAACTTCGACGGTAGTATAGTGGGTCATAGAAAAAATGTGGGGCTAAGTTTGTCATCAGAGACTCTGACTCTAGCTTGATTGTTGCCGGGGTTATTGGCTCTATAACACTTCTATTCTTGAGACGTTGATGAGAGCAGCCTAGAAGGGTATCTCTTATGCTCACCTCGTTCTAGAGACCAATTGGATTCAACTTGAAAAAAATTCGATGACCATCATCCGATGGATGCAGGGTCATGCCAGGATTGGCGTCGAGCTCTTTTATATGATATCTGTGGTCATTTGTGGGATTGTCTGTATGCCCATGTAACTCATGTGTATTGAAAGATGAATAGAGTGGTTGATTGGGTGGCATCATGCATCGCTCAGTACTCTGACGATTTACTGTGAGATAGTTTGGAGTTCTCACCATCGCTCATTTATTTTCGTCTTTCTTTTGATTTTATTGGATATACTCATACTAAAATGGTATGAAGATATCCGTATTATAAAAAAAATAATAAAGTACCATAGTCTTATACGCTTCTGACAAGGATACTTTATTCATGTCATTATTTCCTCTTTTTATCTTTTGGTTCTACACGGCACAAAACTAAAAAGATAGTAGCTGCCGCTTTTCAATTGGCTAATAGTTTTTGTCCTATGGTCTCATCACATGGATGATCCGCTTATGCGTTATATAAAACTAGATGTGGGGAGAAGACACAACCATACCTTTTAGTATATTAAAGTCCATTAGAACACCTTTAATTCTAGGATTTGTAGAATGTGCTTTTCCTTTTTCATTATTGTGATACTACCTCTTTTTCAGTTAATCCTTTGAGGTTTGCTTTGCTGACTTCCTGCTTCGCGATGTTCACACCTCACACCGCCGCTCTATTGACTGCTAGTTGTTTGCATAATTAAGGTCAGTGGGTCCCAGGGAGCAGGATCCTTCCTCACCCCTTCACCTTTTATATTTCTTTATGGAATATATTCGCAGATGAGTGTATAAATACCAACGTCCTTGCAAGAAGGCCTAA
The DNA here is from genome assembly GCA_025769935.1 of Phoenix roebelenii. Taxonomy (NCBI): domain Eukaryota; kingdom Viridiplantae; phylum Streptophyta; class Magnoliopsida; order Arecales; family Arecaceae; genus Phoenix; species Phoenix roebelenii. Next base: position 19,270,353 of record JAOXJJ010000725.1, on the reverse strand, counting down.
AAGAAATACTAGTGTTCCTGTGACTGAGCCAAGAAAGTAGCGAAGCTAAGATGTTCAGAGCCTCTCGGTAATGACTACTAATTGTAAAAATAAAAACATGATTTAGAATCATAATAATACTATATTCAAATTTGAAAAATATACCTGCGGAAGATATATTGAATATGTTCTTCAATCACCTGAAATAATAGCGGCTGGATCTTCCCTTCCTTGCTCCTCACAAAAGATAGCCGTCAATGGGGC
>JAOXJJ010000725.1:19243001-19255062 GCA_025769935.1 Phoenix roebelenii | reverse complement strand
ACCACCGTTATCAGATTGAAATTGCTTGATCTTACAAGAGAAAAGATTTTCAACAAGGATTTTAAATTTAACAAAACCAGCAAAGACTTCTGATTTATTTGAAATAGGATACGACCACATAAATCTCAAATAGTTGTCAATAAATAAAACATCATACTGACAATAGGAGATATCCAGACATCAGAACGAATTAACTCAAAAGGACATGCTGACACTCTATTAGATGGAGTAAATGGTAATTGTTTACTCTTTTCTAATTAACATTTGACATGAAGGACAAACTGACTCTTGAGATAATGAGCCGGTGACAGGAAACTTGGAAGAAGTTACGATTTGCTTGGTCATTTGAGTGGAAGGTTGTCCAAGACGAGCATGCCAAACATCTAGAGAATTTTTAAAGCCAAGAAGAGCTACACTTGCATGGTAATGGTTGAGAGAAGATTTATTCAGCATGATCGGATAGAGACCGCCTTCACTCAGTCCCTCCAGAAGTATTCTTTCCATTGTCATGTCCTTGACAAAATAATGAGTATCAATTAGGATAAAGAAATAATTGTTATCATTGCTTCAAGACAATGTAGAACGCCTTTGAAACATAAATTTTTTTGTGGAGTTTGGATAGATAAGTAATCAGTATTAGCGATGGAAAGTCCAGATCCATTACATACCACCACAGAATCCTCACCACCATAGACTTTCTGCAGAGTTAAATTAGCAACTTCATTAGTAATATGCTGGTTAGCACCAGAGTCTGCATACCAAATATTAGGATTCTCATGTACGACATTGCTTTATGCAACCATTGCAGCAAGTTGCATAGGTGGATGGCAACCTTGATAACTGTAATCCATACAATGGAAACAGACCAAAGCTTGGTGATTAGTCTTCCCACATTTTTGATAAGGAATACGGGTCTGAGAGCTGCCAGGTGGAGTGGTGGGCTTTGATTGAGATCCTTGTTGCTGAGTAGGAGGAAGCCGCAGCTTGGGAGATTGTTGAGCTTATTTGGGCTGAAATTTAGGAGAGATTCTGCCTGTCACCTTTGTCCGCCATGCATCTGATTTTTCACAGCAAGCATAGCGAAAGTTTGCTGCTAAGTGGTTGAGTAAAGTTGATTTTCAATCATTATCTCGTAAGAAAGGAGCTCAGATTGCAAGTCATCAAAACTCATAGGATTGTCACGCAAGGAAAAAGACATAGTGGTAACAAATTGAGTAAAAACAATATTTAAACTACTAAGAATGTAAGAGATAATATCATCCTCATCCAAGGGCTTTCCTGCAACTGCAAATTGATCAGACCAAGACTTTGCCATCGCTAAATAATCGGTACAATTTTTGTTCCCTTGCTGGAGAGTTTGTAATTGTCTCTTGAGGTGATTAACATGGGAGCGAGACTAAGATGCAAATTTATTAGCCAGAGTTTGACATTCTTGCTTAGCCGATGTAAGCTTAACACAAAAGGAAGTACCTCATCAGAGAGAGTGCATTCGGCCAGCTTAAGACAAATTGATTTTTTTTTTTGCCAAAGGACATATTCAAGATTCAAAGTCTTAGTAGGCTGTCCATCAGAGTCACAGGTGAATTTTTCTGGGCAGGTCTCCGTCCCATCTACAAACCCAAGCAAATCATTGCTGCGTAGAATAGGCAGCAGTTGAGACATCCAATTGAGATAATTGTTGCCGTCCATCTTCGCTAAAAACCAGTTGAGAAAAATTCAGTGAATGAAAACAATAGGAGCGACAGAACTATCGGAAGCCATTGAAAAGAAAATTGGATCTAGTGTAAGATATAAAGACTCTGATGCCATGAAATTTTATGAGAAAATAGTGTTGGTTCAACGTTACAATACCAATGACTTCATTTCGTTATATAGACAATTACAGAGTTTGAAAATGAAGATAAAGATGAGGTTAAAATGAGTTTAAAATTAAAGAGAAAATAACAAAATATATCTGTACAAAACTGCAACAACTCAATCCGATTATGTTGGAAGAGATTTCCATTAAATTTGAACATCCGCATCTTCTATTAATTCCTCCAATATTGAACTCTGACTATTCTCACTATCGCAACCTAACTCTAGTAATGTCGCAATCTTAGTATATCTCAAAAAATTACATATCTTCATTCCATCAAACATAATAATTTAACTGAGTTGGGATTTCTTCCATCCTAGTTCTCTAGCAATTTTGTTGATATACTAATCAAAGTCTTATTAGATTCAGAAAATTTGCAAAATATATTGTCACCGAATCAAACATAATAATTTAACCGAGCTAGGATTTCTCTCGTCCTAGTTTGGGCCAAAAAAACAATCGAAGATTTTATATGTGATCACTCCATCAAACATAATATCTAATAAAGCTACAAACTAAATCTTTCTATAACTATTTTTTGAAGGGAAAAAATATTCTATCTCTCTCCCTTTCGCTCACACACATATACATATATATGTATATATACATGTATGCATGTATATAAAAGTATATATATGCATGTATGTAAGCATCTATCTATCTTTCTCTATATATATGTGTGTTGTGTGTGCATGCGTGTGTGCGCGTGTGTGTATGTGTGCGTGTGTGCATGGGTGCATGTGTGTGCGTGGGTGCGCGCGTGTGCGCATGCATGGGCATGCTTGCGCGCACGCGTGCATGTTTAATTGAGACTGAGAATTAAGTTCAAGCCGGCCTCAATCAACTTCAAATCAAGCTTGGTCGAGTTTATATTTGAATTAAGCTCCAGATGAACTTGGTTTCCTCAAATCAGCTAACCACCCTTCTGATTTTACTACATATATTTTCATAACTAATTTTCACTGCAGAAGAAGTTTTGATGTGAAATCTCTTGCAACATTGTCCTCATGAACTCTAGCCTTTCATGATGCATGGGCCCAAATATCATTATTTTGAGCCTCGGCAAAATTAACTAAGATTTGGAAATGCTTGCACTATGGAATGGCAGATATATTTGATCAAAACAAGCATTTTGAATGTTTAATCAAGTATATTCATGTCCAACAGTAAAAAAAAATGCTCTGACATGATATGCAGTATATATGTATGTACTGGGTGCATGTATGGTTGGTTATATTACACATTGAATATTATTAGAAGGTCAATTCATAGTCACAAAATGTTAAAAAGAATTCACTTGTCTTTATCTCCTATCATGAAACTTCAAAATCAACACATAGATCACAAAGCTTATAAGAAAACCTTGAATGCATTAATTACAATACAGAGTGTTATTAAAAGGTTTCTACATGGTCAAACAATGTTAACTTTTGTTTTTGTCTACTATTAAAAACCTGAAACCTTGTATACATCTAACAATCCCAATAAAAATGCAATCTAGCAAACTAAGAAAGAGAAAATCAGAGCTTTGTTTGTTTGTGCATCTCTGCTAATGTCAATGTAATTCCTTCTATTATCAAAGTTATACTTCACTAATAATTAAAGAGTTCTAGAGAGAGCCCTTTCGAATGTCCAAGAGTTATTCCTTCAGTTTGAAACCGTGTCTGCAAGACCTTTTCTTTGTGGAGGTTATTTCCTATACCTTATCTTTCAGAAGAGAAACAAAAAATGCAAATCAACTAAAAGAGATGGCATACAATAGTTCCTCAATGACTTCGTACCACATTCTACAAATTGCTAGTAGAATTCCAATGAATAATTCATTTGCATATTCTAGCATCCTTAGCAGGCCAGTGGCAGTGGCTCTTAGTTCTATAGGGGCATCCTTGAGTTTAAACTTGGTAAATTTGCCTAATAAGACCTCAATGTCCAGGCAACCTTAACCAAAGCAAGAATAACAACAGTGAAAAGAAGATCAACTTAGTATCACAACCCAGGACCTCATCTAAAAAGACTAGCTGAAAGGTATTTTTTGGATTTTTTAGTTCTGTATAAGTATCTAAAATCTCTTCAGCGAATAACCAACGTGGAACTAAACAAATGCCCACACGGATCCTCATATACTTCTTTCGTTCAAGCTCTCGTCAGGTTAAGGGTTCAAATCTAATCACAAGCACCATGATAGGCTTGTGGTTAGCATCTATGAACTCGTGCTATAGTGTCTCCTAGCCCACATAGGCTATGAACTCGTGCTATAGTGTCTCCTAGCCCACATAGGCTATGGGCCGAGTTCGCTCTGTATCATTTCTAAAAAGTCTAGCTGGAAGGTATTTTTTGGGTTCGTTAGTTCTGGATCCTTATCCTTAGACTCCAACGTAAAAAAATTGGAAAATGATTGAATCAGTCAATAGGCCTCTCGAGAATCACACTTGTTTGTGCAGAGTTCAAAGGTTCTGGTTTGCTCCAGCTTATAAAAGACCTAATGATTCTCTTTCTTTCTGGCAGACTGAATTGTCCACAATGACCTCTCTCTCAGAAAAATGACAAAAAAAACATCCTCAATAAGCTATGTTACAAGAAGATCCACTCCTAGAGAAAAATAAATCAAAGACTAGAACGAGAGATCCTCAAATCCTGACGCCTGATAAACTATTGTGGAGGCTTAACCAAACAGCCATATATTATAGTAAGGCAGCACCAAATGCTGTCGGACTTTTCCAAAGTACAAGAACCTCACCACAATGGGGACAGAAAAGAAGAATTAGCTCAGAGGACTGTGTCAAAGGGATAGCAATGGGCTTCAAATTTCTTTTCCTACAAAACGTCTGACTTAGCCTTTGTTGTAGCTTAGATATCAAGAAATGAAAAACCCCAGTAATTTCCACTAGGACGCATCATATTTGTCATAAACAATGGAAAGATCCCAGTGCCTCCAACCAAGGATAGGGATTAGCCACCTACTTTCACTAGACATGGCCATTATCACAAACAACGGCATATGACAACAATACAAAACCAACAGACACAATTATTCCAATCTAGTAAAGGATTTCGCATGATCCAAACATGATCTGGCTTACCATGCACTCCATTGGAATTCGACGTGTTCCTCAGATTTTCATGGCAGATAATAGGACATGTATGTTGTGTTCGGTAATGATAAGACCAATATGTTTGGTGGTTCTTGTATGCTACAAGAGATTTTGGAATCGACCGTAAAAGTAGCTCAATGTGTCAACATCTAGGGTTTTAATTGATAAGTAGGGCAATGACCAATCATAATCTTCGTCGAATGATAGTGGTGACGGTTTGGTTGGTTCATGTCACATTAGATGCATATATCAGCGATGGGGATGGGTCAGAACGATGTTGAATTGAGGAGAAGCTCTACCAGATTATAGAGTAGATCAGATTTCAATCAACTTGATCAGACCTATTAGGAATTCATTATTTTTAGCAGTGGTTGGCGAAGAATGCAAATGCACTGCATGACCAAGTTGGACTTGGGTCATGCTTCTCATCAACCAAATAAAATTGAAGGCAATTTGTCTGAGGCAGTTATTGGTTAATTTCAACTGTACATTGTCTTCAGAAACATTCGAGTTGCGAGATTGAACAACCAAGGATTCACCTTCCTCCGCATGAATCCACCATTGGATCATGCAGTAGTTGCTTTGAGAGCTGTTCAGATGAATGATTGAGAGAATTCAGAATGCTTTGATATATGTGTAAGGAATTATCCAATGGTTGACATTGCAGAAGAAGATCAATCATTCTAGCGCCCTCTTTTGCACGGAAGATAGAACCTGAACCCACAAAAATGGGCCTAGATCAGTCCCTTAGACCTAGTCAAGGACAACTACCTTTTGCGGTCCCTGAACAGGGGGGTCCCATTTTGATTATGTTATGAGAAAGTAGATACTGTAGGCCCACAAGAAGGACAGTACTTGAGAAGAGAAGGAATCAAAAGTTATTGAATATATGCTGATAATTATCTCAATGTTTTTCCATGTTTGTTGTTGTTAGAAGTCGCATCATATGTTGTTAATATGATTGTTTTATTACATGGTTGCTAAACTCTTTGGCTACCGTCACATTCGACTCTAGTTTGATCCAAAAGCTTCGTTGTTGATATCAGTAAGAATGGCCTTCCTCAACAAGAAAAAAAAGACCAAGAAGTCAAGAGATTTATCGAATTGAAATTACAATAGTCAAAATTATTATCAAGAAAAGAGGCAATTAGGCAAGGAACACTTTGTTGCTAACTAGTCTACTTCGATCAAAACAACATTTTAATCAATTCTCATGAATCCTGCAACCAAAATATTAATGATTGATGACAAACTCTTGAGATATGTGGGAGAAGCTAGTCAGTCATTCACTGTCCTTGGTTAGAAATATGTAGCAAGCTTGTGACATGAGCCTCTGAAATTTGAGTGACTTGTACTGATGTTTCAGAAAACCTCTCTGATTTACTTGCCTTCTGAAGCTAGCTATTGAGCTCAACAATTCAGACCTACTTGAGACACAAGCATAGTTTGGTGCCAAAATGCAAGAAATGCATGTACATTTATACCAGTATGGAAAGCACTGCCATGAGCAGCAATGCAGCCAAGAGTTATTCTGACTTATTCCATCCTTCTTGGTCAGTTATTCTACTGATTTTTTTTTTTTGGTATATCGACAGCTCATACTGCTCTCGTATGAATACAGCCAGCTATATCACTAGCAAGAAGATTATATTGGGAACTATTGGCGAATCCATATTTTCTTTTAATGTATTAAGTATTGGGCCCAGTAGTGATACTAATTTCTAGGTTCAATTAATGATCTGTAAACCTACTTCACTGACATTTTGTCAATGTTCACGTGCCCCCTCGAAGGTGCTTGGAAGCTCATGACATGGAAGCTCAGAAGCGCGTATTTGGTGAAGAAGAAGTCACCCTACCTTTCCCACCCACTAATGGAAATGGACATTGAAACCAAACGCATGGTTTATAATAATCCTCCCACCTAATAAGACACAATATTATTGTCACTACAATCACTATTCCTCTGCCTATCCCACAAAAATAATCAGAAAAATTCCCCACGAAAACCATCAAAGAAAGCATAGAAAAATATCTTTTGCGAAGTATAATATGCTACCCTCCAGAAGTCATCTCAACGTGAGGAAAAATATAACCCATCATCTATTGGCCCAACCTCTCAAGGACACCAAAATTAACAACTAGAGAACTATATAAAATTTTTCAGGACTCTCCTCTCTTCCTCTTTTCACAGCTTATCCTTATAAAATTCTGAAGGAGAAGAATAGGCAACCTTTTCCTCTTGCATTATATTATTCCTAGCCCATAATTTTATCACTATAGAAGAAAAAAAAGACTTCCAAAAAAACCGACACCTCGTTTGATTTGCAGAAAGAATGTTTTTACTAAAATATTTTTTGTAGAAAAATAGTTTCTAAAAATATAATTTCTGAAAAAAATAATTTTAGTATATTTTGTTGATTATAGAAAAGTGATATATTTTAAAATTGCTTATATTTAGATGAGCATCAATTTTTCTATGAAATACCTATTATACTTTTAATAAAAAAAAATTTACTCATGAATTTTTCTTTCACATAAAACATAAAAATTTTATACCTATCAGAATACTACATTTTATTTTATTTTATTATTTTTTTCGTTGACCGCATCTCTACCGTCTTTTTCCGCGGAGCAAACGAAGAAGAGAAAAGCTATGCAACTACGAGTTGATCAAACCTTATTTATACCCCAACCATCCTCCACGAGAACAAAACGACCTCACACCCTCTCACCCGAGAAATCCGGCGTAACTACATGGCAAAATGAGCGCCCAAAACCCCCTCCGCCAAGCCCTCTTGGGCTTCTTCCTCCTCTCCCTTCCCCTCCTCCCCCTCTCCCAGTCCCCTCCCCCCCCCCCCCAAATCAACCCAAGGCTGGAGAAGGCCTACGTCGCCCTCCAAGCCTTGAAGCACTCCATTACCTCCGATCCCAAGAACTTCACCCTCAACTGGTGCGGCCCGCATGTGTGCAACTACACCGGCGTCTACTGCGCGCCGGCCCCCGACGATCCCCACGTGCTGACCGTCGCCGGCGTCGACCTCAACCATGCCAGGATCGCCGGCACCCTCCCGGAGGACCTCAGCCTCCTCACAGACCTCGCGCTCTTCCACATCAACTCCAACCGCTTCGAGGGAACCCTCCCCACCTCCTTCAACCAGCTCGAGCGCCTCTACGAGCTCGACGTCAGCAACAACCTCCTCGAGGGCCCCTTCCCCTCCGTCGTCCTCCACCTCCCTTCCCTCAAGTTCCTCGACATCCGGTACAACAAATTCCACGGCGACGTCCCCTCGGAGGTCTTCGACCTCACGCTCGACGCCTTCTTCATCAACAGCAACCAGTTCCGCTTCTCTTTGCCGGAAAACATCGGGAACTCCCCCGTCTCCGTCCTCGTCGCGGCCAACAACCAGCTCAACGGCTGTTTACCCAAGAGCCTAAGCAACATGGCCAAAACACTGAATCAAATCATTCTCATTAACAGCAGCATCAGCTCCTGCATACCGCCGGAGATCGGGAAGCTCGAGAACCTGACGGTTTTCGACGTCAGCTTCAACAATCTCGTGGGGCCATTGCCGGAGAGCATCGGAAACATGAAAAAACTGGAGCAGCTGGACGTAGCCCATAACAAGCTCTCTGGGTTCATTCCGGAGAGCATCTGCGAGCTGCCAAGGCTGAAGAACTTCACATACTCTTATAACTACTTCTGCGGCGCGCCGGAGCAGTGTTTGAGGATTAAGAGGACGGACGACAAGAAGAACTGCATACCAGATTGGCCGAAGCAGAGGTCGGAGGAGGAGTGCCATGCATTCCTATCCAAGCCTGTGTATTGTGATTCCAATGGCTGCATAGCACCGCCGCCTCCGCCGCCACCACCACCTCCTCCTCCACCGCCGCATTATCATTATTAAGATGAACTGTTTGTTTGTTGGTAAATATATGCTTAACGTTTCGTTTCAAGATGTACTTAATTGGAAAACTCATGATGACAGACTTTACTGTTGGCTCAAATAAGGAGGAGATCGATTGTTTTAAGTTCTCTGATGTATAAATCTTTCTGTGTCTTCCTTTTCTGTGTGATTGTAATTGTTCGTTTTGTGTAAGAATTAATGATCCAGATTAGACACCGTGATCTATGATCATATTCTTAATGAATTTGGGAAAGTGACTAGAGAGGACTAGACTGAACACAATTGGAGTAGACTGGAAGGGACAGGAATTTGTCTCTCTGAGATCATATGGAAGCTAAAAGAAGACTCGGATTCCCGCGGTCAGTAGTTTTCTTGCGACCAGAGAGAAAAAGGGGAAGAAGGAAAAACGAAGGAAGAAAATTTCTTTGTTTCTACGATACCGACCTGGGACTGTATCCCTTTTTAAAAATTTAAACAAAAAAAAATATATTCATATTACCTAAAATCTTTGACCATTTCTTAGTCAAGAGCATACCGCCAGCCTGCTTGCACCAAAATATGGAAGAAATTTGTCAATATAATTTGCAAGTATTATAAAAACAGGAAGCACTACTGCAAGACCAGTTGAGACCATGGGACCTTAAAATTGGCTCCTTTTTTTGGTGTCTGAAAGCTTGCTGGATGGGACCTGCTTTTTTTTGACCGTCCTTGCTTATCTTCCACACTAGTCGTCTGCATCCTTTTCGGTTCTCATTTAAAATTTTTATATAAATTGACCATATATTAATATTTCAAAACCTTGTATCAGACTGGCAAGCCAACCAAGGTGGAAGAAAAACGTAGCCTCTTGTGGTGGGGCCGCCAAGCCCTCCTTTATGACATACTTTAGGAGGTTCGTACATTTGAATAGTCCTAAAATGTGTATTCCGAGTGAGACGCAATTGTCCGGGGATAGCCTTTGCCGTGTTCAGCGACGTATGGAGGCAGATTGGGAATCCTTAGCCATGGAGTAAGGGTGGCAAAATATGATCCAACCCATCAATTCGATCCATATTCAACCCGCTATAAATAGGTTTAAATTTGGCCTAAACAGATTCGGATCGTAAACAGGTTGGCCTGTTTAACCTGTTTATTAATTGGGTCGGATACATATTTTAGATATCTGACCCGTTTAAGCCATTTAACATAATAATATATAGATTGTGACTTTGAGTGAATTTTAGAAGGTAGCATGTATATATATTTTTTTAAGGTGAAAAGTTGGTAGAATAGAAAAGACGTTTCTGGAAGAATACATGGTAAAACCCCTTTAACGCTAAACCCCTCCATCATCCATAGCCGCCGCTAGGGTTTCTCCCCTTTGTGTCCTCACTCTCCCAAATTCTCCTCCTTCGCCATTAGAGTTAGGTTTTCGCCAATGGTGGGTCGAGCGTTAATCTTGAAGCTCCCCTCCGTCTCCCTCTCTCCCCCTTCTCTTCTCCTAATCCTTTGCCTCTCGAGCTCTCGCCTTCGCTTGTCCTTCTTCTTCTCTCCTCCGCCTCCGCGCCCTCCTCCCCCTTGTTGACTCCCTCTGTCTCGCCATCGCCGGTGGTTGCTTCGGCGAGGTTCGGTGCTTCTTGACCTGGCCAATGACATCATCCCTCAACGACCCGTCGCCGAATTGGAGCAACCGGCTGCCTAAGGAGACGATTCTCCTCGACGGGTGTGACTTTGAATACTGGCTCATCGTCATGGAGCCCCTCGACCCCAGCGTCACCCGCGATGAGATCATTGACAGCTACATCAAGACCCTCGCCCAGATCCTCGGAAGGTTAGGGTCTCCCACCTCCTTCACCCTTCGACTCCTCCATATGCTTGGCTTCGTTGCTTATTATTTTCTATGATTGGTGAAGGAAATGAAAGAAATACTACTAAATTCTTCCTTATATGTATTCCTTTTGTTGATTTTGTGTTTAGTATTTGGTTGATTGATGCAGTAAAGCGAAAAGTACGATTTTGATTGTTCTAGATGTGGTTTGGATTAAACAAATTAAATGGATCGGGTCGGGTTACTTGTTTATTAAACATGACAGGTTCAGGTTGTAATTTCTGACATGTTTAATAAATAGATCGGATTCAGATTTATGATGTACTGACTGAAAGTGGATCCTAGGTTCTTCGGTGTTTAACATGCTGAATTTTTTTTTTGAAAACCATGGCTGAACTTGATCAGATTGCCTACGTATCCCTTCACAAGAAGAATCAAGCCACACATAGTTCTTTTTAAGTTTCAAAAATGTAAAGGAAAAATAAATCAAACAATTTAATTCATGCATGTTCACAAGATCAAATCTAGAAATCAGCATATTAAGAACACATAGGATTATGCCGGAATCGTTTAAACAATTATGCTAAAACTTTTATGTATGATTAACTATCAGATTTGAAACTTAAGAACTCTATTCCAATTAATCTCTGAATATCCATCGAATGGATTCTAGAGATATCTTCGTAAGGAGCCCCAAAAGAGGGTAAAACCTTGGAAAATCAGACCTAGACCTTAACACCATAATAAATGATTAATGCTTGATTAATACCTTTTATGATGGATGAAAGTTGTGGATCTGATACTTGACTTCGCAGCCACGCACACGAGTGGCCTCTACGAGAAGTATACGCGAAGCTCCAAAGGATCTTCTTCCGCAACAGTGCTAGCATCTGCAGAACACTTGAAGGCTGAAATCTGCTCGTCGGGATTCAATCAACTCTTGATCAATCATCTTGAAGCAGATGGAGATGAGGTTTGTAAGAAAAGTAGAGGACTCAGATATAATCTTGAATCTTTTAGATATTCACTCTGAAAAACCTAGCTAAAATGGAGAAGGAAGAGGAGAAGGAGGCGTGTGAGGAAGAAGGCTGCAATGCCATATGTAGCCGGCGCCCATTTTTGACCCCTTTTAATGGCATTTGAATTTCATTCAAAATTCAAAAATTAGCTTCTGAAATCCTCCTTTAGTTGGCGCATGCAATGGAATAGGAACAATCCAAATCAGATCTCAACCAAATCTGATTTAAATTCAAACTTTAAACACAAGCGCAAAGGGGGAGTAATGCAGAATTCCATGCGGCAAGGCAAAAGACTTCATAATTTCGAACTCACCTCTTGAAATTCGAATTTAATCCATTCAAAAACTCATACGCCACCTTGGCTGATGGTTTGAGTGATT
>JAOXJJ010000725.1:19231513-19242901 GCA_025769935.1 Phoenix roebelenii | reverse complement strand
GTTGCTTGCTAATCACTATGGTGATCTCAGGTCTGAGGGATACTTATACCCATATCCACTCGGAACATCTCTCGACAATAGAGTGTTCCGAAATTGGTCACGTTCAATAAAATGTACTCCTACACTTCACCTGTGTGGCATACCAGTATCTCCACACTCATTGATTAAGAGGACAACCAATGTATATGTCACACAACGACCTAATCTCGATAATGTTGTCATCCTTGTTATAACATATCATTTGGTCGCGAACTGGTTTAAGGACTCGAGGATAAATTCTTCTTTATCATTAATAAGTTCTAAGGACTTCATCATATAAGAGTTCATTTGAAGATGTAAAATGATGAATAATACCAAAAAATACTTTATTAATGTGTCAATTCATTTATAAAATTTAATCATCAACATGCTAATGATTGATATTTAGGATACAATTCCCCATACTAACCTGACCTGCATCTGACCCGACCTGTTTATGTTCGACCCGATCCAATTGCTACCCCTACTATGGAGTCTCAGAGTCTGTCAGGAGGTATTTTAGTACTGTGGAAGTGAGGGTGGCAATGGTGGATGTCTTCCAATAATGCACCCAACAGGTTATTATGGTTATCTCTAAGCATGGTATGGATCCCTGGGTGCTTTGTGGGGTTTACACTAGCACTAACTAGAGGACTCGGCATGTGCTGTGGGATGAGATCATTGCAGTGCTATCCCAGGGCATCCCTATTGTGGTGGCTGAAGACTTCAACTATGTTCTGAGCTCAAGTAAGAAAAAGGGGGCAGGGTGGTTACCGATTCGGCAGATAGGAGGAAATTTTGAGATTTCATGTCGCGCAACAATCTAGTGGACCTCGATTACACTAGCTCGCGCTTCATTTGGTGTAATAACCAGACTAGTAGTGCTAGGGTTTGGGAGCAAATCGATAGGGTCATGGCCTTCCCAGATTGGATTCTCCGATTTCCTACATTCCAGGTGAGTCATCTACCTCGTATTGCCTCGGACCACCGTCCATTACTAATTTCGACTATCGTAGGCTCTAGCCATTGCCCCCTTTTCGATTCGAGAAGATATAGTTGTCTTACCCACAGTCGTGGAACATCGTAAGGGCCGTGTGGGGATTGCTGGTTCGACGTGATGCCATGCAAAAGGCCTCTAGAAAGCTTGAGCTCACTAAGAGGCGGCTACGCCATTGGAATCAGGAGGTTATGAGAAATATTTTCCGCAAACTAGAGGAGGTTGAAGCATCTAAAGAGGACATGCAGGAGAGAGAAGATCGGGAGGGTGAACTCCCAGCATCTGATATGGTAGCATTATGGGATCTCCTTGCCGCACATCACTCCCTCTTGCGACAGCAAGAGGTGTTTTTGGAGGCAAAAATCGAGGATTCAATAGGTCCACGAGGGGGGATCGGAACATCCGTTTCTTTCACCGCTCGACGGTGATTAGGAGACAGAGGAGTCTGATTCGATCCCTACGTGACGAGACGAGTCAGCGAGTGGAGGGAGAAGCCGTTGTTAGTAGGGTTTTATTCGACTTTTTCCGATCTAGGTGGACGAAGGAGGATGGTCTAGCGGGTACCGGGCATTTCCCAAGACCCGATATCTGGTTAGGCGATGCAGAAAACAAGGCCTTGGTTAGGCCTATTTCAGAGAGGGAGGTGCAAGAGGCAGTGTGGTCTCTGGCCGAGGATAAAACCTCAGGACCGGACGGCTTCCCACCACTATTTTTTTGGAAGTACTGGTTGGATCATCCGACGATCAGTGGTGGAAGCAGTTCACTGTTTCTTTAGCCGAACCGTGATGGCTGAAGACTAGAAGGCGACCTATGTTACCTTGATCCCAAAGCGTTAGGAGGCGGTGGAGCCCAGCCACTTCAGGCCCATCGGCCTTTGTACAACCTTATACAAGGTCGTGGCAAAAATTTTAGTGGGAAGGATGAAACCCTTGCTGCCGGCAATTATTAGTCATAAGCATGGGGCATTTGTGGGCGGTAGGAGTATCTTGGATAATGTCATGTTAGTCCAGAAAATGATGTGGGACCTCCAACGCGCTCCAAAGCGGCGGAGTTTGATGGCGGTTAAGTTGGATATAGAGCGGGCTTATAATTGGATTTGGTGGTGTTTTCTTCGGCGTGCTCTAGAGAGTTTCGGATTTCATCGTACCTGAATCGATTGGGTAATGGGCTGCATCCGGGGGCCTTGTTTCTCTATCTTGGTCAACGGTACGCTATCACTGTTCTTTCAGTCTACAATGGGGCTGCGCCAGGGATGCTTATTATCCCCATTTCTCTTTATCCTATGCTCCGATGCACTATCGTGCGCCCTGCGGGCCGTGTGCGCTCCCGAGCTCTGGAGGCGTATGTTCCAGGTCCGGAAGTCCGGCCTATATCACATTTACTCTTTTCCGATGATTGCCTTCTTGTGGCTAGGGCGCGGGTGAGGGATGCACAGGTCCTTAAAGGAGTGGTGGCTGACTACTGTGTGGCTTCAGGCAGGGGGTCAACCTCCACAAGTCTTCCATCTCGTTTAGCCCGAGCATTAAGTGCAATGTTAGGCGGGAAATCAGGGAGATCTTGGGGATACCTGAGTAGGAGGGTGCCTGGACCTATCTTGGCATACCTATTATAGGTAGGAGGCTGCGGGTCTCTGAATGTGTTGGTCTAGTGCAGCGGATTCAAAGCATGCTAGAGGGTTGGCGAGCATCATCCTTGTCCATGAAGGGTAGGGTGACCCTAGTCCGATCAGTGTTGAGTTTGATGCCCGTATACCTTATGGCTATATGGTTATGCCGTTGATAGTATAGATCGGATTGAGTGACTTATGTAGAGCTTCCTTTGGGGTTCGTTTGGGGGGCACCATGGGGTTCATCTGGTTGCGTGGGGCAGTGTTTGTCGGCCTCTTGGGGAGGTGGTCTCGGGCTGCACTCTCTCCAGGCGAGGCGATCATTGCATGTCATGTGGTACGTTTCTTTCTCGAGCCCCAGGATTTTTAGAGTTGAGCCATGGCAGCGAGATATGGGAGATCAGGGTCGATCGTGGGGTCTTGATGTGGGAGGTCGGTCTCCTATATGTGGCATAAGATCAGTAGGTATCTGCCGATTGCTCGGGCAAATACTAGATGGTTGATTGGGGACAGTAGGAGCATTGACCTGGTGGATGATGCCCTACCATTAAGGTTGTGGCCGACCATGGTTAGCCCAGAGGGGGTCGAGGGCCTTAGGGTGACCTTCTCACTCTAGGGGGAGTGGGAGGAGTGTCGACTGAGGCAGGTGTTTGGTGAGCACCTAGCTGAGAGAGTGCGGCTCCTCCCAATTCCGAGGTATGCAGGACCGGATGTGCGGGTATGAAAGACTTCTTGTAGGTCCAGGGTTAGAGTAGGGGATGTCTCCCGGGTCCTGGTGCAGGACTACGAGGTCGGCCTGGGTTGTGCTTAGATATGGCGATTTGGTCTACACCCAAGACTAGCTTTGTTCCTATGGAAGGTCATCTAAGATAGACTTTCGACGAGATCAGTCCTGAGTAGATGGGGGTAGAGGTTCCTCCCACATTGTCTGTGGTGTGGGGACAACAAGACTGTCGACCATGTGCTCTTTGAGTGCATGTGGGCTAGGGGGACATGGCAGATAGCTGGTCTCCCACAGGGGGCTTAGGGTCAGAGGGACTAGTTGTGCAGGCTATCCGACCAATGGCGGATAGCCCTCGACTGCGTCATTGGGCTTTTGGGGCTACCTGCATTGCCCACCAAATTTGGTTGGCCAAAAATGCCCGAATCTTTGGCGGACGTAGCCTATCCCCGAGATTTGCGGTAGAGCGGGGTCGAGCACAGGCTGCGGAGCTTCTTCGAGGTTCTTCGGGGGTGGGCCTTTGATAGTTAGGGATATCTGGAACTCTTATCATGCTCAAGTAGTATCTCGTACGGTGTTCTTCATCTGGGAGCCCCCACCCCTTAGCTTCCTCAAGGTCAATTTCGACGGAGTTAGTTTTGGACGGTGGGAGCAGAGGGGGTGCGGGTTTCGTCATCAGGGACCCGCGTTTATGAGTAGTTGCGGCTGGTGGATGCCAGCTTTCGGACACCACTATTTCTGGAGCTAAGTTGCGAGCGGCATGGGTGGGTATCCGGTACGCCCGACAGGTGTTGCAGGCCACCTCCATCATTGTGGAAGGGGACTTGGTCACCGTGATAGGCTGGATCTAGGGGGGTGAGTGGTTTAGGAGGGGATCACCCCCTGCTGCGCGATATTTGGTTGATGGGTAGAGCTGGGGTGGCTTTGGAGGCCAGGCATATGTTCAGGGAGGCTAACGGTATTGCAGATTGGATGGCCGCTTACGCGGCTAACCATGCAAGTAGTACGTTGTGGATTCGAGATGAGGATTTGCCTAGGCCATTCTGTATGTTTTATTTTTTGATTTTATTGGGTGCGTTCGAACTCGTGTGGTTTGACATGTCCGCTTTAGCAAAAAAATATATATATATCCCACACTATATGCACTATGTGGTCATGCACGTAGCCAATCACAGCTACTCACTCCCATGAATTCTATAGCTTGTCCATCAAATGCTTATCTCGCTGCACCACCATAGGAACTATTTGCATGCCTAGTCCGAGAATTCAAATGTTATTTTCTATCTTTTAGAACAAGAAAAGTTATTTGGTGAACCTAGGATGCTTGGTAGTCCATTCAATGCATATGTATTTGATGGTTATTTCTGTCATTAAACTTTCACACGGATGGACTTGCGGTGGCGCTGCAGCGAGTAGCGGCCTTCTTGAGTACTGGCACTTTGGGTTCGAGGCTCTATAGGGATCGGTTGGATTGCTCGGAGAACGACATTTAGATTTTATGTAAGCCAAACTGTGTTCCCTTGAATGAAGAAAACTTCCACCATTTAATTTGCTCTTTTTTTTGAAAAAAAAGGTTTAGCTGAAATCCGTAGTATTAATTTCATCTGTAGAAAACTTGCACGCCATGAAATTTTGTTTGAGGAGTCTTGTTGTCAGCTAACTAGCCTGCTTAAAAAGTTTCCATTTATTTTGGCTCAACTTGGGTAGAGTTAAGAAACAATCAAAAATCTAGATTTCTTGTTGCTTGTGACCAAGGATCTTGCTTGAAATCTAAGTGATAGAGCTCTCAAGAGTTGTATTAGCTTTCTTGAGTCGACCCTATGTTAAAAAAAAAAAAAAAGTTTTTGATTCCGTTATAGAACAACTATAACTAAACTTTGATTGACCTGCTCATTTTATTGCAAGATATCTCACTACAAAAGAAATAATATTTTTTGGCGCTTTTTAGAGTCATTATCGACGCTTACAAGTGTCGGTAATTTTTGTGTTGATACTTCCAAAAACGTCGCGGAAGTGTTGGACAGGTAAGGGTGCGATTTTTTCTTTCCGACGTTTTTTTAAAAGCGTCAGCATAAACGGACTCTATGCCGATGCTTTTAAGCGTCGCCTGTTTTGAAATCCGTAGACGCTTATAAGCGTTGGCCAAAACCAAAGGTAGGTCGATGCTTCTTAGCGTTGGCCCGCTTTGGACTCCGCCGATGCTAATTAGCATCGGCCCATTTTGGTCTCTACCGATGATTATTAGCGTTGGTGGAGTCCAAAGCGTGGTGGAGTTTTGACGCATGCCCCTATTGCCGACGCTTAAAAGCATCGGCAATAGTGATTATTTTTTATTTTTTTATAAATGCAATTTTTAAACCTGTATACATTACTTTCCAACACAACAAATACACAACCTAAATCACATAGATAACAAAAGTCATTTCACAAATAAGAACTTTTTATTCGAAATATTCATATTATCATATTTGATTACATTATACTTCAAAAATATTAAAAACGTACATATTAAATTTCTAAATAAACAGTTTACGATGTAGGGTCGATGGCATCATCATCTCTATAACTTGATGAAATATCAGCAACCTAAAAAAAAAAAAGATACTTTAGAAAGTAAAAAATGAAAGTCATTATGCTCGTATAAAAATACATTATAATTACGTAAAATATTCAAATAGATTTAGTTATTTATCGGTGAGGTAAATTTCTACAATAAAGATGAAATTTGGTCAAGCTGATCCTGCAAATATTGTATCTTTAACTCATGGCTCAGCTTCAACTCTGCAATATCGGTCCTATGACTCTGCCTTATCTTCTCTATCTCTGTTTTATGGCTCTATTTTACCACAGTAAGAAAAATCAGACTGGTGTGGCATTACTTCAGTGATAACTAAGTTTGACCGAGTCAAATCATCAAATGCCTTTAACATTAGAACAGGAAGCTAGTTCCCAATATTGTACAATCGGACTGGGTTTCCGTCAAAAGGGCCATAAGGACTCATCCTAGAAGCCGTCAGGATGATTAAAGGTCAGATATATAGTTTTGTATGGGAAGGACGTCTAAACTTACAAGTTGTTTATGATTTTGCAGTAACTGAACGTGGTCCTATAACCTTCCAATTAAGTTCTGAAAACAAAGTATAAAATCGTAAAACCCACTTTGTAGTTTTTTGAAAGGTTTTGACAACAAAATTGTCAACAGTTAAGCAGCAGTTAGGACTATAACTTGTATTGGCAGTAAAATGACATACAACAGATCATTATCTCGCTAAAATGTCCAAAAGTTTCTTCCTCGTTTGTTGCTTCACTATGATAGTAACTATGCTGTTATGGCAAGAAAAACTGTTACACCAAGAAATAATGAATAACAGCAGTAAGATAAATACTAGATAGTAACTATTGTGGAAAAATATCACCATAAAAAAATATAACAATTACATAACAAAGGATTGGCATAGGTTTGCATGATGCCACCAGCTTCAAAAGAATTCAATAGCCATGTATCAACGTAAGGCCATACTATCAAAAACCATATCTGTGGGTTCAAAAAGTACAAGAACAACTCTATAAGTCACAAGCACAAAAAAATATAGTTGCAACATGTGAAAGACAGAAATTTCAGAACTGCTTAGATTCTAAATGGTGGCATTTGAAGTACCATACAGATATCATAGTGGAGGCATTTGCTTCCAAAATCATTTTGCATTCGCATTGTAAATGTCCGAAGCTTGGATATCTAGAAATAAGCCTCAGAAGAAGAATTCAATAGCCATGTTGCAATCAATGGACAAGCTCCATTGGTTCCCAATGTTTCAGCCTAAAGTTTCAATTATATTGCAGAACTCGAAGCTTTGGGACACCTTTTATAGAAACAAACTTGAGGTTCCTCTGTTTTGGATCAAATGGTGTTCGGATCAATGGGATGATTCAGTTATATGAACCTCTGTTTCTTGATGTAGAGGACTACCAATTTACAGCTAGACTTATAACATCATCAGTATTCCTAAGAACATTTACAGTATAGATCAAGAAAGTTTTAACACCCACATGTCCAACAATACCTAGTAGAAAGTATTTGTGGTATGAGTCAAGAGCTAAAATGGTGGCACAAATTATAAGATGATGCATAGTGCAATACCTCAAGCGGAGGCGAACCTTGATCGATCGGGGCTTGGGGCCGTTCGGTCGACACGGAGAGGAGGGAGGAGGAGAAGATCCTTGGGCGGAGGCGAAGCCTGATCAAGGTTTGAGGCTCGGTCGGTCAGAGTCGGAGAGGAAGGAGGAGGAGAAGATTCTCGGGTGAAGGCAAAGCTCAATCGAGGCTTGAAGGCCGGTCGGTCAATGCCGAAGAGGAGAGAGGAGGAGAAAACACCTCAGGCAGAGGTAGAGCTCGCGCCAGAGAAGTGGGAGGAGGGATTGATTGGGGCTTCGGGTCGGTAGGCAGGCACTGAAGAGGAGAAAAAGGAAGGCTAGGGCTTGGAAATGAAGTCTTCCGGTCGATCGGGCTGGGAGAGGAGGAAAAGGAAAGCTAGGGCAAGTCTTTAGGTCAACAAATTCTATTCCACAGTAACTGAAGTAAAAGATGTGTATGTCAAGATTTCTCTGCATCTTTACAAGTTCATATAAATAGACAAGGCATTAATTATCCAAGATGTTAATTTAGATTAAAATATAATAGATAAATTGAAATTTTTTATGAGACAATCTAGCCCAATTATTACTATGATTAATAATTGGACAATATTGCTCTGTTTCTTCCAACATACATATGGAAATATGCCGACAGGGGCAGCCCAATGCATTTGGAGGCCTAAGACGAATCAAGTAAATGAGGCTTTTTCTTTTTTTTTAATAATATTTTTTTAATAAATATAAAATACTTAAAAAATGATATGAAAATATATAGCTGCCAAGTACACTATTTCAATAAAGATGCATGAATCTAATAAAGATAGGCAAGAAGCCTCTCTAATTTGATATAATTTTTGAATAAAAGCATGGAAATGTAATTACTCTAAAGGCCATAAAACTGATTAAATAACTGAGATAAATAACTGAGATAATGCTTGGCAGTACTGTTTACCATGTCAAGCAAGAGCAGAATAGGAAAAGGTTATCCTATTGCACTGCATGGTCAAGGTAAAGGAAAGAATTTGTCCAGAAAGGGACCTCTCTATAAGAGAACTTAGGGGCATTATGGGAAATTCACTCCATCTAAATAATAAAAGTTCCATCCCACCATCTCCCCTTCAAGGGAGTACCCAAGCAGCAACTGCTACATCACGGCACATCGGCCATTCAATCTCCAACCTCCCTCCGTTTCTCTCTCTACAAACCAAGAGGGGGAGAAGAAACCAAGAGGAAAAAATTAAAAGAATCTCCACCCTCCAAGAAGTCCATCTCCAATCCCCCTATCTTTCTTGCTGATGGCCCAGCTGGATCAGGAGTAATGTGAGGGATGTGAGGGAAGGAAAACCAGGACCAAAACCAAAAAAGAGAAGGGATGAAAGATAAGAGTGGCTTCAGACGTGTATCAAGCCAACCAAATCCCTCCTCTTCCTTTCTCTCCACCCAAAACAAAACTACCGTCCCCAACTTCCCAAATTGCCCCTCTGCAGGCCAGGAAACTCTCCACCTCCCTTCCATCAAGGGGGAAAATTCGTAGCCAGCTCCTGTTCTCATTTTATATGAGGCCTTTGCTTCCTTTTAGTCACGGTCAGATACAGAAAATAGGGCAAGAAATCTCTCTGTTCTCTCCTCTCTTTATTTCATCGCAAGTCGGGGCCTTTTTGTCTTCTCCCTTCCTCCTGTAGTTATCTTCTCTTTGCCTTCCGGAGGCCTTCTTTTGGACCGAGGCCCAGCATGCCGATTCATAAGTGCTCTAAAAAACTATGAACTATTACTATGTGATTTCAATAAAAATAAATCAAGTACACAAACAACATATTTACAGGAAAGTTGGTTTAATTAAACAATCCTAAGTAACTAATAATCAAAATTATCTTTATGAGCATGTATGTTGCATGAGTTCCTTAAAAAAATAAATTTGGTTACTAGATTATGTAGAAGATGCTTACCAAACAAACCCACCCATTGATGGATCAAAAACAACTCAAGTATATTCTACTTTTAAAACTGAAGTTGCTTTTATAGCCAAAATCTAAAACAATTCACCCAACGTAATCCAACCTGAACAAATTATTTTGGATTTAAAATTTTAGACCGTGGTTCCAATTTAGTTACCTAAAGCTCAAGTTAATTTTCATTTGGACCAGCACGATTCAACTAACCTAATTGATATGATCAAATTTGTATTTATATTTGAAATTTTGGACTAGGCCTAGGTTCCAAACTTCTATGTTGGTTAATTAGTTTAATTAACATATCAAATCAAGTGAAGGTTAGGTATTTTATTGGTTGAGATGGTTTGGTTATCCTAACCTAAATCGATCCAAGTTCAATCAATGTAGAAAGAAGTACACCTTTGAGCTAGAGGACCAAGAGATCATACGAGTAGAAAAAAAATATGAACTGTTCTGCAGTTGAAATAAATTTTGAAAAATATATGAAGGCTTTGAATAAATAAGATGATATCATATTTAAACAAAAAGTTAAGAGTATAATTGAGACTGAGATATGGTAAAAATAAAAATAGTTAGTGAGTATTATGCAATGATTATACAAGTTTCAAAACACTAATTTAAAAGGGAATTTAAGTCAACACCTACTCAATACATGAAATAAATCAAACTTAAAAAGATGAAACGAATAAATTTTATTCGGACTCCTCTGTGATTTGACTTGAGTGGAGTTCTAGGGTAAAACGTAAGGGCATTAAACATGGATCTAACTTAAAATCTAATGTTGAATTGGATCAATGGTTGGCATTGGGAAGAAAGGCGAATCACTTTCCTTTTTTTTTGCTGAAGCGGATATTTCATACATTATGTGTACGAATACGCCCAATAAAGTCAGAAAACAAAAGATCGCGGAGTGCCCGAGGCAGTTCCCCCTCCTCTCCAGGATGACTAAGCTAATATGTAGCACTTGCCATGCATATCGAAGGCTCGCCCATGCAGCCCTCAACTCCCCACCGAAGATTGAAATGTCGTATAACTGACAGCCGCCTGCTGCCACTGTCATGCCCCAAATTTGGATCATAACATGGTCGTGCTATTGCAAACATATACATACAATAACATGAAGCCACTTAAAATTTTATAACAAAAATGAACATTTTTATTTGCAAATGTCATAACAAGTTTCATCAAAATGGAACGGTACAAGGCTTCTAAAGTTTTAACATTTGATATTCAATTTTCCCAAACCCTAAAGTATGTCAAGCTCCTTGATCTTAGCAATCTTAATTATCTGGAAAAAAATGAATAAAGTAGTGTGAGCTATATAGCTTAGTAAGTAATCATGTACAATCTTACCAGATCAAGCATAATGTATTTCATGCTCGTGTATCAATTTAAGAAATTAACAATTGTAACAAAGGAAGCCTTTTATATAGCATATATTCAAATCAGACACAAAACAGAGGATGCCCAATCATGCAAGTTCATAAATATGAATATGCATTATATAAAATTCTTGACATTATTCATGCTTTGAAATCCATACTCTCGAATGGGGAGTGCAGCTATGGTCACTATTATACCCGTGATAGGGCCGTAATCTTTGTCAACTATTATTTTCTATTGGCAGGGCCTACACCAAGTTATTATACCGGCTGGCGAAGGCCATAATCTTTGCCAACTATTATTTTCCGTTGGCCGAGTCTACACTAGAGATGGGCATTGCCAGGCACGACCCGCTTGCTACAGTAACGGGCATTACCAAGTTATTATTTTTCGGCACGACGCGGGCCGTGCCAGGCACGGCCCGCTTGCTACAGAACAGCACGGTCCATAAAAGGGGGCCGGGCTGGGTTACAAATTTCTGGCCCGCGGGCCGAGCCCGGCCTGGCCCATAAGGGTCTGGGCAGGCACGATTCGTGGGCCAAGCACGGCACGGCCCGCGAGCCAGCCCGGCACGGCCCAT
>JAOXJJ010000725.1:19218715-19229599 GCA_025769935.1 Phoenix roebelenii | reverse complement strand
CCGGCACGGCCCGCCACCCCGCGGGCCTAGGGCCGGGCCGGGCTTAGCTTTTAGGCTAAGCGGGCCGTGCCTGGCACAGCCCATTTAGTAACAGGTCGGGCCAGGCACGGCCCGTTTAGTCTGTGGCCCGATGGGCCTAGGCCGGGCCGGGCCTGGCACGGCCCGATGCCCATCTCTAGTTTACACCAAGCTATTATACCCGTTGTCGAGGGCCGTATGCCGAGCTATTATACCCGCTCATGAGGGTCGTACATAGCAATATGAGAGTTCATAAATCATATCATGCTTTTCATAAATCTTACTTCATAAGTACATTGAAAATTGAATAATGGCATCATAATATGCAAAAATCCATTATCATGTTGCAGCTTCATTTTTTCATGCATCTTTCTACATTATCATAAATCATGTGTATACAATATAGTAATCATGATAAATGTCATTAATCTAAAATCATGCAACACTTGCTACACATGCTTGATTCTAATTTTCAGAAACATAACAGTAATATACAATTTAAGATTCAATTAATTTCATATATTTAAAAACAATAAGATTATGTTAGGGTCACTTACCTTAATTTGCTCACAAAGTCTTAGGTTTAGATGATAATTCTCCAATACCTAGCAATATCATCAAATTATTTATTACTTGCACATTCAATTTCTATTTATTTACACTCTTTTCTTAATTAAATCATTTACAGCCCATATATAGGACTCAATTTCTGGTTCAGGCCCATAGTCCAATTCAGTTTCTTGTTCAGGTCTAATCCAATTTTTGGTTCAAGTTTGATTCAATTTATGATTCAGGTCTGATTCAATTTTTTGATTCAGACATGATTCAACCCCTGGTTCAGGTCTATTCCAACTTCTGATTCAGACCTAATTCAACCTCTGGTTCGGTCTGATTCAGACCAGACTCAACTTCTGGTTCAAGTGTAATCTAATTTCTAGTCTAGATCTGATCCAATTTCGGATTCAGGCCTGACCTAATTTCTCTAATCTAATTTCTAGTCCAGATATGACCTAATTTCATGTTCAGGTCTGACCTAACTTCAATTTCTGGTTCAGTCCTAATTTAATTTCTAGTTTAGGCCCAATTACATGATTCTTTTATTTAGGCCCAGTGACATAAATAGTAGCTTTACAATCAGGCTCACAGCCCAAATACTCTTTTTTTTTGTTCGGCCCAAGTCCAGTCATGAGCCCAAATTAGTTTGGGTTTAAAAAGGATTGTGGCTCGGACCAAGCCCAGCCCGAGCCCAAATTAGTTGGATTTAAGAGGGACTGTGGCTCGGACCAAGCCCAGTTACAAGGCTAATATTATTATTTTATTTTATCTATATTTATTTATTATCATAATTCTCTATTTATTTATTTACTATTTATTTATGTATTTTTTTCCTTTCTTTTTTTCTTTTTTTTTCTTTTCCTCCTTTTTTTCTTCCTTTTCTTTTCTTTTCCTTCCTTTCTTTTTCTTTTTCTTTTCTTCCTTTCTTTTCTTTTCCTTCCTTTTCTTTTTCTTTTCTTTTCTTCCCTATTTCTTCCCGAAACTTTCCCGCTCGCCTTCCTTTTCTTCTCCCAACTTCTTCTCAAACCTCTCCTCCCTCAGGGTGCAGATGACTTGGATATCCCACGTCCGGACTCTGTGGTGGGCTCGTCGGCGAACGCAGCTCTAGGTGAGGGAGGCGGAGATTAGGGGGGCCGTCTGGGCCTTGGGTGAGGATAGAGCTCTGAGGCCCGATGGTTTCTCCCCAGTCTTTTTTTGGAGATATTGGGGCATCGTTGGGAGAGCAATAGTGGAGGCAATTCAGCTATTCTTTGAGTCAGCGGTGATGGCAGATGATTGGAAGGCAACTTTTGCTACCTTGATCCCAAAGCGGCATGACGCGGTGGAACCCGGCCACTGCTGACCCATTTGTCTTTGCACCACCCTTTACAAGGTGGTGGTGAAGATATTGGTTGGTAGGATGCAGCCTCTCCTCCCCCATCTCATCTCTCTGGAGCAGAGGGCTTTCATCGGTGGTCATAGTATCACTGACAATGTCATGATTGCTCAGAAGATGATGTGGGACTTGCAGCGTGCTTCACGGCGGCGATCTTTCATGGCAGTGAAGCTCGATATGGAGAGAGCTTATGATCGAGTCCGATGGTGCTTCTTGCAGAAGGTGTTGGTGAGCCTCGGCTTCCACGAGACTTGGATTGCCTAGATTATGGGGTGTGTGTGAGGGCCATCCTTCTCCATCTTGGTCAATGGCACACCATCGCCTTTCTTCTGGTCGATAGTTGGCCTACGCTAAGGTTTTCCCCTTTTTTCATACTTATTTGTTGTCTGTGCTGATGCTTTGTCTCGCGCTTTGTGACATGCTTGTGGGGTGCGAGTGCTGGAGGCCTATACTCCAGTCCCCGGCGCCTAGTCGATCTCTCATCTTCATTTTGCAGACGACTGCCTCTTACCGGCTAGAGCTCGACTAAGAGATGCCGCAATTCTTCGGAGTATTCTGGATGCCTACTGTTCTGCATCAGGTCAGAAGGTGAATCTTCAGAAATCAACTATCATTTTCAGCCTGAAGACTAACATGCGGGTTCAACAGGAGATTAGGGGGCTACTAGGTATGCAGGAGCAGGATGGACCGTGGAGTTACCTGGGAGTACCTATCACTGGGAGGAGGCTATGGGTCGCCGATTGCCAGGATGTGTTGCTTCGGGTGCAGCAGCGGTTGGAGGGTTGGAGGGCGGCGTCACTTTTCATGATGCATAGGGTAACCTTGGTTAGGTCGGTACTATGCTTCATGCCAGTTTACCTGATAACCAATATCGTGGTCCCAAAGACGGTGTTGAGGAGGATTGAGAGGTTGGCTCGGAGCTTCATCTGGGGGACCTAGGGTGGTGGCCGCAAGGTGCACCTGGTGGATTGGGAGTCAGTGTATCGACCGACTAGGGCAGGGGGTCTGGGCATCCAGTCTTTGCTAACTAGAAGGGTGGCGTTGATTGCTCGGCATGCAGCCAAGGTTGTTTTGGAGCCATAAAGTTTTTGGAGTCTGGTGATGTCTGTCTGGTATAGTCTTGTTGGTAGTAGAGTGGATCCTGCCGGGGGGGGCGGAGGGCATCTCCGATTTGGCATGAGATGCGTAGATATATGCTCATGGTCATGATGAGATGTAGGTGGTTGATAGGTGATGGCTGGAGTGTGGACGTGGTGGAGGATGCGTGGGTGGATGAGCTCCCCATGGGGCGGTGGCCGACCTTTGTCAGTGTTGAGATCGTGGAGGGCCTTCGGGTGTATGACTTGCTTCTTCCTGATGGAGGGATGTGGGATACCCAGTTGATCGGTCAGTTGTTCAGCGAGCCGCTTGCTGAGCGAATTTAGTCGGTCCCAATTTTGGAGCATCGCTGCCTGGATGTCAGGGTTTAGAGCTCTTCTTACAGTTTTACCATCAGGGCCGGCCCGAGCCTTAGGCAACCGAGGCAGTCGTCTAGGGCCTCAACCCAAAGGAAAGTCTCTGGGAGGCAAAGAGAAGATAACCATAGAAGGAAGGGAGAAGGCAAAAAGAGAGGAGAGAAGAAGAAGAGATTGAGAGGGAGAGAGAGAGAGAGAAAGAGGGGACCAAGAGTCCCTGGCCTTGGGGCTGCGGCGAAGGGCCGCTCTTGAGCGGAGGTGGCGAAGGGAGTGCCAGGCAGTGGACGTGTCATCGGATCTCTCCTCGTGAGCTGGAAATGTTGCAGAGGCGATTCTCTGAGGTGGTGGATGTCCTAGAGGAAGAACTAGAAGGGACCCGATTGGAATGGCGGAGTACCACGGTTATCGTGAGGAGTCTAGGGAGGAATGTTTCGATGGATTGGGTGGCCAAGGAATTCAAATGGGTAGGGCATTTGGGATACGATATGGAATGCTTCCTGCTGATGGACGGATTCATTGTTGTTCGGTTTGCCAACGAGGAAGATCGCGAGGCTGCTATGTTGAACGGCCCATGGATGGTTGCAAGTCAGCTCCTTGCTATGGACCGGTGGCGCCCTAACTTCGTCCCTGGTGTTGGAGGTGTCGGCAGGGTCGCCGTGTGGCTTCGCATGTCGCGGTTGCCATAGGATTATTGGAAGAAGACCACGATCCTCCGAAGAGCTGCAAGCGCTGGTAATCCTCTAGCGTTGGACGAATTTACAGGGCAAGGGAGGCGGTTCAGCTTTGCCAGGGTGAAGATTGAGCTAGACTGCTCAGCCCCACTCAAGCCGGATACCCTTGTGAGGGGAAGATCGGGGGGGGGGGGGGGTCGAGGAGATTTTCTGGCAGGGTTTCATCTATGAAAACATGCCGGCTCCTTGCACCAAGTGTGGTAGGATAGGGCATTTGGTGGTGGACCGCATTTGTTCTTCGTCGTCGCATGGGGCGGCGAAGATGGGGGAGCCTTGAGGGAAAGGTAAGGAAGCAGTAGGATCGGACCCCCTGGAGGACGGAGTGCAGATGAATGGGGATGGTGGTCCACCGAAGGAGCTGCCGACATTCAGACCATGGATGGTCATGAGCCAAGTTCAAAATCCACAGTCGGCCAAGGTGGCGAATTAGAGGAAGGAGATGGCCAAGTTTGGGGCAAGGCCAAACTCAGCGCCTACATCTCCTCGATCCGGCAAGATCTTAGCCGAGAATCGGCCGGAAGCTGGTGCCTCTCCGATTGACCTTGATGGGTGGTAAAAGCCTTCCAAGGTCGCCCGGAGGAGGACACTAGAGAAGGATGTCTTGGAAACCGGTGTGGGCATGAACAAGGCCGGACTGAGTCAACCCATCCAGGGAGTTGGAGCGGGGGCGAGTCAAGCAATAGGTCAGGTTCGGGCGGAATCACTCCTGTTCTGAACCGAGTTGCGGGCCAAGGTGAGGGCGGTCCAAAAATTGGAACTGGCCGGATTGGTGACAAGGTTGATCCCACCGAGTGCCTGAGTGGCTTGGGTCCGAGCCCGATGAAACGAAATAGGAGTCCGTGTAGACCCAGGTTCTAGACTGAGCAGGGCCCATCTTCTTCGGCTGGGGGGTTAGCACCTTGACCAACGGTGAATGGACGGCCCGGGGAAAGTTTATGCCGGAGGAGTAGAAGTTCCCCTCTACCTCTCTCGACTGTGAGCAATCCGCCTCCTCGGGGGGATCGAGACGACGCTGCAAGGGGCCCAGGAAGGAAGGTGGCAAAGGCTCTCTTGGCGGCGAACCTTTTAGTCTTGGGGGAGGTGGCGCCGGCGAGGACGACCTGCAAGGAGGGGTGTAGCGAGCAGCCCAAAGGGTTGGGGGTGCCTGGTGATCCTGATTCCAGCAGAGACAAGGCGGCGCTATTCGACAGCTCTGTGGAATCCAAAGTGAAGCAACCGTGTCATTTGGCACGGGTGAACAGTGCTCCATCCCCTGTGTCTCAGTTGTGCATGGGGAAGTTCTTGGATGGGTTAATTGGCAATGGTGGGAGAGCTTGTGGCACTGGCTTGAGGCCTAATGGAGAGCAGATGGGTGATACAGTGGGAGAAGACAATGCTCCAATGATCTCTGCATGCCATATGGCATAGGCCAATGGTGGAGGGGTTCATCACCGAATATTGGTTTAGATGATGGAAGCAGCTAAGGGATCGAGCCCTTTAGACGCGGCTAGTGGAGGGGCTTTCGAAGAGGTGGTGTCTCATGATTGCAACCCTGAGGGAGTGGGTTGTGATGCATCCCTAGGTGATCAATGAAGGTTCTCTTATGAAATTGTCGTGGCACGAGGAAGCCCTCCTTTGCCCCAACTTTTTACAGGATTGTGCAAATACACAATCCGGACATTTGTGTGATATTTGAGACTCGGCTATTGGGGGGTCTTCAGAAGGCTAGGAGAGCGGTCCCTAGGTTGTGGGGATTCTATGTAGTTGAGTCTCAAGGACTGTCGGGTGGCATTATTGTTACTCGGATGCATGGATCATGTAGATTGGACATCTTTCATGTTTGTAATCAAGAGGTGATTATGGTGATCTCGGAAGGCAGTAGAGATCCTTGGGTCCTTGTTGTGGTGTATATTAGTACTGATTTCAGGGAGAGACGGAGGATGTGGGAGGAGGCATCACAGTTGATTAGTCAGGGCCATCCTATGATGGTGGCGGGTGATTTCAATTGTATTGTTGATCCTCAGGAGAAGATGGAGGGAAGCTCTTCTCTTATGAGAGGAAAATTAAGGAGTTTCTAGATTTTTTGCTAACAAATGGACTGATAGACTTGGGTTTCTCGGGCTCTAGGTTTACATGGTGCAACAATCACCAGGGCCGGGCTAGAGTTTGGAAGAGACTTGACAGAGCTTGTGCGATAGTTGGGTGGGTCCAGAGTTTCCTGGATCATCATGTGAGACACTTGCCCAGGATTGCGTCCGATCACAACCCTTTATTGGTGAGCACAGATGCATATTTTTCCGTCCACCCGCCCTTTAGATTTAAGAAGCTACGGCTTACCCCCGATCAAGGGAAATGGTGAGGGAGGCATGGAGCGTTCCAGTTAGGGGTGATGCTATGTATCGGGTGTCTCGTAGATTGAAGTTGATGAAGAGACGGCTGAGGAGGTGGAATCGAGAGGAGGTGGGAGACATTTTCAGGAGGATTGAGGAGTCGGAGGAGGTCGTTGCTAGGTTACAGGCTTAGGAGGCTCAGTGGGAGGGTCTTTCGGATGAGGAGATGGGGGAGCTTAGATCATTATTAGCCTTGCATGACGCTCTTCTTAGACAGCAGGAGATATTCTGGCGACAAAAATCAAGGGTACAGTGGATAGTGGAGGGGGATAGAAATACTAGATTTTTCCACCAAGCAATAGTGATCAGGAGACATCAGAATAGGATCAGAGTTATCAGTGGCGAGGATGGGCGGCCATTTGAGGATCCGAATATGATTCAAAGGACTCTGGTGAGTTTTTTCAGGGCCAGGTGGACAGAGCAGACTACGAGCATGAGCTCAGCGGATACACCGTCGCCATTGGCCGAGGTGTCAAAGGAGGAGACTACAACATTGATCAGGCCGGTGTCGAAGAGAGAGATTAGAGAGGCAGTGTGGTCCCTCAGGTGGGGGAGGATAAGGCTCCAGGGTCGGATGGTTTTCTACCAGTGTTCTTTCAGAGACATTGGATGATTGTTGGACGAGATGTGACGATGACCATACAATAGTTTTTTAGCACGGCAGTGATAGCAGTTGACTAGCATAGGACTTTCATTATCATGATACCGAAGCGGCAGGATGCCACGGAGTTGAGTCACTTTCGTCCGATTAGCCTGTGTCCGACTCTGTACAAGGTTACGACGAAGATTCTTGCCGTCAGGTTGGGAGATGTTCTTCCTAGGCTTATTAGTCCGGAGCAGGGACTTTTTGGAGGGGCGGAGTATATCTAACAATGTGCTTATTGCCCAGAAGTTTATGTTTGATCTCGGTAGGGCCTCGATGAGGAGAAGCTTGATAGGGATCAAGCTTAACATGGAGAAGGCCTACGACCAGATGAGATGGGACTTTGTGCAGCAGTCTTTGCAGGAGTTTGGTTTTCATGAGGCATGATGGATTAGGTAGGCCATGGGCTGCATTCGTGCTCCTTCTTTTGTTATTTTGGTGAATGGCTCGCCATCCCGGATTTTCGTATCATAAGAGGGGTTGCGCCAGGGATGCCCCCTCTCTCCGCTATTATTTATTCTCTATGCAGATGCATTGTCCAGATACCTTCGGTGGGCAGTGGCCAGTCAGAAGTTGGAGGCCTACAGACCGGTGCCGGAGGCCCCTTCGATTTTCCACCTGCTCTTCGTTGATGATTGTTTGCTGTTAGCCAGGTCGTCTCGACAGGCGGCCCGGATTATTGGTCAGATTCTTCGGAACTATTGCGCATTATTGGAACAGCAGGTCAATCTGACCAAGTCTGCTCTTAGGTTCAGCCCGAAAACTAGAGTGGCAGTGAAGCACTCTATACTGAAGATTCTGGGGGTGGGAGAGCAGGAGGGCACAGTGACATACTTGGGGATTCCTTTCTCCGGCCAGCGACTGCGGAGTAGGGACTGCATTCCCCTTGAGCTCAGCATCAGGCGCCAATTAAAGGTCTGGCAATTGCATTCACTTTCTATGATGGGTAGGATTACTCTGGTTCGTTCAGTTCTCACTTCGGTCCCTATCCATCTACTTTCTAACGCCATTATCCCGGTGGCAGTCTTGAGATCCCTTGAGCAGCTTTTCAGGAACTCTATCTGGGGAAGGAGCAGTAGTAGAGGTGGCTTGCACTTGGTGGCTTGGGAGGTTGTGTGTATGCCGATCAGGTCCGGTGGTCTAGGGGTGCAGTTCTTGGTGGCGAAGCAGGAGGTTGTAGTAGCAAGACATGCAGTTAGATTTGTGCTAGATGTCATCACTCTCTGGTCTGGAGAGAGATGTATGCTAGAGTTATGGTAGTGCTGTCGGAGATCAGATGGGCCATTGGTGATGGTCAATCTATTGATGTGCTGGAGGACAGCTGGATGACCGAGTGGCCGATTTGTCGTATGCCGATCATGGTGGACTCGGCAAGACTGGCAGGTTGCAGGGTTAGCGATTTACTGGATTCAGAGGGGGTCGATGGAGGGATGAGGTGGTTCGGGAGGCTTTTGGGGAGCAGTTGGCGGAGATGATTTTGGCTATGCCAGTCCCTACCGGGGGGGTGTTTGACAGTCTAGTTTGGATGCTGATAGGACGGTCGCAGGTGTGAGCTAGAGATCTTCACGCACTGATCAGTACGGAACCGGCGCATTAGATTGCGGGTGGTTGGATATGGAGACTATGAATTCACCCTCGTGTAGCACTCTTTATCTGAAAGGTGGTCTGGGACTGCCTTCCAACCAGGAGCTTGCTAGTTCGACACGGCATGCAGGTCTCTCAGTGTTGTGAGGTGTGTGCAGATATCGAGGAGATTACCGAACATGTTCTTCTACAGTGCCCTAGGGCCCGAGAGATATGGCGATGGTCACCGGTCCCACTACCTAAGTTGGTCAGCTCAGCACAGGACCTAATTCATGTGATGAGAGATTCCATGCGGAGCCCCAGATCTGCAGAGGCGGGGATTCTTATGGCATACTTGTCCTACCATATTTGGCTGGACAGGATCACTAGTCTGTTTGAGGGGAGGTAGTCACCTTCGAGGATGGTGATGGATAGAGCGTCACTGTAGGAAGGTTATAGAGGCTGCCTCTATGTTTTCTTCTAGGATAGCTAGGGATATCTAGGGTGCTCTCCATGCTGGTTCAACGCCATGATTTGCCCTTGTTTCTTGGGTACCCCCATCCCTTGGCAAACTCAAAGTAAACTTCGACGACAGCAGGTCTGTGGATGCTGTGACTAGCGGGGTTGGATTTGTGATCAAGGATCACGATGGTAGGATGCTTGCTGTAAGAGGACGATGCATGCCAGGACTTACAGTAGTCTAAGCAGAGTTGCGGGTGGCCTGGGAGGATATATCCTATGCCAGGTAGGTACTTGGTACCGAGCGGGTGTACCTCGAGGGGGACTCTGTTATGGTGATCGACTAGATTCGAAAGACGGACAGGTATGGTGATGGTCATCCTCTTATCCGGAAGACACGCAGGATGGCTCAGATGATGGGCGAGTTTCAGGCTGTACACGTTTTTAGGAAGACAAACAGGGCAGCCGACTGGGTCGCCTCCTTTATAGCCCGGCATTTCGAAGATTTTTTGTGGACGTCTCTATCAAACGCTCCTACTCCTTTGTCTTTATTACTTTTTCGCGATCTGGCAGGCTGTACTCATGTTAGAACTATATGAAATGAGTAGCCGTTTATACCAAAAAAAAAGGAGATGGTGGGTTGGGACTTTTATTAATTAGATGGAGTGAATTTCCCATAATGCCCCTACTTTCTCTCATAGAGAGGTCCCTTTTTGGACAAATTCTTTCCTTTACCTGGACCATGAAGTGCCATGGGATAACCTTTTCCTATTCTGCTCTCACTTGACATGGTAAACGGTATTGCCAAGCATTATCTCAGTTATTTAATTAGTTTCATGGGCCCTTCTTCTTTTAGAGTTGTTACTTTTCCGTGCTTCCATTCAAGAATTATATTAGACTGAAGATGCTTCTTGTCAATCTTTGTTAGATTCATACATCTTTGTTGAAATAGTGTACTTGACAGCTATCTATTTCCATATCACTTTTTTAAGTATTTTATACTTATTAAAAAATTTTATTATTACAAAAATGCCTCATTCACTGAATTCACCTTAGGCCCCCAAATGTATTAGGCCGTCCCTGTTTACCGTCAGAGTGGCTGATGTCTGCCATGCAGTGCAAGGTGGTGAGTTGCGAGCAATGGACCTTGGGTGGATCTGGCGGTTTGGGTTGCACCCTAGGGTGGCCTTATTCAGGTGAAAGGTTGCGTGAGGTCGCCTACCGACAAGGCTTCTACTATTTGAGAGGGGAGTAGGTGTCTACCCTCAGTGCCGACAGTGCCAGTTAGATGAGTCGTTGGATCATGCGATATTCCAGTGCCGCCAAGCTAGGAGGATCTGGAGGCCAGTAGGATTCCCTATAGAGCTTTGGTGTTATGTGACGTCCTTTTTGCAGGTTTTGGGCCGTCTGGCAGGGGTCGTGCAGTCAAGACCGGAGGTGGTGAGGGCGACCTACACTGCTTACCAGATATGGCTGGCACGGAACGTATGGACTTTAGGGGAGTCTAGCCCCCCTTCGGGGGTGGTAGTGGAGCGGGCTAGGATGCTTACAGTAGAGGTCTCTCAGGCGGACCACTCGGATAGACCTTTGACAGCTTAGGTGTTGCCCAAGGAGACAACCCAAGAGGGGGGTGAATTGGATTTTAATTAATTATTGGCAAATTAAAAACTTAATTAGTAATTGATTAAAACTGATGCAAGCAGGTTAAATAGATTAC
>JAOXJJ010000725.1:19196226-19218615 GCA_025769935.1 Phoenix roebelenii | reverse complement strand
AGTATAACATAAGATATACTCAAATGCTTTGAGCTCATCAAAATCAAATAGGGGTTTAATCAATCACTCCACATTATGACATTTGGGGCTCTACATCTGCTCTTAGAGCGCCTCATATGGTATTTTTCACCTGGGAGCCCCCACCCCCAAGTTTTTTCAAGGTTAATTTTGATAGTTGCGTCCTATAAGGTGACGTAAGTGGTGGTGCGGGCTTTGTGGTGAGGGGCCTAGACTTTAGAGTGATTGCTGCCGGGGTTGCCAGCTATTTGATACCTCGGTACCTGGGGCTGAGTTGAGAGTGGCTTGGTCTGGACTGTGTTATGTGCGGTATGCTTTATAGACTATGATGGTCCTCTTGGAGGGTGAATCTGCGACGGTCATTTGGTGGATCCGACGAGCGTTCAGGGGGTCGGTGATTACCACCTGTTACTGAGGGATATTCGGGCTATGGCTCAGGAGGGGCTAGTCTTCAAGCTAAGCAAGTCTTCCGGGAGGCCAATAGGGCCGCAGACTGGGTGGCTTCTTTTGTGGCCCACTACTCACGTGTACACCTATGGGTAGGTGAGGCGGAGTTGCCCAGTGCTCTCCGAGATGTTTTGATTTTTGACTTTTTTGGTTGTATCCGTACTCGTATAGTATGATACTTCCGTTTTAGCAAAAAAAAAAAACCCTCTCCTCCCTCTTTTCTTCTCCCGCGAAGAGGGAAAGGGGAGATCCCCTTTTCTTCTCCTTTCTTCTCCTAGGAAGGGAGGAGAGCTCGGAAGGGGGCCGACTCGAGGCTGGTGGTCCCATGTTCAAGGATCCACCAGTAAGTAGCCCTTCCCTCCTCCTCCTTCTCCTCTTCTTTTTCTTCTTTTTTGTTCTTCTTTTCTTCTTCTTTGCCTTTCCCTTCCCTTCTTTCTTCTTCTTCTTCTTCTTCTTTCTTCCGTCTCCCTTCTTCTCTTTTGTTTTAATTCTTTCTTTTTTCTGTTTTCATGGCTAGGCTAGATCTAATCCAATGGAGCATGAATAAAGGGATCAAGGGCTTACCTAGCTTTGTGAAGGGTTGAGGTGCTTTCTCCAGTGGCTTGACGACCTCCCACTCCGACGACGTCATGCCCGATCCGGCTTCTAATCACAGAGGAAGAAGAGAGTGAGGGGTGGTAGAGGTGTTTCTGAGGGGGTTTCTAAGGCTTTTTGTAGCCTTCATGGAAAGGGACGTGAGAAGAAATGGCCACCTTCATGGTGGCCGCCTCTTCAGTGGGCGGTTGTAACCGTCTGTGGTGGAATCACCCCTTGAGTCTTCAGGTGGGCCGCCAACTTCGGTCCATTTGAAGGCCCAATAGTCACAACCACCACTCTGGAATTCGGGTCCTTGATGACAAAACCCACACCTCCTTTCGTGCCTTCGTCCGAAATAGACCCATCAAAGTTAACCTTGAGGAAGCTCGGAGGATGGAGGCTCCCAGGTGAAGAACATTATATAAGGTGCTGCTTGAGTAGAATGGAAACTCCAGATATCTCGAGCTGTCAAAGGCCCTTCTGAAAAGGTAGCATAACTGATCTCCGCTGCCTGTGCCCAGGCGACTCTGCCACGAACCTCGGTGACATGCTGCGCTCGCCAAAAGTTCGAGCGTTCCTTACCAGTTAGATCTTGTATGCTGTGCAAGTCGCTCTAACAGCCTCCCATGGAATCCCTGCTAACTGCTAAGTCCTCCTCGCTCATGCGCACTAGAACAGCGCATGGTCCATCGACAGCGCACATCCCACACTTTGGAAAAATTTCAACCATGTCTACTAAGCATCGATCTCGTTGGAAGGCGTTTCCAGACCACCTTCTATAAAAATAGTGCAACCCTTGGGTGAAGTCCGAAATGCCAGATCCAAGCGCACTTCGACCTCGGCTTGTGCTCCTGCCGGAGGACTCAGAAGAGATCCCTCACCCTAATGCTGGTCCTACACGAGTTGCTCCAAACCCGAATATCCGATCTCACACACTCCGGCACCGAGAGAGACTAGACCCTCTCAGTAAGATGCACCCCGAACAACTACGCAGTCTGGTATCGTCCCACTCTACCATTCTAGGGTCGAGAAGGTCACACACCCACAATTCTTCCTCTGTCTCGACGTTAACTGTAGTCGGCCAACACCTCAAGGGGAGGGCATCCACCCATGGGTCTCCTACCACATCGATGCTCTGCCCATCACCTATCAACCATCTGGTGTTTGCCAAAGCGGTTGGCAGGTACATTCCGATCTCTTGCCACATAAAGGGACATCTGCGCCCACTCCGGGCCACCCCTTCAGAGCTCGCTCAAGCTGTATGTGGCTGCCATAACCCGCCTCCAGAACTCCCATGGCTCCAACATAAATCGTACCGCATGTCGAGCAATGAGCACCTTATGCCTTTCTGGAGAGGCAACACCCCAAGACCGTCCTCACTATAAGGTAGGCAGATACTCTCCCAAGCCACTAAGTGCACCATGTGGCCCCCTCCATGCGACCCACAAGAAGCTCCGAAGTAACCGCTCGATCTTCATCAGTACTATTTTCGATACTATAGTGTTTTCCATGAGATAGACCAGCATGGAGCCCAGCATTAATCTAACCAGCGTCAATCTGCCAATCATAGAGAGAGACGATGCCCTCCAACCTGCTTTGGACATGCTGCAAGCACTCAGCCACCTACAACCTCCTGTTTGTGATGGGTATGCCCAAGTAGCTCCAGGTCCCTTTCTGCTCTGACATCTTCAGTATTCTTTGTATCTCCTTTTTGATCCTGCACTTCATGCTTGGGCTAAAGGAAATGGTTGGCTTCTAAAAGTTGACTCTCATTCGTTGCGTGGCCAAAAGATACAATACAAACCCTTTATTTATTGTCCCATGCCTAATATTTTATATTCTACTCGTACGTGCCGGATCACACATGCGAGCAAACGCGCTCCTAAACCGTCCTCCAGCTCTCGCCGGGCTCTACTCAACCTATCTTTTAAGGCCCCTGCGCCCTCCAAAACCCTCCGAAACCCTAGCCATGGCGAAATCCCTCGACGAAAATGACGTCGGCATCTCCTGCTACGTCTCCTCTCTCCCCGGCTTCCGTGGCGTCTTGAAGCAGAGGTCGCTCCTCTCTCATTGATTCGGCGCTCGCTGGGGTCTCAAACCCTAGATTCTCCATGTCCGTTTCTTCTGATCTCTTTCTTTTTCTTGGAATAGATACTCGGATTTCATCGTTAACGAGGTAGATCTTGATGAAAAGATCGTTCATCTCACCTCCTTCGATCTCCCCCCTGAAGTAAACTCTCCATCCTTTGTTCTTAAACGTGATAAGAGTTTCATCTTTTCTCATTTTTCACCATGGGGGATTTTTTCTCGTATTTATCTTGTTATTCAGTGTACGGAAGTGAAAGAAGAAGAAAATCCTCCAACGAGTGGCAAAGATTGCGCCAGCGAGGTTGAATCATTTCGATCCCTTTGCGGTGACCACGATGCTGAAGCACTGAAAGGACTTCTTGAGAAGATCTTGTCCGGGGTAGAAGGTGATATCGCACCAATTGTTCTTTCTCCAGATTCTGATAAGCCTCATCGTGCGGTTAGTTTTAGAAGTTTGATTCTTGAATTCATGTTCAATTTCCTCTTTGAAAGATTCAAATTTGTAATATTTAAGCATTTTTAGGAAGTTCATAACTTCTTCAAGAAGAATTTCAAGTTCTTGGTCACGGATACTGTCGAAGGATCAGAAGGGGGTTCAAAATGCATAAGGGTCAGATTCTGCTCGGTGCAGGGTGGAGGTCGTAGCAGGAGAGGGAAGAAGAGGAAAGATATGGGTGATTCGGATTTGAAAGACGTCATGCCCTTTGATAGCAGAGGCTCGGACAACTGGCCTGAGAATCTCGGCAAGTTTCTAAGGTCGAAATCCATCTGTGTTTTTCTAGTCCCTTACATGGGTTTTCTTCATTTAGAGTGATTCTGTGGTAGCAGTTTATAGTTTTAAGCCTTCTGATCTATATTGGGTGGTAGATAATGCTGCATTGGTGTTAAAGAGCTCTTTTAAGTTTTCAGACGAGTATAATGTTCATTCAGTTTCATTTTGTAACAGAGATAATGCTGTTGCTTCTTTGCGTTAGCATGCTAATTGTATTTTTTGGCTTCATCTGATATTTCTTTTTTGTTTAAATCATACACATATCATCTTTCCATGTGTTTTTCAGGTTTCATCTTTATAAGGAGAACAAGGACACCCAAGAGGCTTTAGGAGTTATTGGCAAGATGCTAGGTTTTCAGGTACATTACCCTTTTCATCTTATCTTAACTGGTCAGTTGTTTTTCTCTATTTTTGTCAAAAAGAATATGATTGCAATTTTGACACCATTTTTTATGTATTAATTGGTGACTGTAATTTTTGACAGCAACGTTCATTTGGGTTTGCTGGTACAAAAGATAAACGCTCCGTATCAACTCAAAGGGTATCATCATTTCACTTGATTTGTTGTCAGATTGCTCTTGACCGAATCCATTTAATGATTAAATTATGCTTTGATCCTTACATGAATTTATGTCCACTTGCTTGTAACTATGCTACCCTAGTTGCACTTGACACATGATTTTGTTGTGCGGATGGTCTGATCATACTACCTTGTCTTACTGTAAAGGGAAGATATCTATTTAATTGGTGTATCATAATTGAGCTGGATGGTTCCATGGTTTTTACTGCAAGTTTTTCCAGGCACCTTAACTTGTAAATATTCACGAGCTTAATAAATACATACTCATATACTGTCTGCTGAAACTTTGTATCTGTAGGAGGATGATTTAGTTTTCTTTGACTTCCATAACATGAATAGATATCAGATGCTGCTTTTCTTTAGATAGGTGTAGAAATGTATACAATCTGATTTTTTTTAAATTGATACTTGATTGTGGTTAGGAAACAAGAGGCACTTTCTGAAGAGGTTCACAATGTTTCTGCTATATGCACTTTTTGTTATGACAATTTATTTCCAATTATCCATTAGTTTGCTTGGCTTTGTATTATCAAGTCTAATCATTGGAGGTTATTTTCTTGCTTGGACAATTGAGGGAAAAGAAAAGTGACAAACATAAAAATCTAGATACAGTTTATGTTGCCTCTGAGAAAGAATATCAGAGCATGTCGCAGTTAATATGATAACCAGGAATGTAATGTGTATTAATGGATATCTTTCATGAAAGAGCACTATCAAGTGTCATAAGTAATTGAGTGAGAGAAGGGAACATCCACTTGTGGCAGTACCATTGATAAGAGAATTTGTAGTTCTGTTGCATAGCCTTATTGTTGTATTCATACTCTTATACAATCAAATTTGTTCAGGAATGCATTTATTGCTAATATCCTGGAGGTATGATAGTTAAGTTATTTGCAGATATTATTGCTTTTAATTGACTAGAAAGATTAGATTTATAATGAACTGTTAATTGGAATCGTGGACAATAGAAAATGAACGAATAATCAGGAAAGCCAATGTGGTTCATGAAATGATATGCAACTTCAGTGGGAAAAATGGTGAACATATTTTCAATTGAAGTTGATGGCTCAAGGATTTGCTAGTGCAGTCGCTACATTTGAATTATTGTATATACTAATAAAATGGGATGAGGAGATATCTATAGAACTAGTGACCGATTGATGCTCTGGAGAATGAAATTGTGATTGCTGCCTTCCTCTGCTATTTTCTATATCCCTGTACTAAATAGATAGGCAGGCAAATTTTTTTTTTTAATTTTTTTTTGGCTGATTTATGCAGGTCAGCAATCTCAAAGTACATAATAACACTGCTAATGTTATATTCACCAACATGCTGCATAAAGAGGGGCCCAAGCACATCAGATGAATGTCGCAGATATGGGAATTGAATTTGAGGTGGATGCATGTCCAAGATAGGTAGAATATGGCTATATGCAAGTACATTAGTGGAAGCTAGGAATTACTCCAATTAAAGACGGGTAATGATTGAATTATATAGAATGGGCATGTGTAGTGAAAACTTAAAGAGACCCTATCAAGATGGGAAGATTCAATTTCTGATTAAGAGGAAGGATAGAGGAGGCAAAACCAATAAAATTTTGAATGGGTATTACACAAAAGGATTGGAAAAATCTTGGATTGGTGCATAAGTTAATCCTTAACAAGAACAAATGGTGAACGATTCATTAATCTGACCCTAATACATGAGATGGTACGTTTTCATTATGGTTATATATGGTTTCATTTCATGGTTAACCTTAGTCATCAGCTACATGACAAAAAGAAGGTGATGTGTGTGCCATGAGATAACCTTGCTTCTGGAATGATAATAAAGGCATATGTTCCAATTATGACCCTTAAGAATTTAGGATATGTGAACCATTTATGAGATAATAATGATAGATCTTCAGCTTGGAGAAAGGGCCAATGTTTTCAGGCTTGGTTTTCTTTTTTGCTCCTTTATATTTTATGCTTTCTAATGACACTAAAAAACAACTGTTCTCATTTTTTTTTTAATTTGCTTGTAGAGGTGCGAGCATTACATATTTGTGTTGTTGGGATTCCTGGATTTCCATTTCATTTTTCATTTGGCCGAACATTCTGAAAGAAAATTTTCTATTTCTGTTAGGTTACCATATTCAAGCAGCACGCAGAAAGGTTAGCTGCTCTGAACGGCAGATTGTTTGGTATTAAAGTAGGAGACTTTTGGTAAGAGCTACGCATCTTGTTTATGTTCTTTATTTTTCTTATAACTGTTAGAACAGCATAATGAGTTGACCCTGTAAATATTATTTTCGTCTAGCTATGTGAGGGAAGGGCTTGTTCTTGGTCAGTTATTTGGAAATCGCTTCACTATTACTTTGAGGTACTTTTTCTATTCTACAAGTTGATATGCTGTTGGCATAGGATAGTCCTTTAAGTGCTTTTTTTTTCCAAAATGTTTGACATATATCTAATCTACTACATATCCGCTTAGAGGTGTTGTTGCAGATTCTGAAGATACCATAAAAGAAGCTGCCAATGGCTTGGGAAGGAATGGGTTTATTAATTATTATGGTTTACAGGTAAGTTTTACATGTTAAAATTGAACTGTACATTAAATTCTCTACAAGCTTTTCATTTACAATGTTCATTTTTTTATTTCTGTTCTCTGTTAACCTGACTAATTCTGGAATTGTATCAGCGTTTTGGAAGTGGTTCAGTACCAACCCATCTTATTGGAGCAGCACTGCTTCGAGGAGAGTGGAAGGGTGCTGCAAATCTGATTCTTGATCCAAGGGAAGGAGATATCCTCAAAATATATTCCTTGTATTTAAAAACTCATATAACTCTGATGCACCGTTGTTACTAAATATTTTGTTTCTTCATAACTTAATTTTATTCAAACAACGTGATATCATAAGGGAGGCTCGGGTGTCTTATAAGGAACATGGTGATATTGATTTGATACTAAAGAAGTTGCCTCGCCATTTAGTTGCTGAGAGGGCTATTGTAAGTTTTTTCCATAGAATATAGATTTCTATTGCATGCATAAGTTAGTCGCTTGGGACCTATTTCTTATTTGCCACAATTTATTATTTACCTCGCTATCATTATTTTCTGTTTATTATCTAGTGGTAAGATGGAAGAAAAATTGAATTTTTATATTTTTAGGTCTTTGAAATTCTTAGTAGCCATTGTTGAGTTTCATGTTAAAGGGCCCTATGATTCATTTTTCTTTTTTTTTCCTCCATTATGTGTTTTGTAGTTTGTGGGTGCACCAAAAAAGCGACTTTATCATCATGCTTCTTTTGAAAATTGTTAGAGAATCTTATTTTCTGGTTAGTTATTTGCCCTCATAAGTAAAGCTGTGTTAGCTATCTGATGTTTACAAGGGAGCAATGAACATCCAAGTCCTTAACCATGATAGGTCATTAGTGGCAGTTGATGTCATGTATATGCCCAATTTCAACAGGTAGGCCAAACTATGAATTCTTATTTTCATCTTGCTAATGCCGGGACATCCGCAATGAGTAATTGTCTGTGACATAGGATACAACTAGTAAGTGATACTATGCTCTAAAATGGTTGTAGGTGGGCAACTAAGTCATAGGAAAAATCAAAATTCTATAGGAAATGTGCAATTTTTTCATAAATTAAATTAGGAATACAGGGAAAGTAACAAATTCTGAGGATAGTAGTGTATCTAAAACCTTGCTTATGTCTAAGATCATACTAAAAATAGAATTGGGTTCTTTTGATTTGTGACAGCTGAACCAAAGATGCAAGAATTTGACCAGCCTGCCAGCCATTTGCCATTTGTTGAGATCTTTTTGAAAATGCAAAATATAAAAATTTGGAGCAAAACAATTTTCTATGGCATGAATTATGTGATTAAGAGGGTGAGCCTTGGAACAACGGTAAGTTTTCTCCATTGTGGCATGGAGAGTGCGGGTTTGGAACACAGAAACCTCTCCCTAGACTCAAGCATAAGGCTGCATACATCTGACCCTCCCTAAACGCAATTGCAGAAGCCTCGTGCACTAGGCTACCCCTTTTTTAAGAATTATGTGATTAAAGAAGAAAATAAAGACATCATCATGTATAGGTTTTTCGGCATGCATCAACTATTTAGTTTAAATGGTTGCATGCTGAATCATTTTTTTGACGGATTTTTGGATTTACTATCTCTTTTTACTTGATCTGGATTCCTGTTGCATAAGAGGTGTGTCTAGTTGCTTTTAGCTTATTTTAAATATGTAGAAAATATTAATATTAGTTTGTTGTGATTCAAACTGACGTGAGAATTCTCTAGCTGTCTTTTTTAGGCAGGGAGGTAGCCTTAATTACTCCAAGTGGTGGATTTCACTTCTTTCTTCTTCTTCTTCTTCCTCCACCACCACCACCACTATGCGCTACTTTCTCTTATTGTTCTCAATCACCATATTTTATATCTAAAGCTTGTTATACGGTGAACTTACTGAGAGATTAGAACTGAGATGAAGATTTGGGGGTTGTGTTACATGGATGGCTGTTATCATGATTCGATTTTGCATTCACCAATAGCAGAACCCAAGCAGTGCTCCCCTTTCTTTTTTCTTTTTGGTTTTAACATAAGCATTCATTCAAAGCAGAAGCTTCTAAAGTCTGAATCATTTCAGAAAGTTGTGTTTAGAGGAATGAAAGTGAAGTTATTGCTATGTCTTAAGTGTTAAAAGATGATCTCAATGTTCAAAGTATCTTCCATTAGTCTCTCACTTCCAATACCTAAGCAACCATTTCTGTTGGTTGCAGATTCTAAAAAGGTGTGATATTGCTTTCTATTTTTTTTTCCTGAGGGTTTATATAGCCAGTATCAAAAATTTTATATTTCTTAATAATCTCAAAACCCTTGAAAAACCCAGTATTCCACAATGAGCCTCCACAAGATCTGGAAATTGTGTAGGAGATTAGAGCGGACTGGGACCTGTTTGATGTAAAATTTTAGTTGCTGCTGGTTGTCTCAAAATGATAGGCACCTTTAGTAAGAGAATACAAAGGAAATGTTCTTCAAGGAATGTTCCTGAAGCTGCAGCCATCCGATGAAATACAATGTTATGTAACAAATCTCACAAAGGTTTGGAGCAAGATCCGCCGTACCGGTGCTGGTCGGCGTATCGGTGGCGGGCCGGACTGAT
The DNA here is from genome assembly GCA_025769935.1 of Phoenix roebelenii. Taxonomy (NCBI): domain Eukaryota; kingdom Viridiplantae; phylum Streptophyta; class Magnoliopsida; order Arecales; family Arecaceae; genus Phoenix; species Phoenix roebelenii. The sequence goes on along the minus strand of JAOXJJ010000725.1, from coordinate 19,208,979 downwards.
ATGGTACCAATCTGGTCCGTACCAGCCTGTACCGGTACCATACCGGTCTGGCCCGAAAGGCCGGGTTTTGAGTTCCGAGGGTTTTTTTTTCTTTTTTTTGAAGTGTTGTCTCTGTTGGATCTTAAATTAAGTAAAGTTTGATTTTTTATTGCTTTTTTAATGATTTTTGATGTTTCTATGTTTAAATTTAGGGTTGAAACATAGATGGTGCATCTTATTACTTCCTTCCATTCCAAATGATAAAATAATACACAAAATATCTTCAAATTAAGATACGATCATTTACATATATTTAAAACACTCTTGGATATTTAAAAATTGGGACGAGTGCCGATGGCTCTCGTAGATATCCGGATCGTAAGTATAGTCAGGAGGAGGCAGATCAACCTAATCAGAAGGAATGCGCGCCGGGTTATAAGAATTGTCGGATCTCTCGCTCACGCTCTCTGAGAGGTGTCTTCTGATTGTGTAGGGGCCCATCCGAATATGCCGAAAGCAAAATCCGATGCACTATATCCATATTCGTTAGGCTGAGGCTGTAGACAATAGAATCCATATCCGTATGCGAGCTCATCTGCAACTGTATCCTGTCTTCCTGAACGACCTCGAGGAGCCCGTCTTCTATATCCAATGATATCCTCACGGACTCTATCAGATGGTCGATCATGGTCCATATACTGTGTAGCATCCATAAATTGGAACTCACCGATGAAATGAAGACCACCCTTTGGTTGTGTCTCATAAGTACCATACTATCCTCTGCTCCCTCCATGGCTGGAAGATCCATCACCACCAGAACCTTCATCGCTGCTGGTCCGTCTTCTCCTTGACACTCTCCATTGAGATCCTTTGTTTTTCTTTCCTGGCCCTCTGCTTGGATGTGTTGCCCTCTTCTGCAGATGTATCCTGTCTTTCGAACGATCTCAAGGAGTCCATCTTCTATATCCAATGATATCCTCACGGACTCTATCAGATGGTCGACTGTGGTCCGTATCCTGTGTAGCATCCATAAATTGGGACTCATCGGTGAAATGAAGACCACTCTCCAGCTGTCTCATAAGTACCATATTGTCTCCGCTCCCTCCATGGCTGGAAGATCCATCACCACCAGAACCTTCATCGTTGCTGGTCCAAGTCTCCTCGACACTCTCCATTGGGACAAAAGCGCCTCAACGACCTTGTTTATGTGCACTACAATCTGCAGTTGAGGCTAAAGGGCATTTAGGTTGAAGCGGAGCTTAAGTATGTAGATCTGATTTACGGAACCTTCACCGATGATGACGGTGATCCACTGCTCGGCCGGCTTGTGGGCCAGCAGCAGGAGCCCGAGCTTGACGAGCCAGGATCACCTTCACGACCATCCAGCTTCATAGCCACCGAGGCTAGGATCGATCCAAAGCAATGGGCTGAGCGCAATATTCCACGCACTCTTAGAGCTGATCAGCCGCAGACACAGGGGAGCCAGTCACCACATGATTGGTACGAGACATTCTCCTAAAGAGCTGATCGAGAGATGCTTAGCAGAGGAGGGCGACATAGCGAGGCAGAGAGGGTCAGGAAAGAAAAACAAAGGGTCCCAATGAAGAGTGTCGAGGAGGAGACTTAGATCAATAGTGATGAAGGTTCTGGTGGTGATAGATCTTCTAGCCATGGAGGGAGCGGAGGACAGTATGGTACTTATGAGACACGGCCGGAGGGTGGTCTTCATTTCATCGGTGAGTTCTAATTTATAGGTGCTACACAGGATACGGACCACGGTCGGCCATCTGATAGAGTTCGTGAGGATATCATTGGATATAGAAGACGGGCTCCTCGAGGTCGTTCAGGAAGACAGGATACAGCTGCAGATGAGCTCGCATACGAAAATGGATCTACAATCCACAGCCTCAACTTGACGAATATGGATATAGTGCATCAGATTTTGCTTCCGCCATAGTCGAATGGCCCCCACATAATCAGAAGACACCTCTCAGAGCCAGAGCGTGAGCGAGAGATCCGACAGTTCTTATAACCTGGCGCACGTTTCTTTGATTGGGTTGACCTGCCTCCTCCTGACTATACTTATGATCCGGATATCTATGAGAGCCATCGGCACTCGTCCCGATTTTAGATATCCGAGAGTGCTTTAAATGTATGTAAATAATTGTATCTTAATTTGAAGATATTTTATGTGTATAATTTTATCATTTGGAATGGGAGGAAGTAATAAGATGCATCATCTATGTTTCAACCCTAAATTTAAACATAGAAACATCAAAAGTCATGAAAAAAGCAATAAAAAAACATCAAACTTTACTTAATTTAAGATCCAATCGAGACAACACTTCAAAAAAAAAAAACTGCTGGAACCTAAAACCCGGCCCTTCGGGCTGGACCAGTACGGTACCAGCCCGCCACCAGTATGCCGACCGGTACTAGTACGGCGGACCTTGGTTTGGAAGTTTTTGAATTATGAGTAATCAATCAAAATGACCAAGGCTAATATTGCTATATCATAATACTATCAATATATTGTTCTGCAATGGTTAAAAAGATAATCTAGCAAGTCTAGGATCAAGCTCAAGGATGAGTTTGATACAGCAGGAGCATTTGGCATAGCCAGAAATGAATAAAAAAATATATAAAACTAAAGAATTGCAATGGCCGGTCAGTTGTTTGTTTCCTAACTGATGTCCCAAGCAAGCATAAGCATTCATACATATGTCTAAATAAAAGTAACCTAATTGTACTAGGCAGTTATGCATAAAAAATGTCTAGATCGATCATGAGCAAAAATTTAGTGTTGGGATGATTTTTCGTTCTTCTATATTTTGTTTAATTTCTTTTTTGGAGTGCAGTGCATCTGTGGGGTTAGGAGTTCATTATGGTTTAATTTAATCAAGTTTTTGTAGTTTTGAAATCCTACGTGGTGTACTATGTTGGGTTTTCACAAGTCCATTGTTTACAGTACTCATTATTAGTCCCTTACCTTTGGGATATCCATGTCCCTGACTTAGCCTGATTTTAGCCTACAGTTTGCCATATAAAAGCCTGCCCATGCGCTTCTCTGATCACAATCTCTGCTGCTCGCGACTGATGAGTTATTGTATTTCCATATTTACTCTTTGCTTTTTTTTAGGGGGCATGCTTTCCGCTGATGTGATCCTCCCTTAGTCCCATGCCTCTGGGATATTCATATCCTCAACTTAACCTGATTCTAGCCTACAATTTTCTCTGACCTGCCTATGACAGTCTTTGATCACATTCTCCGATTCTCTTCTGCTGTCTACCAACGGGCTACTGTATTCATATTTCCTCTTTGCTCTCCTTTTGGGCCTGTCGTCTAGTTACAGAGTTTCCTAATCCTTTCTTTAGATGCATCATAAATATTTCATTTTTATATCAAAATAAATCTAATGTAGGCAACTGGGATTCTTAATATTCTTATGAATATTTTATGACCTTCATATAAGCACAAGATATATCCTGCTTTTGTTATGTTAATCACAGATGAAATTTAATATGAAGATTCTTCAGCTTGTGTTCCATAGGCAATCATTTTTTTGCAAAAGGGCTCCGTGTTTGTTGTTTAGTAGTTATAGGCTACCAATATCATTTTATAAGTACCATAAAGAGTTTTTTTGATAATCTATACATGCTATTCTTTTGTTCTCTTCTAATCTGTAACTCTTGGTGTTTTTCCTCCTTTTCAGCTTCAATTCTTAAAGAAATGCCCTGGTAACTATCTGCAGGCACTGAAGACTATACCCAGAACCCTGAGAATGATGTATGTGTTCATTTCATAAGTTCATGCAAATAAGACATTTTCCCTAGTGAATCTATAATTGATATCTATGACTACAAGTTCTTGTAATGCTAGATAAAATAAATTTTGTTTTCTATTTTTTGAAAAATGAATATTGACATTCAGCTAAAAGCGGTCTTCTCTCATGTGTCACATTATATGTGTGATGGTCTAACTAATACTACCAGCATAATGGCTCCTGAGCTTTCATTTATCATAAGCACAAATGATTGCATGACTCTTATCTTTGAAGATTGTCAAAAAGTTAATTGTTTTATTGATGGATATTTTGATTATGTTGATTAGGTTGATATTTCGGAATTTTCTTATTGATTTTGGGAAGAAAAAAAGAAATCTGCCTAGAAATCAAATTGAAACTTATTTAATATCTCATATCGTGTGTTGTTCATGCCATTTTCTTTTAAAGTCTCTGCCACCTTAGATTCGTTGGTGTAGTCAGACAAGGATGTCTTCCTCAAATACAATGAAATATTATGCAATGGCAAGTACTCATCTATGCATATGTCTTGTGCTAAACGTATTACATTTCATGGAAGATACCTAGACACTTAGGCAGTCTCACCTTGGGGTTGGACTGCCTTGATGCTCAGACAATATGCTATGCATAGGTGAGATGGGCGCCCTAGATGCCAAGGGATATTAGGCAACAAGTTCCTGGGTGTGTATTCTCTATATTTTTTTGAATAGCCTGCATACTAGCTGTAAAATATAAATATTAGTTTTTGACTTATACTATGTATTAGTGCATGTCAGCTGACAAACTTGGAGTATCCAACTCAAGGTTGGTCGAATCGGTATAGGGGCTCGTATCGGTCAGAGACTGGTTCAGTAAGCTACCGCTATATACCATATGAGTCGAGGTGTATCGGAGATGAAAGATCGGGAGAAGAGGGGAGAGACCCTAACACTAACCCTAGAAGGAGGAGAACAATCAAAGAGGGAAAAGATGAAGGGGAGAAAGAGGGAGAGGGAGAGGGGGAAGAGGGAGAGAGAGGCGTACTGAGGGGGAGGTGTTGACTGAGGGCTTGGGCATTGGGGTTGATTAAGGGAGAGACCATCTGAATCATCAATTAAGGGAGAAGCATTGGCATTGATCAATGTAGATTGCCGAGAGAGAGATCTTGGAGAGAGAGACAGAGACCCAGAGGGAAGCTTTGAGAGGTCGCTTGTTATATAAAAAAGAAAAAAAAGTAGGGATCAGATGAAATTGGACAACTAGCAATGCCGGCAATCGACTTGTCCAGTTTGGTATGCCTCGAATTGCTTGGTTTGGCACGGTTCTACGAACCTTGACCAACTCATCTTCTGTCTTTCTTGAGTTAAATAGGAACTAGAGGATGAACGGCTAAAATAAGAAGGATATTATTATGGCAACATGGAACATCATGTACATATACTACTCTCTCTCTCTCTCTATATATATGTACACACACATATATTATTATTCTCGCATATTTTTTTTTCTTCTTTCCATTTCTTCCTTCTTTCATTACATAGAAACTAAACTCATATTAGGTTCCACCTTTTTTTATCTTTCAAAGTAATCTATCAATCCACTTAGAAACCTTATGCTGTCAATTTTATAATACTTATCTTGTAATCTTTAGTCCCCCTGTTTGCTTAGTATCTAGATGCTTTAGGTTAAGTTCTTGCGTGCTGCAACCAAAAATTTGGACCTAGGTAGCTATCAATGCGAATGTTTCTCCTCCCTTTCTCTCTCACAAAAAAGAGAAGACACCCTATTCTTCTCCAAGCCAGACTTATTTTTGGTGGACTACTATCAATTGTTTTGCGCCTATATCTAAATGTTAGTTCATTTGCTTTGGGCACAGAAATTGTTCTGCAACTAGTAAATGATTAGACACCATTATCAAAAGTGTATTACAAAGAATGTTACACTAAGTGTCTCCTTGAACGACCTTCAAGGATTTAGGTCTGTTTTCTCAATTAACTGTTTGTATTTTAACATATTGGGTCATCTACACTACTTATTGAAGGCATGTTGTTTGTAATTTCATGTATCTTTTTTGACATTTTGAAATGCAAAGAAGGTCGACCTTTGTCCTTAATTTTGATAGCTGTCTGAATAGAAAAAATAAGCTCCTTTTTCAAGGCACAATGTTTACAAGATCCGCAGTCTTGGTGCCACGCTGCATACTTGTAGGAGATCGATATGGTAGGGCATGTACCATACTGTACCAATCATACCTATTTTTTTTATTATTATTTCAAGGATTTTAAGCTTTCTTTGTTTAGTTTTTAGTGGGAAATAGGGTTGTGTGAATTTGTTTTTGATGTTTAAATATAATATACTTTAAAATTGGGCTTTTATTTGAAAATCAATTCATATGCAAAAAAATTAATCAAATTGCTTTATGAAAAGGACAACAAATAGCATGCTAAATCCTAAGCATGGCACTAATTTTCGGAATCTAACATCTCCTTTATTTTTTTATTATTTTTATGTAAAAATATAAAAATTAAAAGTTATACCATTGTGTATATTTGACTAAGATTTATAACATGTCACGAATTCATGCAAAAATACAAAATTTGGCATGATTTGTTCATGATTTTTCAATTTCTGCCCATTTATGGGATGTAATAAGGAAAAAGGAAAAAGAAAGAGGAAAACACTTGGATCAAACTTCCTGCTCACCCTTTTCACTCTCTCCTACCTTGAAATAGAGAGAGGAGCGCGTCAAGCCTTTTCTTCCCCAATTATTAAGGCTCCAAATTGTTATGGGGCCCTTACTGGGGAAATTGCTTAGAATCGAGTAGGTCTGGGTGGTTCAGCCCGGTAAGGACTTGTTTGCACTAGTTCAAGCTAAATACCATATTGAGGCCATGAGGCGGCCTAGTTTGTGGTCGGTACAATATTGTATACCATTATTTAGATGTCTATTGTTATCTTCATATTGTTGTCCACTAATGAAATTGAGTGCATAAAAAGTACATGTAGTGAAATGTATTGCTGAAGGTTTTTATGGTGCACTTTTTAACAAGTTTTGTTTATTACTTTAATTGTTGCTATTGCAATTCTTTTTCTTTTATAGGTATGTGCATAGTTACCAAAGTTACTTGTGGAACCATGCAGCTAGCAGGAGGGTGCAAAAGTATGGTACATTCTTGGTCCTTCCTTCCCTCATTTCTGTAATGATGAGAGACTTGTTCGTGGTATTGTTTAAGGCCTGTCTGTTTGCCTTGAAGACATTTGAAGGATACCTCAAGGCTGATAAATTGCTACATAAGTGAGGCAAAACCTCTGAACAAAGAGGATATATGTATTGTTTAAGGACCCAAAATATTTGATGTTATAAAACACATTGAAAGGATTCGAGATGTTTCCATTCTAGTTAGTGTCACCTCTATTAAAGAGTTGCTTCAATGACATTGAACTTGCAACTGCTGATTCTTAACAAAATGCTGCATTTCATTGTATTGATTTCCCTCTTTATTGATATTTATCATATGTTACAGGGATTTCACAGGTTGTACTAGGAGATTTGGTATTTTGTAAAGAAAGCTCTGCTAGGGAAGTAGCAGCTGTTGACAGCTCTGAACCTGAAGATGATTGCAATGATCCATATAACTGCCTACCTGATACATCTGAAGAAGCAGTTCCTGCAGAAAAAGTTCAGTCTGTGAAGGTGAATTTTTACTAAGATTTTTAAGGTCCTTTTATGCAGCATTTTCTACCACTGTCATGACTCAACTTGCTAGCAACGATGATTCACACATTAATATATATCTTCGTTCGGTAAAATGTTTTTACATGTATGCATGTATGTGTGTTCTCATAACATGAGTTTCTTGAGCTCTTTGTTACATATCCAACTTTCAGTCACCATCGATGAAGCAATACAGTGCAGAGTTTCTTTTACTCAGATCAATCCATACATTGTTTTGTGACAGACTGTTGATTCTGAAGATCTTCTTAAAGGAATCTATACTTTTGAAGATGTTGTACTGCCTTTGCCTGGGTAATGAACATTTTTACTCTGTGTAAACTTTGGCTGAGGATTGAACATTATTCTGTGTTTCTGCCATTTTCAGTTCAAGAATTCTCTATCCAGCAAATGACATTGCTGATGTGTATCATGACATGGCAAAGAAGGCAAGTCAAACCTTTCTGAAGTTAATCTTTCAGATATTAACTGCAGCTACTTATTTAATATATCAATTGTCTCTGGATTTGGATCTGTATAATTTTTTCAGTTCACATCCTGTTTATTTAACTTTGTTGTCATTTGCTCTTTTGCCTTATTTTTTTTAATTACCATGCAACTGATTCTGCATTCAGTCATTATGATAATGAGCGGTGCAATTTACCTTATCCTACAGCGAGAGTTATGTATTGGTTGGATATATCAAGAATTCTGGAAGTATATTGTACGCTAATTTGGGTATGAACTCATTTTTGCAACAAGTGCCTCGATGCAAATGATTTTGAACAAATATTGACTGTAATAACATAATTGATTTGGATATGATAATATGATATTCTGTAAAAATAGTGAAGATTATGGATTTTGGTGGATGATGGTGAAAATATCTATAATCACAAATACCTTTAACCAAACTTCTTTAACTAATGGAATCTTACTTTGGCTTTATTGGTTTCATGTGGGTATGCTATTCTTCTTTAGCTGCATGTAGTATCTGCTGTTGTTATTTTTGCGAAAACCTCATAGCAGGAAGTTTTCCTTGACAATAGCAGCACAAATTTTCTTTTGTTGCAGTAACATTTGGAATGTGCTTCTATAGTTTGTAGCATGGAATGCCGTACCGGTCCGGTCCTAGACCGGTACCGGAACCATAAGAAAACCAGTATTTTTTGGTTTTTTAGCCGTACCGGCCGGTACGTAGCCGGTACCAGTCGGTACCGGCTAGTACCGGTGCGAACCGGCTGGTTCGCACCGGTATGATTTTTTTTTAAGAACCACAACGCCTCGCGCTGTGGTTTTTGAAACCACCGCGTACCGGCCGGCACGGTATCGGTACCAGCCGGCACGGTACCGGCCGGTACGGTACCGGCCGGTACGGTACCGGACTGGACGGCCACCGGTACACCGACCGGTACCAGTACGGCAGACCTTGGTTTGTAGAGCTTGGCTAATGATATATATTATTAAATAACTTGGCAAAATGTCATGTTTCATGTGTTCTTGAGCTAATTTTGGAGTTTGGATGAAAAATTAACATATTGAATCATCTTAACAAAAAATATTTTTTAATATTTTGTCATAAATTAAATTAAAATATGAATATATTAATTTAGTTAAATTATTTTGTCCTGTGCTCCATATTTTCTTTTTCACAGTGCTGAATCAGACATGTAGACACATGTCAGAATGTGATTATTGTGTATGCGTTAATGCAACACTATAATTATGACACATCTGATGAGACAAACTTAATCGAATGTAGTGAGGGTTTTGTGCAGCGAGCCGGGTACATCTGCAAATGCTCATAGAAAAGGCCAAAAACAACTTCCCTTAAGGATGATAGTAGTTGGGTTTCAGTCAAAAGGAAGCTTGTAGCAAGAAAGGATGTGTGCTGAATGAAACTATTGGATGATCATATACTATATAAAAAAATCCATTTGATGGAATTTCACTTGTTGGATGGGAAATCCGTGGATGAACATGACTGACTTGCATACCTCAAGTTATGTTTTGTTCTCATGTAGTTGCATTGATTGAGAAAAAGGACTTCAATTCACCTGTGGGTTTATTTGAAACTGAAATATTTTGGAAAGGATTCATCCAGACATCTTAACCAAGTGACTGATGCCATCGCCCTGTTTGGACATGCATGGGAGGAAAGAAAAGAAGGGAAACGGGAGAAAAGAGGATCAAGGAAGAGAAGAGAACCTTGGACCCAATAAAGGAAGAGAAGAGAACCTTGGACCCAAGCGAAGAGAAAAGAAAAGAAAGGAAATTCCTTTTCTCTTTGTAGGCCTCCACTTTCCGAGAGATTTAAAAAGGGGGCCTGGAGATAAATTTCTCCAGTTCTCTTCTTACCTAACTTTACCATCCAAATGGAGGATTTTAACTTTCTCTCCTGTTCTCTCTTCGCTAAATTCCTAGATAAAGAAGAGCAACTACTTTTCATTCTCTTTTCTCCTTCCCAAACCAGGGATTCTTTCTCTACTCTTTCTTGGTCTTGTCTCTCCAATTTTCTCAATCCAACTGGGGTGTACCAACTGATGTTTGTTTCTGATCATATCAAAAGCCAAGAAACATATTTAGTTGGCTTAAGGTGTCTTTTAATGCTACAATTAGTTCGTTGAGTGGACTTGGGTACTGTTTAGAAGGCCAAAAAGGAACTCAATAAGTTTGATATTTTTTTGGATCAGCTGGTCTAAAGATAGAATAGATGTACTGAAGAAAGCTTAGAGTGAAAGGAAGGATCTAGGCTCACAAGGAAATCATAATCATTAGGCCTTGTGTTTTTTGTTCTAGTGATGCACCTGCATCAAAGAAAAGAAAGGAGCAGAAATCACTAATGGGCCTTGAAGATTTACTTTTGAAAAAGCATCATCCTTTAGAAGAGTTGTCTAATGTATCTTTTTTCTTTCTGTTGATGTTTGCTAGGTGCTACCTAAATTTTCAACTTAAATTTTCATGATGACTATTGGTTTCTGACATGATGGGGAATTCGTTGTAGTGATGAGTCACAAGTTTTAGACCAAACAATTGGAAATTTGCATGTGAATAGTATACATTGAATCTGATTGTGTGTTAATGTCCTTTTACATGTCCTAGTTGCACAAGCTACTATTCAACATGAGGCCCTCTGGAGCATGTCTTTTATATAAATCAGTGTTAATGATGCATGGGTAAAGGTGGGCATTATCAAAGTGCTTCAAGGAAGATATAGATAATAAAATTTAGCTGAACCAAATAATAGTTCAGCAAGTGTAGTGAAGGTAAGCATCTAGTTACAATGGAGAGACAAGATGGTAGATTTACAACTTCATGAAGAGATGGGAAGATATCCCTGTTAGAATTAGAGCGGGGTGGATGAAGTAGAATAATGTTATGCATTTGACATAGTGGGTCACTTGAAGATTTTTCAAGATTTTTTCATTAGATGTGTCTCTATTCTTTGATATCTAGAAATATATCCCTATCTGCTGCCTATTTATTTTTAGTCAAAATTTGAAATCCTAACTTATTCCCGAGTTAGATTTTATAAGCTATTGTATTTTCTTCTAACATGTCTATAAATACCTATCTTGACTAAAATGTCCTTTTTGATTTTGCATATATACTTTTCTGTTCCTAATATTTAGAAAATACCCACATCTTTCACTTATATAGATTTCTTTTTTACAAAGTCTTTATGTCCTTATTGCGAGATTTCATGAAGAATGCCTGGTAGTTCCGATCTCTCTACACCCAACAACTAGCTACCACAAAAATGTCTTCCCATTACTAACAGTTCCAAGTGTAAGATACTGAACCTTTAGACTAGCATAAAATATGTATGTTCCAATATGCTATATCATAGCATTTCTATCTGACAACAAATTCAAACATGTGTTTTGAGTAAATTACTACTTTACATAGACATCACATGCAAGAACAAATAAATTTGTTTATCAATGCTTTGACAAAGAATTGCTAATGATATTCCTTAACATACTAATCCAGTCTATCATTCTCAATTGCCCCACTTAATATGGGTATGTAGAAATATAGATGATGCCGATGTCGTTTATGTTTTACTGAGAACATGTACAATAATAGTTTTATTTAGTTACAATAATAATGAGAATATCACTATAACAATCTTGTTTAATTATGATAATAACGAGATGTGGCTTCATGTTCTTACAAGTGAACCTCTAAAACATAGTTTTATCTCATTCTCACAAATATATTCTGATGCATGAGCGAGGGAAATTAATTTAGGAGCTTGCCCCTATCTATGACTGAGAAAGATCATGTAATGAATATTAGCCATTGACTAACAGAGCATCAGAATTATGTGCTGACTATGTGCCATGAGAGGTGGGATTAATATGTACTTGTTCATCAGTGAGGGCATATCTTCTCTGCGAATAGCCTTTTGGCCAAGTAATTGTGGACTGCTGTGTAATTTATGCCCTCTATGTTGTTACTAAGCAGGTAGGCCAGACTAGAGTTCTGGATTCTATCAGTCAAAAATCAAATAAAGCCAATATGGAAATTGTATTTTCAAATCATCAACGAATAGAGTGCCTGTTCCATTTCATGCATGCAATAGATTTATTATAAAATATTTTCGGTTTCCATGCATGCAATGGATGTAATGTCTCCTAGTTGTTACGAGTTAGTGTTATAAGTATTCGTATCCCATCTTGAACTTGTCTCTAGATTGCAAAAGCAATTGGTATCCCAGATTATCAAAATTGTTCATCAATCAAAGGATGATGCATGTCAAATTCATAACCCATAATTTGATAACCTGCCTTGAGTGGAATTTGAGGGTTTGGTTAAATTTTCTATAAAACCATGATGATGAGGGCAGAAAATAATGGACTGAATTTTTAAATAACAATGACAAAAATTAAGCATATGAAAGGTAGAGGTATGTTTCTAAATATATGCACAACTTTGTATGCAAAATTTCTTGAGAGGCATGTGGGTCAGAAACTTTATAGACCTTTGTTAGTAGAATTTTTTACAAATGCAATTAAAATCTAACTTAAGGGCATAAAAAGGAGGATTTCAAAATCTTAGCAATGAAAAAGTAAATAGGCAAAAGATAGGGTTGTATTTTTATGTGTCATAGAATAGAGGTATATAGGTTGTAAGTTCTTTGTGAATCAATGCATTGGGCAACAAGGGGGGGGGGCGCAAAGCATCAGATATAGGTATAGACCAAGGAATGCCGTACCGGCCCGTACCGGCCGGTACGGGCCGGTATGTACCGGTCCGGTCCTTGACCGGTACCGG
>JAOXJJ010000725.1:19163257-19196126 GCA_025769935.1 Phoenix roebelenii | reverse complement strand
TCATGAAAAAAGTAATAAAAAAATATCAATCATCACTTAATTTAAGATCCAACAGAGACAACATTTAAAAAAAAAATTCGAAATATCTGGCGACCGGTCCGACCGGTATGGTACCGGTACCGACCGGTACCGACCGGTACAGTACCGGTTCGGACCGGTACAGTACCGGTCCGGCCGGCCACCGGTACGCCGACCGGTACCGGTACGGCGGACCTTGGTATAGACAATTCTGAGATGGTTGTGTAGCTTGATTAAGAGTATAAATTAAGAGGTGCGGATAGTGGATAAAGTTAGGGTAAACTCCGCTACCTGTAGTGTAGTTCAGATATAGGCCTGGTGGGGTGTTGAATAGGATTGGTGAAGGGAAAAGGGAGGGAGACAAACAAAGGGTTCGCTAGAAGTAGCAGGAAATTATTAGTTGCTGGTTTGAAATTTTGTTGAGAAACTGAAAAGGGAGACAAACAAATGATTGGCTAGAAGTAGCAGAAATGATTAATATCTGTCTTGAAATTTCATTCCCTTCCATCAGTTATCTAAAAAGTGGTAACCATATATAGTTGAGCTACATTTTATTGGTAGTATTTGAGTCCAAAGCTTGCTGATACAAATTGCAAAGTACATGGTAGGCCATATAAAGTTGACAATCATGATCAACAAAATCCGCATGCTTAACAACCCAATAAATTAAATGTTTTAGGGCTTTCATTCCCTTCCATCAGTTGGTTAATTGAAGGTTTTCACATACAAACACTTTGCTTTCATGGGAATTTATTGAGAGTAAATGCAAGTAACAGCTAGTTCTGATGATAGTTAATAAGTTATCTTTAATTTGTCATCTACTACTTCTAGTTTTTCCTTTTTCTGAATTCCGTTTTGATGTTTTCACTTCAACATAAGTATCCTTGTTGCTTAAGGATACTGTTGATGTTCATACTTAAGATTATAAAACTTAGTCCTTGTATACCTAACTTTTATTTTTTATCAATATTGGGTCAGACCATCATTCCCAGTACAAGTTCATATATTTTTACAATTTCTCTTTAGATCTTTTCTCATTGTCTTTTACGCTACCGATTTCTTTTGAAATTTGAACAATAAAAAAAATAACTTAACATGTTAAAGGGGGGACAAAACATGCTCAAAAGATACATTCTAAACCTTGATCAGGTGACACTTTCCATTTCTCAGAGCTTGGCCTTGGATAGAAATCAATGGTGAAGTTGAGTCCATATAGCCAGCTCCAATTGCCAGAAAGATTGGAGTTTTTCTTTGTGACGCCCTTGCTGATTTTTTGTTTTTGAATGACCCAGGATGGCATCAGCTTGACAGAGAGTGTACACAGTGCCAAGTAAGTTGCTGTGTCCTCTGTCTCAATATATCTAGTAAGCAATGCAATGTTTTTCACTTTTGCATGTCCTTTGTTTTTTCTATTGCCATAAAGATCATGCGTTGACATACCCCACCTTTTGCTGCTATATTTATACTCATAATATTTGTTGCAACCAATGATATTGCTTGCTCCAACTCTTAGGGAATTTTCGATTACTAATATGAGGGGAGGTTACAGGCAGGTATTCCAGCGCCCGATTGATTATGTATGGTATGCATATCTAATTTGAATCCTCTGTTTTTTTCCCCCTCATCCCTCGATGCATATAGTTTTTTGTATAAAATTTGTTACTTGTAGAGAGAAATTGAAGTATTTGTCCTTGTGTGGACAGGGGATTGTTATCATATACAGATGACACTGTTCCCTTGGCAGAGACTGATTTGGATATCATACATAAAAGAAAACCTGCTGATCTGATCAAGGAAGAACTGCATGCCAATGGGAACTTAGGAAACCAAAGTAATGATTTTGAATCACAGGGTTCAGTAAGTAACCATGTGGCTCAGGATGGAAGCGAGGGTGGGTCATTACAAGTTGAGTCCATTTGCAGCTCTGATGCTCAGCCATCCAAGTTGGCTGTAAAATTAGGATTTACTCTGCCAGCTTCCTCCTATGCCACAATGGCTATAAGGGAGTTGCTGAAAATGTCAACTTCGGTATGTGCTTGTTACTTTGGATGTTCCTTATGCAGGCTAGTTTTGTATAATTTTAAAGTGATGGATTATTTTGTATTTAAGTGATGATACTTGTCCATTTAAAAGAAATGATCCTCTGATTTGTTAAAGTGGGGGTATTACTAGATTCTCTCTATTTTTCCATTATGTAAATATGTGCATGTATATTTCTTTGAGTGTTGCTTCTTCACGGACCCCTTAGTGTACCCCAGAGCTGATCACGGGCCTTCTGGCCCGCCCAGCCTGGCTCGGCTCGGAATTTTTCGAGCTTGCATTAAAAAAAGGCCCATGGGTCGGGCCTGGGCAAGAAAAGTGGCCCGACAAAAAAAAATCGGGTCGGGCCTGGTCGGGTCATTCTGGCCCATTTTCAGATTCCAAACAAAGAAAAAATCGGGCCTGTCGGATCAGGCCTATCGGGTTGGGCCTGGACAAAAATTTAAGCCCGACAGTCGGGCCGGGCCGGGCCTGGGCATAGCCATCAGGCCTAATTTCGGCTGTAGAGCCCGGCCCGAGACCGGCCCGACCCAGATTTTGATCAGCTCTAGTGTACCCTGAACAAGTGTCATATCATATTTTTTGTGCGCCTTACACGGGGATGGGTGGTTCATGAATGGGCTATATTGCCCATTTATCCCTGGTGGCTGACAGGAAACTAGGTCGGGGTATGCCAAGGGGTCCCAAAAGCCATTTTCTATTTCTTGCTTTGTTACTATTGTCATATATAACTTATTGTCACTGTCATTTGATGAATTTCATGCTTCTGCTGCATCATAATGGTGTATTTATAAAATGTGTAATACAAATGAACTTTATTGGAAAATTTTGATGGGAAATATGTGATTATTTCCTAGAATCTGTAGTCAGATTCATCTATGTCGAAGTGGATGTTGCCATAAGTAAACTTATTTTAGAACCAGAGTTTTTTTTGTTTCTTGGGGATGTGTGTTGTGTATGAAAAGGAGAGATTGTTTAGATTATTTTATCTTTTATGAAAAAAAAATGCCTGCTTGTGCTTCCACATTTTATATGGATGATTTCCATTTCCTGCACAGCATGACTGCCTTTATCAGCTTCTCAAGGGAAATAAAATTTTACAGTTTTAAGATTTTTTTTTGGTTAAATGCAGGTTGCTCATCAGAAAACAATGAACCCTTGAGCTTGAATATAACCCCCTAATTTTGCATGGGTGTTAAAAATTTTTGGAATCTTATTTTGAGGTTGAATTACAGGTGAGAAGTACAAGAATTGGGTAACTCTCTCTCTCTCTCTCACGCACACGGAGTATCTTCTTTTATTATAGTAGATCTTCATGGGCGAGGGAATTATTTGTGGAAGCCCTCAATGCTGTCTGATTCTATGCATGATTCCCTTGAAATCCAAGTTGTAGTCATCTAAACTTCTCAATTGACTGTTTGGCAGTGAGACTGACAGCTTATCCAAGGACCCAATATGCATGGCAAGTTCCGAACAATAGTGGACTGACATTTGGTTTATCAAGCACAACATAAATGAAGCCAAGTTTGTTTTCTGGTCACCAAGATTGGCGAGACCCCATCATCTGTATCAAGAGCGGATTTCTTCTGCTTCGTATCAAGTAATCAACTAGTGCACAAGGGAAAAACTAAAATTGCTTTTTCAGTATGGTTAATGGTTTTGGGTATATTTTTGTGCTTTTGGCTGATTAATAATGTACCATGGAATTAGTTCTCTGTCAAAGTAAAGATTGCATTGCGACAACATTCAGGGTTGTTCAACAGACAGGCCTAGAATGGGTGCGTTGATATGATCTTACATGCAATATTGCATACTGCTGCTTTGCCTTTGCCCTTGGGCGC
Source organism: Phoenix roebelenii (assembly GCA_025769935.1). Taxonomy (NCBI): domain Eukaryota; kingdom Viridiplantae; phylum Streptophyta; class Magnoliopsida; order Arecales; family Arecaceae; genus Phoenix; species Phoenix roebelenii. The sequence goes on along the minus strand of JAOXJJ010000725.1, from coordinate 19,192,227 downwards.
TACTGTTCTATTTAGCTTTGATGGAGTCTCTGTTATGCTGTACCCAATCTTCCAATATCTATTGTTTTTTTCAATAGTGATCCTCGTGAGATGTCACCGAATGGTCAACGTATTTTGCAGGTCTGGATAGGAACGCGATCCATATTTTGAACCTTGCAATGGTTTCCTTTTTTTTTTGTTAGTGACGATGTACGGCATTGTTCTTTTCTGCATATCCAGTAGACTTACCTCTTCCATTGTTGGACGTAATTTTCTTATTGAAAGCAGGTCGGTTATGTCCACGTCGAACCACCCGAAGTTGCTCCTAACCAGCTTGTGATGGTAGCAGCACTTATCATTTGGCCTTTGATAAGTGATTTTCTTAGGGGCTGTTTGGAGCCAACATGCATCAGAACATCAGAGTGAGTGTGTTTTGGATGAAGAGGTAGGTGTCGAAGTTGTTAAGGATCTTGAAGATCTAGACATGGACCTGGATACTCATGGGGACTGCCGGCAGGGATTGTGCATGGTGGTGCAGGTCTTGAGGAATATGGAGAAGGTAAAGGAGACTGGAGGATGGCAGGGAAGGTGGTTCATGATGTTGTAGAGGTGGAGGGGGGTGGTTAATGGCGGAGGTGGATTAGAGAAGGAAAGAAGAGGCATTAGAAAATTCTTTTTTAGAATTAAGATATCTATTTGAGAGGCTGCAATTCTATGGCCATTTTGATTGCAAATCGACCTAAGATAGTTTTGGGTTATAGCTCCATGCAATTTTAATGTATAATTTGAGTTGCAAGCATCCAAAAAAAAATAGTTGGCATCTATTTCTTGAGCTGCATTCAGCTCTGGTTGCAGGGCTCCAAACCGTCTCTTAGATGCAGCCTTGTAGTTGGAGATGCATTGCAACTTAATTTGTAGTAATTGACTTACAAAGAATTTCATTTTTTGTGTTTGGAAGATGGTGTGAGGAAAAAAGGCATTTTTGATGGGCATTCTGTTGAACAAATTGTGAGCGGTGCTTGGTCAAAACACTCGATCTACATGAAGACAAGGAGGTTACGGATAAAGATATGGATATTGAAGCTACTAATGGTGGGGGTGTAGTCATACATAGACTTGGATGTCCATAAGGAGGGAATGGATAGTTGTGAGGCCTTGTGAAAGGTGGAGAATATGGAAGAGATGGGTGGTCGGGGGACTAGAGATGGCACATCACAGCACAAAGGTGGAGGGATCAGGTGGTGATGGAAGAGGTGAAAGCAAAATAGAGGCGAAAGGAAAGAGTTTTTTTTTTTTCAAGTACGATATCTACTTGAGCAATTGCAACTTGTCTTCCGGTTATTTTGACCATGAGTTTACTTATTACAAGACTATGAGATTACTTATTACAAGATAACTTTGAGTTGCAGCTGCTCAACTTATCGTGCAATTTAAGTTATACGCATCCAAATATGTGGGTTGGTTTTTACGTACAACTTGAGGCTTCTTTTACAGGGCTCTAAATAGCTCCTTAATGAATTCCACGATGCAATCTACAGGCTAATCTTAGTACTCTTAATCTTAGAATTGTCTACGGTAGTAACCATTGTAAAACTTTCATGGTTCTCGAAATACCATTATGCCTTAATTTCTTTGTAATGTTTGAAATTTTTACTATCGTTAGAATATCTCTACCAAATTAAAACCTTCACTCTTTCTGTTAGAAATTCCACAATCGCACGCATCAAGGCTCATGAATTTCTCAAGTCTCTCAAAGATTCGAACCCCTATCTCTACGGCATATTTTTCTCCCAAAAAATCACTGGCTAAAACTCTTAAATCTGTCAACAGACTTGTTCTCAAATTATATTTTTTTAATTTTATAAAATAATGAGCTAGGATACAAGAGGTACTTTGTAATCCATCCTCGTTGATTACCAATCACAATATTAGAGAGAAGTAACACAAGAGTCTCCTGTAGCCTCTAGAAATCTAACATGATAACAATGGATTTTCTTCTCAAAAGCATTATGACATTGGTTTTAAGTTCTGGGCTATCGTGATCTTTTGCTTCACCGGAGCTCTCCAAAAATTATTTGGACAATAAAATTTTGACTTTAAGGACTAAATTGGGATTACAATTTAGGGGGTGGGGCAGGGTGTTATGGTGCTTCTAAATTTTCCGTACATAATTATGACCATATATTCAAAAATAAAAGTTCTAAAATGGATAACTAGAAAACTAGTAGTACAGATCAGCAGAATCAGAAGTTTTTGTAATTAAACTAAAATTTTAATTTTTTTTTGGTACAACAGCTGCCTATACGGATTTTGCTTGAGTACGACCAACAAAGTTAAAAAAAAAAAATGGCCACAAATATATGACAATCTAAAAGATTTTTCTAAATTATTAGACAACAAAAGAGGTGATCAGTCAGCTGTTTTGTTCGCTGTCTTTGAGTGCACATGCATGGCCTGAAAGATATTGCATACGCTCGAGTTAAGGGAGTGCCTTCCAAATCTTGAGCTGCGTTGCAGTCACGATTAAGTCGAACCAATAGTAGATCACCACATCAGCAAAATGGGATAAAAAGAAAATCTGTATCACTTTCATTCAAACCAGACTTACCCTAGGTTAATTTCCTCAACCTTCCAAACGTCCCTCTCTCTCTCTCTCTCCCCCCCCCATCCCCACCCCTCCTCGGCGGGGCGCCATTACCTTGCGGTGGAAGTCGGAGCGCTGGGTGAGGACGAAGGTGGGGCTAGCAGCCGGCCGGTACTCCAACGCCAGGTGGTCGGACTTGTATTGGACCCTGCATGCGTTGCATAGCATCTTCGATCCCAATGGCCCCCATTCGCCACTACGGTGTCTTCTCCCGCACGCAGTGCGTGCACCTCCGAACCCTGCTCTCCACCGCGATCTACCCCTCCCCGCTTCTTCGCCCGGAACGGTGGAAAATCCGACGACGATGATCGTGAGGACTGAGATGGTGGTGGGAGGGAGGACCAGGCGGTGGCGAAGCCGGTGGGGGCTCAAGAGCGTTTGCTCCTGGTGCCCCATCTGGGGACCGAGGGCTTTGCCTGGAGGTGCACATCGCTGGCTACGGCAACGACGTCGGCGGCGGCGCTTGGGTAGAGGATGTCGGTGTCATTGGAGAAAGGGCGGGTGGTGGCTGTGACAGTGGGGGAGGGCTCTAGTAGGAGGAGGAGGGGGGCTTCTGCTGAGGGGAAGAGGGAAAAGTCGAGATCATTGGTGCCAAGGGCGTCGACGGAGGGAAGTCCGTCGGCAAAGGGGAAGAAGTCTTTGTAAACAAAGACTCTTGAGAGTTTTCTATTTATAGAATTTCAGATGTCTTTTCAAGAGTCACAATTTTTGTGAGAATCCAGAAAGCAAATCTAAACTCTTGTGAGAAGCTGCACCACCTCTACGTTCCTTCGTGCCTCCATTAGACACTTTAAACTTCATTAAGTAATTCATCCCTCTTTTAACGTAATGGACAACACTGCTGCACATCTTTTCATAATTTTTTTTTTAAAAGAAGCACACAATTTATTATATCAGTGTTACTAAGTCACTTATCAACAATTTGTTTTTATCCGTTAAACCTTTAACTAGTAAATTTCTAGTTTTGGGTTGGGTTACCATTGTTGGTGACTAAAAAAAAAGGTTTTAGCCCCATCTCATTAGATGTTACCCTTACCACTTCATTGTTGGTGACTAAAGAAAAAGGTTTTAGCCCCATCTCATTAGATGTTACCCTTACCACTTCTTTAGGTACGCCTTTGGTAAAAGGGTTAGCCAAGTTCTCACTTGACTTCACATAAATAATCGTTATTACTCTATCACGTATCAATTGTCTTACAAACTCACGCCTTAGACTTATGTGTTTAAACTTACCATTGTAGGTACTACTGTAAGCTCTTGATAGAGTAGCTTCACTATCACATCGAATAGAAGTTGGCAGCATTGGATTAGGCCGCAACTTAATATCCAATAATAAGTTTCTAGTTATCACATCTTATACAAGGACATCTAATCTTATCACTACCATAATTCTCTAACTGAGTAAATGCAAACTCAAGGAACCCTTTAACTCCATCATAGAACTCAACTCTAAATGTAACCATTTTCACAAAGTTGGTGCTACATCCAATTACGATCAAATGACATAGTTCTTCTAAAATTCAAATGACAATCAAGAAGAGAGTGAAAGAGATCTTATATATAAAATAATCTAGACAGAAATCAATGTCTGCTTTCTATATTTGCTCTCTGTATTTGCTTTCTAGTTCTTGCTATCAACTAAAAAAAACTGCTTCAGCTAAAGAAAAGACCCTAATCAAGAGAAAGACATCTAAGGCATCAAGGCAAATTAAAATTACCCAAACAGTTTAAAGCTAAAGCTAGGGATAAAATCCCTAGTGAGTTTAAGCTAACCTCAAAAAGCCTAACATTAGGTTTCGTTATATGGGAGCCAAAAATATACTACTCTATAAGCAAGTAAACATAGGTCAGAATAGCCAATGTCCAGAGATTCTATCTCAAGTCTCCACTTTGAATAGTGGATTCGTGAGTGCCGGAACTGCATGGCTTATGAACATCGAAACAAGTAATCTATCTATATATCTACATCGTATCACTCCAATCTAAGATCCAGAAATCCATGAAGTCTGCACAAAAAAAATCAAGAACACAGATGTTTCTATCGCTAATCAACAATCTCAAACCCATCTACCAAGATCAAAAACCATTGCAGAGCAGTTCGAAATAGATCACACGAGCCAACCAAAGCTAATCCAATTAAAGAACAAAAAGACAACCATATAGGAGGAAAAAGAGAAAAAATACAAACCCTGGGATTACCTTGTCGCCTTCTGGGATTAAAGCGTCCAAGAAAACCATATCCAAGTAAGAAGTCACGTAAACGAGAAATACAAAAAGGTTACCATATTCTATCACACTTTGCAAGCAAAATCACCAAGAGAAGGAGCAAAATATTCGATTACATGGATTCAAAAGAAAAGAACAATGCTCAGATCTAGGGCATTAAAAGAAAGAAAACTTTTTGCGTTGATCGAAACTAGATAAAGCAAAAGCAGATGAAGAAACGAAATGCAAATAGATTTAAACCTCCATGGAGAGATCAAACAGACAAGAAAAGAAAATTTTACAGGGATCGAGAGACGAGAAGAGGATCGCAGGAGGAAGTGGTGATCTTTCCTTCAGACGGGAGCTGAGAATAAAAGAGCATGGGTAAAAGAGGCAATGGGTTTTCTAGAGAGCGATTGGGATTTAGGCTATCGAAGGGATTATCGAAGGGATTTGGGTGGGGCAGCAGGCACACTTAGTTTCATTTTGGATTTCCCTCTGTTTACCTTTTTTTAATATATAATTACTCAAAAATAATATTTTTAATATTTTTTGAATTAAAAAATAAATTTGGTGACGAAAATTTATGTCAATAATCCGTCACTGCCAAAAATAATCTTTTAAAAATTTATAAACACTTGGATTACGATTTTCGTGACGGCTGAATTTGTCACTGTCTGGTCACAATTTCGGTTAGCAGTTGTATGACAGATATCCCATCACTATGGTGGTCACTAAGTTTTGGCGCCCACCCTATCTGCGTATTCTGTGACCGGTCTATCACTAATCTGTCACTAAGTTCACACCATGGTGATCAAATTCCTGTATGTTACTAATCTGTCACAAATAGTGAGTGATAACGGGCCGTCACTAGTTTTCTGTCACTATACGCTTGTTTTCTGGTAGTACAAGTATGTTTCTTAGATGCCCATGAAATAGCTCCACCACCAAGGAGGAATAACCATCCAATTGTAGATTTATTATCTCCCATGTTAGTTATCCAACTAGCATTTGTGTAACCTTCAAGTGTAGCAGGAAATTTATTATAAAGCAACCCAAGTCTCATGGTCCTCTTAAGATAACCAAAGACACTATTGATTGCCTTCCAATGCTCTCCACTGGGATTATTCGTAAATTGACTCAATTTACGAACAAAAAATGCAATATCCAGTCTAGTACAATGGATAAGATACATTAAACTACCAATAGCACAGCATACTCAAGCTGTGCAATTGCTGTACCAGACTTCTCAATTAATTTAACACTTGAGTCAAAAGGTGTGTTAAATTCTTTATAACCAAAATGTTTGAATTTCAAAAGCATCTTCTCAATATAGTGTGCTTGACACAAAGCATAGCCCCCACTATGTTTTCTAACTTTAATTGCTAAGATGATATCAACTTCTCCCAGATCTTTCATTTTAAAATTAGAATTTAGATACTTCTTAGTTTCAAGTATGCCCAACATGTTTGTACCTATGATCAACATATCATCGACATACAAACATATTATCACACCATTTTCTGTTGTACACTTTGAATAAATGCATTTATCAGCACCATTATGGAGAAACCCATTAGACAAAAGGCATTTGTCAAATTTTTCATGCTATTGTTTAGGCACTTGTTTTAAACCATATAATGATTTATTCACTTTACACACTTTATTGTCATTTTCTGAAAGGACAAATCCTTCTGGTTGTTTCATGTACAACTCTTCATTTATATCACCATTTGAAAATACAGTTTTAACATCCATTTATTGTATTTGTACGTGATATATAGAAGACAATGCCATAAGAATTCTGATAGGAGATATTCTGGCTATAAGAGCATATGTATCAAAGTAGTCTATACCCTCTTTTTGTTTAAAACCTTTGACTACTAATCTGACTTTAAACGTCTGCATAGAATTATCTGAACCATATTTTCTTTTGAAAACCCATTTGCAGCCAATAGGTTTAGAACCTAGGGGTAAGTCAACTAATGTCTAAGTGTTATTAGACATAATTGAATCCATCTCATCATTGATGACTTCTCTCCAAAATGCACCATCTCTAGAACCAATGGCCTTTGAATGTCTTAGGATCGGCCTCAATGTTAAGCACTATGGGCATTTTATTTGTCAATTTCTCTCTATGTCCTTCAACTAGAAAGTTTATTGATTAAGATGACATAAAGTCTAGAGGTAAATCCTTCTCTTTCCTTGGTCTTTGACTTCTTCTAGGTTCTTCACTAAGAATCAAAGACTTCTTTACATTATTTAAAGGTTCAGAATTTTGGGTCTCTACAACTTTAGAATCCGAATAAAATTTATTTTCAAAAAATTCAATATCATGGGATTCTACAATTGTATTTGACTCTAAGTCAAGAAGTCTATAAGCTTTGCTATGTTCAGTATAGCCAACAAAGATACTTTTTACTGCTTTAGGACCCAATTTAGTTCTCTTAGGGCCAGGAACCCTATAATATGCCAAACACCCCCACACTTTGAAGTGTGATAGATTGGGCTTCCTACCCTTCCACAATTTATATGGATAAAAATTGGTTTTTTTAGAAATTATTCTATTATGCAAGTAACACGTTGTAAATAAAGCTTCACCCCATAAGTTCAAAAGCAACATAGCATGCATAATCATACAAGTTACCATTTCAACAAGAGTACGATTTTTTCTTTCCACCAAACCATTTTGTTGTGGCATGTAAGGTGCAAAATTATCATGTATGATGCCATGCATTTCACAAAAATTATCAAACTCATCTGAAAAATATTCTAAATCTCTGTCACTTCTAAAAACTTTAATTTTTTTATTCAATTGATTTTCAACTTCAGCCTTATAAATTTGAATTTTTCCAAAAGCTTCATCTTTTGTTTTCATAAGATAAACATATGTATATCTAAAAAAGTCATCAATAAAGGTGATGAAGTATCTTTTTCCACTAGGAGTTAAGACACCATTTAACTCACAAATATCAGAATGTATTAAATCTAAAAGTTCAGTGGTTCTTTTAACTCCAAGAAAAGGTTTTTTAATCATTTTAGATTTCACACATATTTCACATTTATCACAATCGAAATCATGGTAATCAATTAATCCAAGTTTGCTCATGTTCTTAATTGATCTAAAATTTAAATGTGCTAATCTACTATGCCATAAAGAAAAGGACTCAACAATATAGGAAGAAGCAATATTATTCTCATTAATACTTAATTTAAACATCCCATGACAACCATAAACCTTCCCAACAAATGTCCCATTCTTTGTCAAGACTAGCTTATCAGATTCAAAAACAACCCGAAAACCTCTCTTACATAAAAGATGAACTGAGACCAATTTTTTTCTCATATTAGGAACATGAAGAATATTTAAGAGAGTCGCTATCTTTCCTGAAGTGAAGTTCAACTAAACACTGCCTTTTCCAGCAACCTTGGCACGATCATGGTTTCCCATTTGCACCTCTTGGCTATCAGTTACTTGTTCAGATGTCTGGAAAAGAGATCTATCTTTACAGACATGAACTGTAGCCCCAAAGTCAAACCACCACCTAGAAGATGGGTTTGCCATGTTAATTTCAGTCACCATGGATACAAGTTTTTCTTCCACTATATTTGCGAACTCTTTCAATTTCTTCCTTGAACAACATTCTTTGGTATGATGCCCTTTTTTACCGTAATTGTAACTTTTGCCGTTCTTTCTGTTCCTTTTGTTGTTGGGATGGTTCTTGGATGTTTTGTAATTTTTCTTATTTGTATGGCTAGATCCAGCCTCAACAACCTAAACATTAGAATTGGACAGAATTTCTCCTATTTTATTCCTGTTAGGAGATTCCTCTTCGTTTCGAATATGTTTCTGAATTTGTTCCAATGAAAAATCTTCTGCCTTATGCAGAAGCTTCTTCCTATAATCTTTCCAAGATGGTGGAAGTTTTGCAATAATTGCTCCAACCTGGAATGATTCAGAAGGACTAATTTTGAGAGCACAGATTTTATTAACAATACCTTGTAACTCATGAACTTGATCGAGTACAGGTTTGTTATCAACCATACAAAAATCAAAATATTCAGCAATTAAAAATTTATTTGTACCTTCATCTTGAACCTTATACTTGAATTCCAATGCTTTCCAAATTTCTGTAGCAGACTTCATTTCCTTGTAGAAATTATATAGACGATCAGACAAAGCATTCAAGATGTGCCCACGGCATAGAAGTTCGTCTTCATTTCGCCCTTTCCTCCTTTTTGTTTTGGTTTAGGGAGAGGTGTAAGATTGGGATCTAAAATATAATATACCTTCATTGCAGTGAGAAGAAAAAACATCTTGGCTTGCCAACGGCATCTTTTGAATGTAAAATTCAGTTTAAGAAGTGTATTGGTTAGATGTCTCTACAGTTATTAGCGCACAAGCATTTGTTTGCACATACCGTAACCAGAATTAGTATGAGAAATGGTTTGGTTTGTGACATTTTCATTCCATGAATCAATAAGATGCATCACCTTTAAAATCAGTGTCAGTCTTGCTATATAAAAGCTTAAGCATCATAGCAATAAGGTAGGCTACCTGCCACCTTAGTCCTAGTTTTTCTGGCAGGCCCTTCTTGCTTTGGTCGGATATTTTAAAGATGACATTCTGATTAGAGGCCTGTTATTAGGTTGAAAGCAGGTTGTAACTCAAAAACAAGGTTTGCAATCTCGGACTGTACCACCCAGTATGGGGCATCACCACACTGTACTAGTAGCGTACCAAGACACAGCAAATATTTTGTATTGAGTGTCGGTACTAAGGTATGTATCATAACAATGATTGATAAAGGATGTACTGATTGGACACTGCTAGGGGTCCAGTTCTGAGATTGCAAACCTTGGTTTTGAACTTGTATGCAGCATAATATCATGCTTTGATTCATAATTAATTCTATATGGATGAAAGAAGCTTATTGTGGGGGACATCTATCATATATGTTTCTAAGAAGAATTAAAGTGTTAATGAAAATTAAGTCACTTAAGGTCATGTGATGTTCGTCCAATTTTAATATCAGAGTCCATAGTTTGGAATTGACATTGGGCCATCATGCATGTCATCCTAAACATCGTTCATGATCTTTTGAATAATTTGGAGTTTGTATCAGCTTGCGCCAAGATAACTTTTGAATAATTTGGAGTTATGATCTTTTGAATAATTTGAGATATAAGTTTTACAATTCCTTGTTTTTCTAACCCGTAAGATAACTTCTGTTAAACAGAGCAAATATCTAAGCCATTTTCTTTTTTATCTTTCCTGTTGTCAGATACGTCGAAAGATGAGGGAAATAATGATCAACCAGGAAACTTCTAATGATCTGAAAGACTAGGTGCAAAAATTCATTCCTGAAATGATTGGAAAGGAGGTTGAGAAGGCAGCTCACTGTGTCTATCCTCGACAAACTGTCTTCATAAGAAAAGATTCTGAAGACTCCTAAATTCGATCTTGGGAAGCTGATGCAGGTATTGTTCTGCTTGATCATTAACTTTTTGTTTCATGTCACATTTATCTTTAATATCATAATGCTAGAGACTTTTTGGGTCATTTCTTGGCCGCATGTGACTGCAGAGATCTTCTGATCTCACACGTCCATTGAACATTTTGCGATGCAGTCAGTATAGTTATTATTATTCCTTCCGGAGTTGTTCTAATTTATACGTGTACAACGTCAATGGCATGTTGATGGCGCAGACCTTGCTGTCTGTGCTAGCTTTAGCAAGATAGAACTCGGAAAAAATATATGTAGCCTTTGCTATAATCTCCTAGAACAATCTTTTGCTGCGTGGCCTGCAGATCCATGAACATTCTGGGGAAGATTCTGGTGTGAAAATGGAGAGCCAGCTGAGGAACCAATCGCAGAGGAAGATACCAAGATTGTTGGAGCTTGAAAGTGTTTAATTTTCATTTCATTTTCAGTATATCTTTTGTCAGCTATCTTTTGATTTCTGATTATTAGTAGATGTTCCTGTGGTCATTTCTTGTTTCTGGTTTGAGTGTTTTATTTTCCCCATTAATTGTGCTATTAGCTTCCAACACTGCTAAACATTTCTATATATACCTGTCATTTTCTTAATCTGAAGTTGGGCGTTATTACCATTTTTGTGGAAATATTAGTGCTTCTCAGGTTATTTCATTGTTGACTCCATTATAGCTAATAACAGGATATGATAGCTAGTCAATAGCAAACAGGGTATGAAAGGCAGTTCAATGAATAATTCAGTTGCTTGTCTTGGGTATTTGGAATTTTTGAGATTTCTTTTTCTGCCAAGGTCTGGCTAGAGTAGAACCAAGCAGTTTGGTGAGTGCTGGGATTGCCACAGGGTTATATCCTATGACAAAAGAACTAATTCGTGGTTGACTTGCTGCAAATTTATTGACTACTCCATGCTGCTTTATTTGATGCTGCCTTTGGGAACTTTTTGAAAGGTTAATCTCGATGCCATGAATGCTGCTAGTGGTTTGAGGAAGCTGCTGCCTGTCAGTCTTTTGAATGGCTGAGTGGGCAAACTGAATTGGTATCAACAGCCTATTCGCTTGTATACCCAGTGATGGGTGTCTGTGGTGACTTTGTTGATGCTGGAAAGGTCGCATTGAGAATCAAGACCTACTCAATTGATGATGGCAATTTTGCCTCTTACTCGAACACTTACGAGTGAATTATTACAACATCCAATTCATGGAGGAACTACAACATTCAACCAATGCAAACAGCTGCTCCAACCAATTTGGTGGTCCGAGACTATGATTCTAACTCGTCAATTTGCTTGTCAATTAGATTATTGTGTAGTTTATTGTGATCTATGCAGGTATTTAGGTGCACATATATTCATCCAATGCGGTGCAAGCTCAGAAAGTGATGCTTTTCTGATGAGAGAGTTTTGAAGAAGCAACGGCAGCAAAGAAGAAACTCAAGATGTCAGTTTGCGAACAGAAGCTCGGTACCCAGATAATTAGAAATCTTTTCATGATCAGATTTTCTACATGCCTGTGTGAAAAGGTTACGAACTTTCTTTCTTCTTGAAACATGACAGCAGAACCATGAACCAGCCCAGATTCATCTCTCTGCTCAGAATAGACGTCATAATTTTTCTCTACCATCCGACAGTCGAGTTTTCTCTCTCTATCAAAACAGTTTCCTGGCAAGAGAGATGACTTTAGCCGTACGAAACAAGCAAATGCAGCAACTGACAAATCTTGTTTCAATCTACCATTTGATACAAATAACATTCTCAAATTATGTTAATGACATGACCTGAAAAGCACTATCCATCCTTCCCACATACAACAGCGAAATCCAATACATGTTTGCAGGAGGATAAACAATAGCATTATTATCTAAGAGAAGGTTCAGCAACTTGATACTGCAGCTTTAACATCTCAAATTGTGCTGCAGGGTTTTTATGGATGACAGGATGATTTACCGATACCATAAATGGAAGCTGTGGGAAAGGAGTAGAAGCTTGTGTAACAATTTAGGTAGCTATTGATAAGCATCATTGGAAAATTACAAAGCGGACATGTAGTTGGAAAGAGGGTTAGTATTGTGTTTTTGTGGAGAATTCCATACTGAAATAATGAATGCACATAAACATCCACATGAATGCATGTGTGCAAAGAAAATTCAACCGAACAGTTTATATGGATCAGGCCGACATTAATACTTTCCTTGCTAAATCAGAACTACTTATTTATGAATCTCAAAATGAAGACTTCTCTTAGAAAATTAGACAATATAGAAATAATTTACTGCATTCATGAAGCTTATCAACAGTATGCTTGCATGAACCTTCCCTTCTGTCAAAGCTGCAGTATCAAGTGATCGATGCAGTAGGAAAAAGAACTACTCATCCTTTGGTTTAAGCCTGAAGCAGCCACAAGTAGGGGATTTCTTCTGTCTACGGCTGTTTCTCCTTCCATAAAGATAGTCCCGCAAATAGATTTTTGATCTTTTTCCTGCAGCTCTTGTTCCCTTATTTGCATGTTCTTCCTCAAGTTTCAGCAACATATACTGGATTTTTTGCAGCTCCAGTTCCAACCTTCCAGTCTTTTCTGACACCCTCTGTGCCCGTTCTGAGATTTGGCTTGTGCTCCCCATCTCTACATTGTCCTCAAGCAAATTGTCAGAGGATGAGATGAAGTCTTTAGCCTTCTTTGTCATCTTGCTGTTGGTATCAATCAACTGCGAGATGATTCCCTCAGCCTCTTTCAACTGTGCTTTGACTGTATCAAATTCAAAACCTCTTGGTTTACTAACCTCTTCAGATGTTCCCATATTTGCTTTCAGTTCCAGTACACTTGCTTGAAGGACCAACAGCCTCTGAGCATCAGAAGAAAGCCTCTCAATGACCCTTCTGTTCCATTCTTGATGGGGTTCCATCATAGCTTTTTCGGGTAGCTCCAGCTTGTCGATGCCCAACTCTTTTTCATCCAGCAGTTCACAAATAGGTTGCTTGCCCTTTCCTTCCTCCATTGCTTTCATCTGGTAATACTTCAAATCATGCACTGTAGTTCCTGATGGAGTTATCTCTATGTGGTTGTTGCGACCCCTTTCAGTTGTTCGCCATAATTCAAGTGTCTGACCATTAGATTTGGCATTTCCTGTCTCTCTTAGCCCATATGAACCAACACTATTGCCATGTCGTGAAGAATTTGAAACAAGATCAAGTTGTATATCCTTCATCTTCTGCTCATGCTTCACTTTAGTGATTTCATCATCTGAGTTTCCCTTTGATTTGAAGCCTTCAATTTCTTTCCTTGCAGCTTCCAGACTATAATCCGAGTCAAACCTTTCCTTCCCTAAAAGTCTTCCAGTATCCATGACCACCTTCTGGAGTGCTTCAACTTTGGCATGCAATTGTTGCAACTTCAGAATTCCTGTCAGATCTATGGCACAATGATCTTTGATAGGTTGTTGATTGCTCTTCTTACTCTGAAGAGGCACCAAAGGAACTTCCTGGAAAAAAAAGATACACATATTGCTTCTTTAGAAATCATTACTTCAATCAGCTCAATTCTATTACTGGAGAAAAGATACATAGATTGTTCCTTTGGAGATCATTTTTTCTATCAGCTCAATTCTGTTATTGCAGAAAAGATACATAAATTGTTACTTTAAATCATTAATGCTTTCTATTAATGTTTATTGTGAAAAAAGTATACATAGATTATATTAATGTTTTCTTTTTTTATTACAATCTAAGCAATACTTCAAGATGCATTCCAGACATAGCCAAGCCAAGCCAAGCCAGACCAGTAAACATGACTCAGGAATAATATCCATGAGTTGATAAATCAAACAAATGTGTTATGAGTTGAATTCCCATGTGTTAGGGGTAAGAGAGTGGAATAATTTTGGTTAATGCAAATTAGTGAACTGAATTGCACTACAAATACGAAAAACTAGATGAGACTTCACTTTGTTGCCAATTATGGTGTAAAGTTACCTTTATTTCTTGCTTTTCTGATGAACTAGGATTGGCTAACGTAAGGACGCGCTCTTCCAACAAGGCAACATCACTCCACAAAGACGTGACAAGGGGAACATATGCAGTCAAGTATGTCTTAAGTTCTCTGTTTTCTCTATCCTGAGCCTCCAGTTTTTCCTTCAACTCATCCATATACACATTTCTTAGAGTGATTTCCTCATTCAGCACTTCCCTTTGTACCATAGCACTTATCTCAAGGCTATCACATTTTGCTGTTAGTTCAAGCACCTTTTCTTCACAGAGCGCTGCATTGATGGTGGTAGATTGAATTTCAGCTAATAATGTTGCAATTTCCTCCTCAAAGGACTTGACCTCATCTCTTCCTCTCCACAGTTCAGAAGTCAGATGCTCTTCTCTGCTTCTAACCTCTCCAATCTCTTTCTGCACTCTATCAAGTTCTCCTTTCAACATCTCATTTACTTGATGAAGACTTAGAATCTCATTTTTCTTATGGGCATGATCTTCTGACAAAGTGAATATCTTCTTCTCTAACTCTTCTCTTACCATCTTACCCTTATTGATATCTAGCTGAAGGCTCTCAATACTTCGACATAATTCTACTGTCACATCTTGTGCTTGTTGGATCTTTTGATTTGCTTGTAACAGCTCCATGTCTTTCTGTATTAGAAGGTTCCTTCCTGTATCAATTTGTTGGTTCAGTTGTTCGCAGACATGTTTTAATGCATCAAGATCATTCTCAAGCATCACCAAACGCCTTCTGCACTCACCCAGATTAACAACCAAGTCCCTAAGACCTGCTTTTTCAACTTCCAGATCTCCCATTTTTAAAATCATTAGTCTGTTCTCCTGGGCAAGCTCATTTCTAGCCTCATGAAGATAGTCCACATCATTTTTCAATAATTGTAGCTCTAATGCTTTCTCAGCACTGAAACTTCTGAAGATCAGGCAAAGAAATTCTAGGGCCATGGCCTCTTCAAGGATGATTTTGTTTTCCTCTTCCAATGTGTTCTCTTTCACCCTCAAGTCATCAAGTCTCTTTGACAAGAAGCAATTTTCTTCTAGTAACCTATCAATCTCACTTTGCAATGAGCGACGAACCTGCAGAAAATCTGATAACCGTCCATAAAGAATCTCCATTTCAGCCTTGAGTGCTTCTTGTCTTTGATTACCTGATTGCATATCCTGCCTCAACTTTTCATTCATCTCAAAGAGTTCATGCCTTTTGCCATGCAACAGTAACAGTTCCTCAGTCCTTATTTTAGATTCTTGCCCGAGAACCTTCCTTTCTGATCTCATATCTACCATGTGCTTTCCAAACTGCTCCAGAAGGCCAAAAATAACTGATTTCTCAGAAAGCAGACGCTGCTTTTCATCCTTGTCCTCTGAACTAAATTTCAGCAAGCATCTAATTTCATGCAAAATAAGCTGTAAAAGTAATTCATCTTTGATACCATCCAAAGACCAATCCTCCTCAACTATTAGAGTTTTTAATATGAGACGAACACCATCCCTCAGCTTTTCATAATGCAATGACAGAGATTTTAGATTTGTCTCTTGAATGTGGCGATCCTGGTCGAGTTGCACAATCAAATTTTCTGCATGGCTTGATGTCTCTTGATGTTTCTGACAAACTTCAGAAAGAACCATATTTTGTTCTTTCATATCACACAAGCATCTCTGCAAGATGAAGATCTCATTTTGGGCACTTAAAAGTTTATGCTGTTCCACTTCAAGCTCCTCCTCTCTATACTGAATTTCTCCTTGTAGGCAAAAAAAATTGTGCTCTAAAGCACTCAGCTGACTCTTGTTGGACTGGATAACAGTTTGACGCTCTTCCTTTTCAAGATTCAATAACTCCTTTAGCTCCATTATTTGATGAAATGTCAAATTTTTCTCCCTCTCTAGATTCAAGTGTTTGTTTTCTGATTCTGCATACTTAACTTCCAAGTTTTCCAGACTCTCACTAATGCTTTCTACCTGATGCACAAACATTGGTCAGGATTTATCACCAAGTAAACATTAATAAAAAAGAAGAACACCGGGACAACACATAAGATGATTTTTTTTCTTTTTTTTTTTAGGGAAAAAAGATCATGTAATAGTCAATGGGTCAAAATCTGAAAATCAGAAGAAAAAATAAACATCCAATTCCCATTCAAATGAGCTAAAGGACAAGGATGGATGATGCGGGGACTTGAAGGAAAGAGGGAGGAAAAGTCCTTGAAGCATCTACCTGAGACACAAGAGCAGTCTTTTGAGCAATGAGTTCGGAATTTTGATCATGAAGAGACCGACAGTATTTCTCAAGGCCTTCCAGCTTTCCTCTCAGATCTTCAAGTTCGATGTTCAGATCAGATAGGGAGTTCTCCAAGAATGTATTTTTCTCCAAAAGCTTCTCCATATTCCGAGCAATAGCCTCTACATGGGAGACCAGCACAGCCTTTTCAGATAGATGGATGGAAATCTTGCCACGGAAATATTCACAGGAGTCTTCTAATGTCTTTATCTTCTCTCTTAATCTTTCTAACTCGACATTTGCATTTGAAAGAGAGGTTTGCACAAGAGCATTCTTCTCTGACACTTTCTCCATTTGTTTTAGGTTCTGCAAATGAGCAGCTTTTTCATCTTCATGTTTCTTAATGATCTCCTTTAGTTCATCATTTCCATCTTTCAACTCCTTAACTAATAGCTGAAGGGACCCTACATTCAAATTCACTCCTTGTATTTGCTCCATTAGTGCAAAATGTCTCTGTTCTAAATCATTTCTACCTTCTTTTAGACGGGAGAGCTCTTCCCGAAGAAGTTTGTTTTCCTCCACATGCAGACCCACTTCATCTTCAAGTTTTACTATCGAATCTTTTAAGAAAATTATCTCATCCTGCAGATTAATTATCTTTAAAGCAGAAGAAAGGTTTTGTTCGTTCAGTCTACCATTTTCCGCCTTAATCTTCAGTAGTTCTTCTGAGCTCACTTTGCTTGGTTCGATGTCCTTCAGCTTTTCGATTCCACTTTGAATTTGCAGCGCCAAAAGCCTCATCTCTTCTTGAGATTCAGCATGCAGCTTCTCCAAAGCACTTTGAGCCATTTCAGCCTGCAAATTTTTTTGTTTTTCATCGTTGATGGAAATGTAGAGTTTCTCCAGCTCTTCTTGCTTGACATTAAATTCTTCCTGTTGCTCTTTTTCTCTCTGCCTAAGAGACTCGAGTTCCAACTGTAGCGATTGATTTACTTTCTCCAGTAAAAGGCATTTCTCCTGTGCAACATTCAGATTCTTAGCTCTCATTAACATCTCATCATTAAGCTTTGTAATGTCTTCTTGGTTGTGAGAGACTTCCATCTCCAAGTTAGCTATCCTTTCCACGGATTGCTGGTATTGAAGAAGGGCAGCTTCCTTTTCAGATTTTACTTCAGACATGGTGTCTTTCAAGCTTTGTGCTTCAGTTTCAGCTCTGCCGGCACGGACTGACTCTGATGTAATTTGGCTCTTAAGATCTTGATTTTCTGTCAGTAACCGGGAAATTTCTTTTTTCAGTAGCTTATATTCTGACCCTTTTCCTTGTTCCTCATGGAAATTCAAGCCTCGTCTTACCCTCTCCTTAGTGGTATTTGGATAGGTAGTCTCCTCTCCAACTGCTAATATCTCATTCAACTGTGAGGGCACACTCAATGCATCCTTCTGTAAGTCATCAGGGTTGAACAGTTCATGAATGGGTGGAGGCATCTTAAAAGAATAAGGATCCTCCTGCAAGGCAGAAGATCCAGGTGGGGGCTCATCGGTCAACACTAATGGGATTTCATTGGGGAATGCTTCTGCCATTGTTCGATGAGCCTGGCGAAGTGCTCCAGTTGCATGATCATATCTTTCTGCTAAAGCACGGTATGCTCGGTAAAATTCCTCCACCAATTTCATAATCTCAGGGCGTTTCCTATAGAACATTTCTGCTCTTTTCGCGAAGGAATCAGCATCTTCTTCTATGAGCTTGATCATTTCTTTGATCTTGTTGTCCATGTCTGTCGAGGTAAGTAAGTGCATAATCTTAGTGAAAATATATAAAGATGCAAAAACATTCCATAACCAAAAAATGATAAGACAAAAAAAAAAGAGGGAAGCCAAAGACAAGTTTTCAATACTAAGTTAACAATAAGTGCACAAATACACTTTTGTTAACATAAATTATGAAGAAGAGGAGGCCATGAATGCAAAATGCCAAGCAATAATAACAAAGGAGTAGGCTCTAAATGATCGATCAACTGACATCTATGTACAAGTCTTTGGAGAAAAGCTTCAACAATGAAAATCTGCTTAAACATGATCCTTCAAATTTTTACATCAAATTAAAATAAAATAAAACAAAAATCCTCCTGCAAACTTGTCACTGAGAATGTATTCCTTTTATTATGAGCTTGAACAAAATTCTCAAACCTTGTTAATGATGAAAAGTTGAAGAAACCCATGTACATGCATACATAATGGATAGATATCAATTAAGAAAGCATACTTTAATAGATAACAAACTATAGATGAAGCAACAAAGATAGAACCATATTGGCAACAAGTGGAGTTATGCTCTGTACTACTTTTATTTATCTCATCAGGTAAGCTATGGACTGCTCTATGAGTTCTGAGCTACCTAACTAACAACCATTAGTAGCCAGCCAAAGATTGTACAGCCATCATAGAACCTGTCCATGGCACAAATTTTTTGCCTTGGTTGAACATTCTGTATCATCATGGTGAAATCTAGGAATACCTTTTGTGCTGCTAAATATGAGATTGAAAGAGAAACATAGAGGGGAAAACCAAGGCAACATCATTCTCTTTGAGAAGTGTAAAATCTACCTTTTTATCAATTCAGTACTGTCTATGACCAGCATATTTTGCCAAGATAGAAGCTAAATAGCAACATCATACTTTACATTCCTAGGTTTTAATGGATTTACTTTATCCTAGTTTTATTCCTTGCACAAGCATTCCACAATGCTGCTCTAGCTGCAGCCACCTCTTTGTCAATATATCTAAATGGTGTTAGGCACACTCTTCATTCATCTCTCCAAGGACACATAGATATGCCTAAACAGATTCAATTTTGTAAAACCTAGTTAATTAATTTTTGAAAAGTAAAAAATATGTGGTACTTAATGTCCACATTATTTCTACAGGCATGCATGCACGGACAAGATGTCTATGGATAAATTTGTGCCAGTTGTTATATATATATTATTGTTAGAAGCATTAAAGGAAGTTGAAATATAGAAGCGCAAGTACAATCATGTTCTACCAAATCTCAACTAGTATTATTTTCTTATCAAGTTCACCAAATTACAAGTTTCTTGTTAACCAGAAAATGGTTGACCATGTAATTAGCACACAGAAAATACTAACAGGAAGTGTCCATTTTGTACAATTTTACACTTAAAAGGAAAAAGACAGGTTCCCTGGCTTCATTAACTTTATATAAGGAAGAAGGAAACAGGGTAAAGAAAGTTATTCAGCTGCTGGAAGAATCAGTAAATGATAGATAGGGTTCAACTGACCCATTGGAGGACTCCCAGCAAGTCTACCAAGGAAGCTTTATGCATAAACACTACATCCATTTGGATCAAGTTACAACTAAACACTATCTGACGAGAGGTATGAAGAACAAAAAGTTCATAGTCCTAAGATGAAATGTATTCCCACACTATGGGTGCCAATTGGTTCAGTTGACAAAGTCAATGAGGACTGATGCCAGTGACCTGGGTCCAGATCACACTCTCACCCAGTTTCAAGGCAATCTTCCACCTGTCCTAGTTCTTGAAAGAGAGAGAGGGGGGGTGGGATGTTACTCTCAGAATCAACACAAAAAGGGGGTCAAATGTACTTTTCCAGCACTTCAGATGATTGAACATCTGAATATATGTAGACTCATGGTAATTACTGCAGTGATTCCTATAACTTTTAGAAATATGATTTACAAAGAGTTAAATGCAATACAGATTCTCTGTCTTCGTTTAAAAACTCATTCATGCAAGAACTTGCTTTTGGACACTTCATCCAAGTTTACCTGTCACTGAATAAAACTAACAATGTTGTTCTCTGTTATCTATTGGATTTGAAGTCTCTTAATAGTTTTGTTCCTGATCCTGAACTGTAAAACCAAATGCAGCTGTTCAATTTTATAACTGGAGGCATTATACAGTAATCTGATTGTGAAAGAGAACTCAGTCTTGAGTTTGATAAGAAGAATAACTTTGGCAGTACAGTGTTCAAAATTTTGTAAAAGCTTTCTCCACTGCAACTCTATTTGTGGCATCAAATGGTAACAAAACAACCATACAGAGAAAATGCTTACCTGCAAGGTTTTCCTGGAGCCATTTAGAATTCTTTGGGCTGATATGACTAGCCCACCACCATGAATACAAGCACCTGGATTCAGCACGTGGCAACGTTTCCATGACTCCAAGCAGACAAACCAATGCTAACTGTTCTAGTCTCGAAAGCCTCAATCTTTTCGCCAATATAAAACCCTAGGTAATAGATCCAAGCCAGGAGCAAAACATATTTTCCAAACACAATTCATAAAGCCACTCAACTCAATGAATGCCAACAAAATGTATGCGAAGCCTTGTGTTCCTAATTGGATGAATTTCAAACCACCTATAAAGCAATGCAGATGAGATCAGGTTTGGAAATGCAAAAGTAGATATAAAACTCTCAGTGCAGCATAAGGAAGACCTTATTGGGGTAGTAAAGAGGAAAATAACCCAATAAGTTAGTTGAATAATCGCTTGCTTGCACCAAAAATCACCTGATCAACAGCAATCACATCAGAAAACAAGAAGTAGGTCACTGTAGAGTAATGTTAAAGATATCAATAGAAGACAAAGGAAAGATAAAGAATATCAATTTTTTTTCTCACCTCCACATCAAGAAGCAGAAACAAGACCTCCTTTGAAGAAAGCAAACAAAAACTCCTCCTTCAACAGCAGTTCACATAATTTCAGCAACCACATTCAAAACCTCGGTAATCCTGAGACTGAATCCACCATCTACAACTCAGTTTCGATCAAAACATGGAACAAATTGATTGCTCGAAGAATAGAAGCTCAACCGAAAAAGAAATCAGACACAGGGACAGATAACAATTGCGGCTTGAGAGCCAAAACCCAGGAGAAATATCCCGAAAATCCTACTTTCTGTAGCAACAAGACTCCATGATCAACCGAAACCATAACCAAGCCACCACAAAACCAATTGACTCGGTGTTAGGAATTGATGAAAGAACAAAAAAAAAAATCCAAGACACTAAATCTCCGTCGAAACATTATAACTACCGAATCTAAGGCACCGAAAATGAAACAAACACAGAGGCGCACAAGAAACGATATCTCTGCAACTGAATTTCAATCAAAACATAGAAAACAACAATCAAGGCATGGAAGAAAAATCTTTTACCGTGGAAAAGAGCGAATCTTTCTTCGCTAAGCAGCTGTACCGAAAGATCCAGCCGCTTTTCCATCCACTATCAACCCATCCCCGTAGCAAAATGGAACTCTCTCTCTCTCTCTCTCTCTCTCTCTCTCTCTCTCCCCTCTGAGTGAAGATTCTTCTTATTTTTAATACCTCCCCTGTTTCTGCTCTACTGGCAAGAGGAAAGCAAACCCAAACAAAACAGGACCAAGGAAAAGAAGAAAAGAGAGAATAAAAAAGACAAAGCAGCGAGGCGGATGAGTCAAAAGGAAAGGAAACACTGTGCGAATTATAATTCTGGGTGCCAAGATTGGTAGATTTGTTGGGATTGAGACTGTAATTCGAGGAATTCCGGGCGTTAACGGCTCAGAATAATGATGCAGTAAATTAGGAAACGTATAACCACCAACTCCGGCAATCCGGCTCGCACTGAATCTTTACCATTATAGTCTCATCACATCATTCAAACAAAAAACAAAAAATATAGAGATTGAATTGCTGTCTTTTGTCATCACATCGCGTTGGTTGTAGTTGCGTTTTTTTAAATTTGAGCACTCAAGCTTCCTTCCTACCTATGATAATTTTTCTAATGGATTGATTTCTTTATGAATTGGTAATGATGTGATTAACGAATGATAGATGATTAATGCTGAGATGCATCCCCAGGTCATTACAAAAAACTTTTCATGATGATATGGCATTGATGGATTGATATGATTCATGAGATGGCAAGAAAAGCTTGACTGACCGACACTCACTCGAACGAGATTTTTCATGCTATCACTGTTGTTTTTGTTTTTATTTTTGTTTTTATTTTTTGTTACAACAGCTACTTGCCTTACTTTAGTGTAGGAGCAACCAACAGAATTAAAAGCTACAACTTGACTTAGGTACGAAGAAAGAACTCTCCAGTGTAGCCAAAGTACCTCTCTAGAGTGCTGCGCAACGTAGGATGCAATCCAGTTTGCGGCCTTCTTCGTCTTCTAGTACGCGTGCACTATCTGAGAGACGCTGCAATCTCTCAGCATTAGTCTGATGTCGCAAAACAGGGGACTCCCCTCCCCCCTCAATTCCTCCTTCCGTATCTAATCGATCGTTGTGGCTGAATCTCTCTAGGATGATGAGCTCGGCCCCCAACCTCCTCATGCAGCCTAGATTCAACTAGTTGGGATGGCTGATTTCGATTGGAGTACTGCACTTGGTTTACTGCAGTAGCTTTGCTTAATATGATGTGGTTATCTTTTTCTAGCGGCCATCATTCCTAGATGGTATAGCAGGTGAGAAACAACTAAAATGAGAATATACTTCAACATGAATTATAAGATTGATCATAGCAAGAATTATTTGGCAATGAATGCCATGATTTCTGGCAATGTAGTTACATGAGAAGAAAAAGTATGTCTTCATGCTTCCAGGACTGTATGAATCAGCTATATATAAGAAGATCAACTGTTACACAATAATAATTTTTTCTTAATGTAAACTGGTACATTATGATAAATTCTATGGAGATGGACACATGAAAAATAGGAGGCATATTTAGAGACAATAAGTTCTATCTACATTGTCGTAGATGTAGATAAAGAATACTTTCTTGATGTTATCTAAGGTAAAAGAAAAAAGCATATTAATTAATTATCTAGACTTGCAACTGGAGATCAATTAAGCATTCTTATAATTTATGAATTAGATAACATATATGTCTATGATAATTTCATGAACGACCGCTTTCATATCATAATGTCCATATATTGTGAACTTATTTTTTTACTTTCTTACAAAAATACCATTTAGATTGGGTGGATCGCATAAAGTTGCATATCCTTTCATGCCATTTATCAGGAGGTGAATAGTGTTGCGGACTGGATTGTCTCTTATACAGCGGAGCATTTAAGTAGAAGAACCACGATACTATTTCTTCTTCTCTTCGATATTTTTTTTATTTTCTAATTTTGTTGGATGTGTTCATGCTACGATTGTATGGCTCTTCCTCTTGATAAAAAACATATATATCATTTAAAAAAGTAAAATTATTTTTAGAATTGATAATATTCTCAGTTAAGCATAGGATACTCCTCTTGGTGGAGGGGTCTTAATCTCCAAGATGTGCCAATATTCGGTTGATCTTGACCGTCCAACTAAGTTTCTTCTTCAGTGCCCTTAGTGAAGAAGAAGACGTGGTCATGGTTAGCTTACCATCACCAGCAGTCCCTGTCCCCCAACCATTTCCTTTGTGATGCGTGGCTTCAACGCCATTTTCCAGTAGATCAAAGTTATTTAGGTACGTGACAGAGAAGTGAGGATAATATATTGATATGTGAGCCTGGGATTATAAGAGATGATCACATATCGTGCCTTTTTCAAACGGGTTCGATGGATGCGAGTGCCGACAGCCAACCTAGAGCCAGTTAGGCCTTAAGAGGAAAATTTTCATGCTTTTTCTATTTTGTGATTGTGAGGGAAATAAAAAATAATAATTGGCTTGGATCTCGAGGTAAAAATATAAAGTTAACGAGGAAAAGATCTAATCTTCTTAATTAATTAGCTAGGAAGTATTGCACGATCTTTTAATTTTTTTTATCACACTCATCTAGAGGGACAATTGAGCCAAGCTAGGTCGGATGGATAGAGGCTTGAGCTCAACTCGGTTCAAAATATTTGGGCTCAAAACTCGACCGAAGATAAATCAAACCTTAATATCCAAGTTTGAGCTTGACTCGATTGAAAAAAAAAAAAAAAAAAACAATCAACTCAAATATCAAGCTAACCATATTTAAGCTCGAGTTGGAGCTCAAATTCGATCCTTGATCATAATTAAAAATATAATTAAAATATAATATAGTATCATATAATATTTTAAAATATTAAATTAATAATATGTATTATAAATAAAATAAAAAATATTATTATATATATATATATACAATTAGGCTCGCGAGCCTTCGAGCCAAGTATTCTGTTATTCGAACTCGACTTGAAAAATTATTCAAGCTACTTGAGCTTGGTACAGCTGAGTCGAGCTCGAATAGCTCGCAAGCTAGTAGGCTCATTTGCATTTATTAGATTCTCTCTGGTCCCAACTTGGACCGGAGAAGATCTTCCTCCAATCACAGTCGTCCATGATCGGCATGACGATTGTGCCAGGCAGATCAGAGGCATGCATCATGTGTACAAATTGCATTCACAACTAGATAAACCCACTCCAATGAAAAAGTCGAGAGAAAAAGCTGTGAAAGTCCAATTTATACAGATGCGTGAACATCTTAGGAGGTCATTTATCTAGATTTTATAGGATAATTCTGAGAGAAAATAATAAAAAAAACCAGTAATGAGATACTTCTATCATATGCCTTTTCTTTGCAACCTCCTTTACAATTTCACCAACTACTACTGGTCCGGGATCAGCCCTCGTGGTGGTAGCTTTTCTTTCCCGGGAACTTTTGTCGGCTGTCTCACTTTTTTCTCTTTTTATAGACAGAATGGAACTATTCCCCACCTACCACCTTGCGCTCGTCCTAACCAGCTCAGAGCCTAGTCCTTTGGGCAAACCGAGACGCAGCTCATGGAACCACAACTTAATATAATAGAGATCCAAGCAAGGGCCCACGCCCTTTGAAATCAAGCACCAGCCCCTTGCCGGAGGGGGTCATACTCTTTTGCTCCATTTACTTCTAAGATGCAACTAACTATATCTTAATCATGATTTGGTTTATGCATGGTTCTTCCTAAAAAAAACAAAGATCTGTATCATTTAGATGATATTGGTTTCGAGCAAAATTTTTAACGATAGTGTTGATTGAGCTCTAGAAAATGCATATTGTGTTAACCAAGTCCCATTAGGAGACTAAAGGTGGCCCACATGCCATGAATTTTAAACTTATTATATATTAATGTATATTATCTTTATTTTTAAATTTGAGATATTATGGATAAGATGATGAGAGTTTTATCCGGTCAAAGAGCTATCCACACCTAATAGAGTGGGCAGTTACCACTTCCTTGATGGTAGGAAGTGGGTTAACGTATGTAGGCAAGGGTCTTGGTTTCAGATTTAGATTTTGCTGGTTGTCAAGATTCCAGATTGTCCACTTTAGGATATGTCTTAATGCTAGCTGAAGGTGCTATATCTTGGATAAGTACCAAACAGACCATAGTGGCATCATCTACCATAGAGGCATAATTCATAACATGCTTTGAAGCAACTTCACAGGCTAAATGGTTAAAGATTTTTATCACAAGGCTTCAAGTTGTGGAATCAATATCAAGGCTAATAAGGATTTACTGTGATAATTCGACAGCGGCTTTCTTTTTAAAAAATGACAGAAGTGGGAATAGAAGTAAATACATTGACATAAAGTATCTCACTATCCGACAAGGAACAAGAGGTTGTTATTGAGCATACAGGCACAGATTTTATGGTTGCAGATCCCATGACAAAAGCGCTCAATAATTGTTTATTCTAAACATGTAGAGCGAATGGGATTGGTTGGTTCATTTTGTACCTAAAATGTTTCTTATTTCATTTTGTACTTGTTTTGTCGATGCAGTATTTTATTTTGTGCAAATAAAGTATTTGCTCCATTTTCAATGTTTGTGACAATGGAACCCTGAATAACCTATCGAAAGTTGTTTATAGGGAATGGTACCACATAAAGTTTTCTTAGGAAGAAGCATGCACTATGATACATGGAAGGAAAAGTGAACAGGAATTACATAACCACCATAATTCATGTATTGTATATCTCTAATAAAGTTTGAGTAATTCCAATTGTGGCCATATCCAATTTTCAATCTCTATTATCCATACTAAGGTGTAACATGTGGGCCAAGTGGAAAAATGTTAACCAAGTCCTATTAGAAGACTAAAGGTGGCCCACATGCCATGTGTTTTAAGCTTATTATATATTATGGATATTATCTTTATTTTTAAATTTGAGATATTATAGATAGGATGATGAGAATTTTACTCAGTCAAAGAACTACCCACTCCTGATAGAGTGGGAAGTTACTATTTCCTTGATGGTAGAAATTGGGTTAACATATATGGGCAAGAGTCTTGATTTCTCTGATAAAAGGGAGCCTGTGAACACCATCAAAAAAAAAGAAGAGATAAACTCTTATGAGAAAATACAAAGAAAGCCAAAAATATTGTCCAAAGTTCTCCATTACATAACCAAGAGTGAAGGCTTTAGATTGTGTTATATCATCCAGAATTTAATTTTAGTGTTTGAACAATCATGGCTAGAGATACATCTTCCACATCATGCTTCCGTAAAATTCATTAATTCTCCCAATTTGCTTACATGTTGCTATCCAGTGGCAGAGTTTATTGGAGGAGGTTAGAGAAAAAGAATTTAACCATGCATCTTATATTACACTTAACTCAATCCAAGGAGTTCTAGTGCAAATTAAGTTTGTATATCAAAATTAATATATATTATCTATAACATCATTAGGACATACATATATTATTATGCCATAGGCTTCTGATACATGGTGATATGCAATCTTCTAAACCATGCCCACAAAAGTTGGTATAACTCAATTTCAGCTGCATGCTTCCACGATGTGTGCATTTTCACACCAATTTTTCTCTATAAAGAGAGGAACTCCTTGTTAGGAAAAGAATAGATGGTAAGAAAGAACTTATCGGTTGAGGTGTGATGTCACTGTCCTTAAGAATAGATCACGCTCTTTGGATAATGAATCTCGATGTAGCAAGTAATGGTGGCCTATCCTCCAGGATACAACAACCAAGTCACTTCAAGCGTACACTCGCAGATGCAGTGACTAGTGAACAACCTAGAATCGCTCAGAAAAATAAAAAACAGAGAAGAAGAGTGAAGAGAAGAGGAAGATCTGGATATGATTAATGTTATGTTAAACCTCGGTTCTGATAGGGTTTAAAAAGAGAAGGAAGAGGCGTTTTTAAAAGGATACAATTTTACCAAGACACAAAAACAAGCTAGACTCAAGCCCAACTCCCACACCAGTGCAGGGGAGGTCCCCCCTGCGTGCGATGATCGAGCGCGACGCGTCGGTTAACCCATTTCCAGATCAGATCTGCCAATTTTGCCTTGGACCTCCATTGGGCTCGTGCGTGCGTGGGCTACTTACTTTTTTTGCTTCACCAGGTTAAAAAGGTTGAAGACTCTATAAAGACTATTTGAGTTTCATTTCTTTCTAATGTGGGACTAAAGAAAGTACACAAGACAAAAGAATGGTAGGCTTAGAATTTTGAAATACTACAACAATCCCCCACATATTTCAAAATTTAATAAGACAATAAGAAAAATAAAAGACATCAAAGAGCGCGAGAGTTCAATGCATCAAAATGGTATCTTTGAAACTATAAATCATTTCTAGGACTATTAAGTATGACCTACAAAACTTTGATGAAATATAAAATTTCTATGAACCAAAAGTCCTTCATGTAAATCAGTGACCCATAAACCACATTGACTTCTCAAGTTCTGAGCTTGTTCTAAACAGATTAGTGTGATAGGCCATGCACCTTACATGGATATTCATGAGTACTTTAGAGAACTACCTAATTCTGATAGAAAACAGCCCCACTCCCACACCCATATAGGTGGATCCAACAAGTATATATTGCAGGTAGACACACCATCCAAAAGAACTATGGTATCTATTAAGAGCTTTACCTCATCTTCATACACTGCAGTTTGCACTATCTACACCATAGGGAGGAATTCTCAAATTTAAATATAATAGTGCACTCACAGTCAACTAGCGACTTGTTATTGCCCATATAAACATGCTTCATGGGATCTCCAATCACACATGTTGGGTTTTCGTCATTATTAACTTAGGTATAGGCATAAGTCCCATCCCCCTCAATGTTTCACTCACTAGTTTTCTACCTAGTGGTTTTGTCAAAGGATCGGCCAAATTCAACTCTGACTTTACAAAATCAAGGGATATAATCCCATCATCAAGCAGCTACCTTACAATATTATGTCTCAACCTTATGTGTCTACTCTTCCCATTATAAACTTTATTCTTAGCTCGATATATAGCAGCTTGATTATCACAAAGAATAGACATAGAAGGTGTTGGTTTATTCCATAATGGAATATCCCCCACAAGATTTCTAAGCCATTCAGCTTCAGAACTTGCTTTTTCTAAGGCAATAAACTCGGACTCCATCGTAGACCGAGCGATGCATGTTTGCTTGGATGATTTCCAAGATACTGCACCCCCACC